>JAJIBD010001288.1:0-383977 GCA_021461705.1 Cryptotis parvus | reverse complement strand
TTCATCAATTATTGATGATGTTTATGAAGGTTAATGTACACGTTTTACACATTTTATCATTTATGATTAAAGTACTAGTACATATTAGACTTCCATTCTTATGCCTTTGAATTCCATATTAAGTAATTTCCAAAACAGAAGAAAACAAATTTCCCTTTGTTGACTGTCTCTATCACCTATAGTCATGGATGATAAAGTTAATCTAATGTGCCAGTTTCCCTGTAAACAACAGAAATCAAGTGGTAAGTTGGATCATTCAGTGGTGGTCCAAGAGGAGTTGAAAAGCTCGTCATCTTTCTATTCACAGATACGTTCACATTTTTTTCTTTTTAGTCTCAAAATGTTTACACCCATGATTTATTGGTTAGTAATAGAACATTGACTCTTAAATTGTTTAATTTTCCTAATGTAATTTTTTAAAAACTTGAGTAAATTTTAAAAAGTTGAGCAAGTATATAATGGGAGTTACATGGGAAAAAATACCGCATGATAACCTAAAGAAATAAAGGTTATGCAAGTTTAACTGTTCCCCAAACAAACATAATCATACATTTATTCAATATTTTTTTGTGAAAGACTATTTAAAAGGTTGCATATTTTATTAATGCAGGGTATGAACATAAATGAAGGGAAGATTCATGAGTAGTATATATTAAATATTCATTATTTTTAATTTATTATAAAACAGTGGTACTCATAAGTCGCCTGAGCAGAGCAAACATCATGTAAATATTGCAATATAAAATAAATTTGGTTTCCTGTTACTGAAATATATATTTATCTATGTCTATGGATGTTATAATATATATCAGATGTTTCTAGTTTTGTTTTTATGGCACGCTAGCCATTTTTATTATTAAATAATTTTCTTTTAAAAGCATCCTTTTTGAGTTATGGAATCAAACAGATATTAAACTTTGAAATCACCTACATTCTGTTTGCTTCATATTGTGAAAGTAAGAATATTTGCTTGTATTAAAGAACCTGTAAAAAATTGTTATCTGATTAGGAAATAGTAATAAACAAATCTAACCAGTTTATATGGATTTTATATATTTGCTTATATCCATTAAACTGAAATAGTAAGATCAATATGGTAACAGTTTAGTGAAAATGTACCAAGTTCTTAAATAGGAATCAGTTGTTTAAATTTAGATTTTAAAATTCATCAACTGTTACCTTTTAGTCCCAGTAGTGAAGATGTATTTATATCTGAAAGATGGAAATATATTAGAATTAAGGGCAGTGATCTTACTTTACTGCTTAATGAATCTATTCCTTAACATTTTCTACATTTTTAGTATTATAACAACCTTTACTTTCAGTTTTTTAAACATAACTTGGGAGTTTTGGAAAGAAATATTTCCCAAAATTATGTTATTCCTCTTCTTTTCAGAACTTTTATCCTCAGTTGTAAATATTGGTTATCTACCAACATGTTACAAGTTGATTTTAGAAGGGGGAACGATTTTATTCCTTGTACTTTTGACATGGAAGTACATGTTAGGAAGCATGTACTTTTAACCTTAGACTCCATTCTAATAAGTGCTTCAAAACTTACATGAAAGTTTTTCTTTTCTAGATCAAGTTCAATGAATGAAACAAACAGAAAGCCTGTAATTTAATTTTGAAAGAGGCATAGTATTTTCCCAGAGCTATGGTGTTAATAAAATTTGGGGGATCAGCCTGAGGCTGGTTATTGTTCAAATTGTGAGTGAGTGTTATGTGTAACTTTAATTTTAATTTCTACTTTACTTAATTATTTTTATATTAGCTAATGTTAGGTTTTGAAAGAAATTGTTAATGATCTTTTAAACTGGAAAGACAGGAAAATTATTTTCCTCTGAAGTAAGTTCGATGATTTAGGTAGGGCACAAAATGTTCGTTTATATGAAGAGTTCCTGCAAATCATCTTGTTTTTATTTATGATGTATCCTAGTCTTAATTTTGTTTGTGGTATGTTAGCAATTGAAATAGATTTATTTAAGAATATTTATCAATAGATAACATGATCTAAATATTCAGACAGACATTCAGGATAACTTCAGGAATATTATGATTCGGTCATTTCTTTTATGTATTTCTCAGGAAATTGGAAAATGACTTCCAAATTAAATCTGAATGACTTAATACTGTATAGAAATGCTATTTTTTCATGCATCATGCATTATCATGCTGAATTAAGTTAGTCAGAACGAAAGGGGTAGTACACAGTAATCTCACTCATATAAAAAAAAATAGTAGGAGAGTAGCAAATGGCCCACAGCAATAGAACCCAAGAACTTGACTACAAAACTGAGTTTACCCTGTTGAGGGGACGGAGGAGGGAGATTCGTGCAGGGGGTCACATTCTGGTGGAAGGTGTGATCTTGGAATGTTGTATGCAAGAAATCATATCATTAAGAGTCATGGTGCCTAAACTTAAAAAATACATTATTTTAATCCCCCACTTCCCAAGAATTGAATATTATGCTTAGAATGGCTATAGGTGAAATACAAGACATCTTTGTTCTGATAATTTAACATTGTGTGCCTTGAAATTTACAGATCAGCATAAAAATGTACAGAAGGGTGAAAAAATTTGTAAATAAAGTGAAAATCTAGCTTTGGAATAGGGTGGTTAGGGGGCTTAATGATATCCTGTTTAGAGTTTACTCTTTAATCTGTGTTCAGGGTTACTCTGGATGGGCTTTGGGGGCAGGGGACGCAAATGTCATGCCAGGGTTTTAACCATATGCAAGGCACGTATTTTAACCCCTGTATGTTGTTTCTAGCCTGAAATTTTGGCTTAAGGTGGCTAATGACATACAAAATTCATTTTGTTGAAATAGCTAAGGGTTGTGGATAGGTCAGTATAGTATAAAACTTAAATCTCAGTATCAGAATGCAATTCTTTGGGTTTAAAGCCATTCACATAGAAATTATAAATAGAATTCAGTTTCCTTAAAGGGCAATTTGTCAAGAATGCAATAAACTCTTGGCTTGAATTTCTGGTCATTTGTAAGCTATAGAAGACTGAGAAATAAACTCTCAAGTTTCATTGGAAGTTTATACTATAGGGGCTGAGTAGTTATTTTCTTGGGAATGGGCATTTATCAAAGTCTTAAACAATTTCAACATGATGTACAGGAGGCATTTTTATATTCTATTAATATTTATATAAAAAAGAAATTTTTAAAAACTACTCAAATACTTTAGAATATTTGAATCATTAGAAAAGTAGATGAACCTATAATTTCAATTCTAACTTAATTATTCAAATTTATAATTTAAATAATAAATGTAGAACCATTATTTTTAATTGAATCTAAAGAAGCTTGTAAACATCTGAGTACTTAAGTTATAAATATTGCATTTCTTCACATTATAGTTTAAATACACTTGATTCAAACAGTAATTTAATTACTCCCTCATAAACCACTGACACTATTGAAGTACTCAAGGATAGTGTATATATACCATTTCAACTATTTATATGTTTCTGAATTAATAATTAAAACATTTTCAGGGCACTATTAATATGTTTATTAGATTTATAAATAGCACATTAAGATTCATTTAGTTGTTTAAAAATGTAAGCAATATCTACATATGGAACTTACGGTTTTTTTAAGTGCATTAAAAAATTAATTAAAATTCTTGGGCGGGCGATAGCCCAGTGGGGTAGGGCGTTTGCCTTGCGTGGCCGGCCTGTGCCGGCCTGGGTTCGATCCCCAGCATCCCATATGGTCCCCTGAGCATCGCCAGGAGTAATTCCTGAGTGCAGAGCCTGAGCATCGCCGGGTGTGACCCAAAAAGCAAAAAAAAAAAATTAAAATTCTTAAGATTTTTTTTTCCCAAATCAGGCCAAAAAAATATATCTTTGTGTGGCATAACTTTTTGGTACTTTCTAAACCTGACATTCTGTTTTCTTTATGGGTAACTCATTGAGATGTCTTGGTCATTGATATTCTGTGCAAATATATAAATAGAATTCCTAAACTCCATACAAGTGTCATGCTAGGAGATTATTAGAAGGTATATTGTTGATCAGCATTGAAGGTTTCTGTTATCACACTCAAATTCTCTAGGCAATTTAGCCTGAAAATAATATCTATTTACTGTCAGAATCTTAACTGTGTTCATTTTAAGGGGGCTTGGGTATGGAAGCCTTGTTTCTCATGACATATCTGATATCAATTAGAATGTGTTTCTACATTAAGATGGGGAAATCTAGAAACTATTTTTTATTTTTGTATACATATATAGGCATATATATGCCTATATGTGTGTATGTAGGTATATATATGTGTGTATATTCATATATACATATGTCTATATACATATAGACATGTGTGAATATTCATATACATATATTCATTTATGTAAACACATATATGTATGTATACCTATACCCACATCCACACATACATATTATGCATATTATATATATATGGGGAGATGGATGGATGGATGGTAGATAGATGATAGATACACACAGATATATATACTTAACCTGTCAGAAAATATTATAGACTTTTTACTAATAATCAAAACTAGAACTTCCATCTGAGCAGTTCTTGTTTTCATTTATCCCAAGAACACAAACACACTAGTTTAAGAAGAAAATATATTTTAATGTTGAGTTTGCTTCTGTCAATATTACCAAGCTATTAAAATATCTATATTTTATAACTTTTATGCCTTTATACTAAGGGATAAAGTCTGTCTTCCAGTTATAGATTGGGTATTACCTACATTGTTTAATTTACATATATTAACATATGGCAGACAGCTAAATATTTTTTGAGAAGCATCACACTTTTTTATATCATAGACTCCTTGTTTTTTTTTTCGGGGGCGTGGGGGGGTTGTGTTAGAGCTAGCACTGCTCAGGGCCTATACCTAGTTTGGCATTCAGGAATTATTCATGTTGATGCTTGGGGGCTACACAGGATGCAGGGAAACTTTGTTCCCTGCGTGTAAGGCACATACCCAATTGTAGCCTTGACTTCTTGATTTTACAATGTACTAATTATTCTCTCTAGCAAGGAGTAATTAGATGATAATAACTGTAAGATAAAGCCACAATTAAGGCTTTGGTAGTTTATGACATTAATTTTTATCAATGATTTATGGCGAGAATCTTAACAAAATAATCTATCTGAATATATACAGTGGCCAGCAAAATCCTTTTATATCTACAGACTGTAAATACCAAACTGTATAGAATGGACATCTAAAGATAATTGTCTGTTGTATATCAGTTAAACACTTTGAACCATTATGGTTGTTAATATCTGTTATAAGAGTAATCCTATCCAATGTTGGCATACCTGGACACTATTTTACTAGCTTCCTGTAAAATAAGTCTCTTTCCCATCCTCTGTTCGCTCCACTTTGGATTATTGCTAGCAGTCTATTCAAAGGAAGTCATACAAAAGACCAATAAAAATTTCTCAGATGTTCAGAATCTCTTCAAAATGCTGTTATGATCATTATTCATTAGATTATAGTGTTCCTCTTTATGTTGTTATGATCATTATTCATCAGATTATAGTGTTCCTCTTTATGAGTGCCCAAGGGAACACTGGCTTGTTATTTTAAATTGTCCTGTCAGAGTACTTCTGACCAGTTGACTTTTCCTCTTATTCATACTTGGCTTGTGACATGATTATTTTTCTTTCATGTGAAAGCAGAATATTGAATCATATAATAAATAACTATAGAGTGCAATTATATATGTCTTCATTAAAACCATATTTTAAAAATTTATTTTAGTCTCATTTCTTTAGATTTATATTAATTACTTTGTAATTTTTAAAGCAATATTTAATTATCTTTGAAGCTAAGTTATTGGTAGGATTTCTTCTCACTTAAATGAAAAAGAAAAGTCATTCCCATCTTTTCATTTATTTGTCTTTAAGTTTGTCATTTTATCTTATGATCACGATCACGATCTTCCCGTTAATCATCTATTTGCTAGAGCGGGCACCAGTAATATCTCAAAATGTCCTGTCACATGCTGTAGAGCCAAGGGCATCGGCTTGGTACAGGAACATAAAGAAGCCTCAAACCATTATATTAGGTCATGAGAATGATCTAATATAATTGTTACTGGCATTTGGCATATCAAATACAACACGAGCAGCTTGCTAGGCTTGCCGTACGGGAGGCATACTCTATAAAACCTCCAAATAAAGCCTTTATTGATGAACCGGCCGCCAGCGGCCATGCTGAGCCGGGCTGTGATGGGCTGGTCGGCTGGGTGGAGTTCTGAAGAGAGGGAAGTCCAATGTGGAAAATGGTGGCGCCCATGGAGTGGGTGGGGGTCGTCTGGCTTGTTGTGAGGTTCTGCCGGGGTGGTGGGCCAAGGCTGGAACCCACCATGCCTCCCGACTGCCTCATGAGCGGCTGGGCACAGGGAGAGCAAGGAACCGCTCTGCCCCATGGCTGAGAGTCTCTGGACCAGCATACCTGGGCCGGATTGAGGAAGTAACTGCTCCAGCTATAGTAACATCATAGTAAAAATGGAAGTGGATTAAACTTTTTGTATTAATGATTTGTGACCCCAAAGTGGGAACTTGGTATATCTTATAATTGTCAAGTAGTTTACATTAATTTTGGAAAAGGCAAAAATAACCAAAGAAACTAAAATCCCACATAGCACTCCTGGTTAGAATGGCAGCCCAGCAGGCATTGTTCTAGAAGCTCTTTATGGAGAGCTTGAAAGTGATGCTGTGTGAATGAGAAGACCTTACAATTTCAGACCAGACCTGACTCATTGAAATGCCTGATTTCAGATAAACCTGATTTTGAATTTCCTCCATTTATTTTTCATGTGACTGTGAATCAGATATGTTAGCCACTCTGATTTTTGTTCAACTCAGTATATTTTTTGATTCTTACCTTTAGTGAAAAACTAGCTATATTTTCAAACTGTTGTAAAATTTTAAGATTGCAGCATGTCTTCACATGCTTCAGCTATACGCATGATGAGAATAACTTTGAAATGTATCATTTAGTTTCAGACTGTTTCGAGCAGGTACTGATAATTATTCCAGGACAATGGGTAAGAAATCAGGTCTCTTCCGGGAAAGCTGTAAGGTCCTTATATAACTAGAGATTATAAAAAAAAACAACAACAATATTGTATTTAAGGGCTATCATGGATCCATTATTTTTTATATTACCCAGTCACTGATGTAAGACTAACAAGTCCCCTGGTTGGAAATTGATCTTTATCAAGGTGTAGGCAAAATACATAGCAGATAACAAGACTTAAATATTTGAAGTCTGACTCTTACTTGGTGGAGAAAAAAAGCGGCAACTGTTGATAAAATTCTAGGATTTAACTTGATTAGGTAGCAACGTTGTAATATTAATATCAATAGATCTAGAAATGGACTTATGTGAACATCATTATATCTGATTTCAGTCTTGGTAAGTCTAAGAATTGATTAAGCTTTTTTGTTGCTTCAGCTGTCATGCAGTTGCGTACAAGTGGCCATGTGGTCCATGCATTCCGAGGTGCATGAATGCATTCCGATTTATGGTCTGGGCCAAAGAGTTAAAACGGCAGCAGAAATGGCGTGGGTGGGATTGCTGGAGCTTCTGGAAAAAAAATAAAAAAGTTTGAAGTCTGGTGGGAGGGAAACTGGGAACATTGGTGTGAGAAATGTACACTGGTGAAGGTATGGGCATTGGAACATTGTGTGACTGAAATCCAATTATGGACAAATTTCTGACTGTGGATCTCAAGTGATCCAATGCAAAATAGTTTAAAAATAGATGGTTAAAATTCTGGTTAGTGTTCTAACAACATCATTATTACTGGTTTTGGCATATAGAATACGCATTGAACACTTTCCAGGCTCTGGCATGCGGGCAGTTTACTTTCAGTGTACCTGGAGAGTAAACATGTTCATCAACATGATGAATTACCCAAAACCTGAGCTGTGCAGTAGGAAGAGAGCAGCATGGAAAGCCTTCAAGAGCATCGAAGAAATAGCTAAAGGACAAAAGAATCTCGGTGCTGGGCACATCTCTTCAACTCCACCTTCTCCCTGCATTAGCATACGCCTCAGAGACCTAGGCCCTACAAAAGCAGGATGAGGATACTAGCCGGGTCTCCCAAAGAGGAATCGAAAGAGCTATGCTTGGAATATCACACCTCACTAAAGTGAGAGAAGGAATCTGAAGTTCCGACCTCAGTTGACAATTGAGAGTCTGGGATGCTGTTTCATTTGTCAAAATATCAAAAAATCAGATGGGCTGGACATGTAATATTATTTGGAGATGACTGCTGAACTAGAGCCGTTACCGACTGGATCCCACGGGATGCCAAAAAATCACGTGGCTGCCCACCTACAAGATGGTCAGACTTCTTTGTCAAGACCCTGAACGAATGGTTTGAGGCTCTATGTATTCCTGAAGCAAGCAGATCCCATTGGGATACACTCACACGTGATAGGGTCAAATGGAAATGTTACTGGAGCCCACTAGAGCAAATCAATGAATAATAGGATGACATATGATATAGTGATCAAGTGATCTAAGAAGTTAAAGCACTAATAGGTAGAGAATTAAAGAATTTGGGATAAGCTCATCAAAGAGGAAGCCATTTTTATCAGAAATCAATTCATCAGATTTAGGGTATGCACTTAATGTGAGGTTATGCTAGCTCTGATCTGCCTTTAAATAAAGACTCTAGCTAGGCTTATGTGGGAATTTAAGGATGTCTATTTGGAAAGAAGTATGGAGTCTGGAAATTTAGCTGATAAGCTGACAACTATGGTGCAGATATTAGTTTTGCCAAGCTGAGTGACCATGAGCAAAGTATTTTTCTTTCTAGATCTCTTTTTTTTTGTTGGTTTTTTGGGCCTCACCTAGCAGTGCTCAGATATACTTCCAGGAAAGGGTGATGGACCAACCATATATGATGCCAGAGATCAAAGGCAGGTTGTCCTGTGCAAGGCAAGTGCCTTTATCACAGTACTATTGCCCCTTTTTGCTAGATGCTATCATATGAATAATCCCACATGGCCTTAAGAATGTGAAAATTTTATATTTACTGCCACACAGATCAGGTCCTCGTGCCCCAGCACAGTGGCTGTACTCTACAAAATGGTGTTATTTATCCCATGTTTAATGTAACAAACACGACAATAACCTTTTCTTTACTTGAAGGCAATGTAAATTGGCTTGCAATATTATTTTCTTAATTGACTGTTTCTCTGCAATTGATGCTTTCAGCCTTTGGTGTTTACTTCTGCTTGTCAGCCAGTGGGCGGCAACAGATGACAAAACAAAAGAAGGAAGTGTATCAATATTTCATACTTTTCTTCCCAAACCTACAAACGCTAAATGATTTACTACTTTGACAAGTTCTAGGGACCAAGCCTGCTTTTATGCATCTGTGACATAATGACTATTTTAGCAGAAGTTCCCTGAAGGCTTGGAAAAGAAATATTTTAGTTTCTTATTCCAACACTTATCCAATATCCGTTTCTGTATCCTCAACACTATTCCTGCTCCTGTCCCTAGCCATATATTACATTGCCTATTGGGCCCTTTCTCCATTTTTAACTCTAATCCTGCCCATGTCCATGCCCTTTTTCTCTCCCTGTTCTTAGCTCTAATACTAACCTTAATCCTATTCTGAATATGAACTCTAATACTAAGCCTACAAACTAGGACTTTAAGTCATCTGCAAATGAGATGGTTGGATAATGTTAGATGTGATGTTTCTGTCCATTCCAGCAAGAGAATAACTTTCTAGAATGGACAGGTATCTTTGTTAGTATTTTTTATCCTAGTTGTACAACAAACTTTCTAGATTCCTGACTGAACCAACAGGTAAAAAAAATGCTCAGTCTGACACTATTATTCATTATCTATTTATTTATATTTTGTTTATTTATTCTCTTTTGGCCACACCTGGTGATGCTCAGTGGTTACTCCTGGATCTACTGTCAGGAATTTTCTTGGAGGCAAATGCAAGGCAAAGGCCCTACATACTGTGCTTTTGCTCCAGCCCCTAGTTTACAGGTAAATCAGAGGAGAGAGGTTTTTAGTTTTATAAAGTTATATCCTCTGTATAGATTGAAAGGTCATAGAGCTGGTATTGTAGGAATCAGTTATCTCCAACCCACCCCCAACCCATCCACTAGATTGTATCTCCAAATTCACTCACTAATCCTCACTGTTTTCTTGCCACGGTTGGTTTGTAGTTCAGCATCATTACTCTGGTGACCTGTATTGCTAAGTAGTACCAATAGGCCCCTCGGGGTTCTAACTTACTTCATCCTTTTGTTTTGGAGACATGATTCTTCATAGGTATGAAACTAAGCATCACAAACTGGGCTTATCTAAGATCCTAAAAAGCCCTCTGAATGTGTGCTGATGGTCTTATTGTAAAGTCCCCAGTGCATCATTGGAGCACATCAAAGAAAAACAAATCATGGTTAGTGAGAACAGTCTTCCAAACTCAGTGAGCCTGCTTTACTCTGAAAATACATCCACTCTCAGTAGCTTTTCATAAAGCCTCTTTTATGGGACAACTTTTAAACTTGAATTTGAAGATTTTTCTGTTTCCTGTTGTTTTTACTAAAACTTCACATGCAATCAGACAAATAGCCCAGGAACTGCTTCTTTTAGTCCCTTTCTGATATATTTGGGTCCTTTGAAAAGTGAACAATACAAACAGTTCTTTGAATCTCATATTCTCTGTATGAGTCTGCGTCTTTCCTGGATGCTGTTGCTAATTAAAGACATGGCATATTAATGTGCATGGAAGTGGTAGGCATATGTTTATTGTTATTGCCCGATTTTGACTTGCTCAAACAACTCTGTCACATAAAATATTTGTCAGAAATTAGTTTGTATATTTTCTTTGATTAATGGATTCTGCTTTTATCTTTCTAATAGTTCCCTATTTACATTGTACATAGTGATTCCCTATTGTACATAGTGATTCATACATGGTGATCTTATCTCTGTGACTGGATTATAAATATTTAAAGATGTGGACAAGCACTAGATTTTATATGCCCTCTCTTTTTTTTTTTTTTTTTTTTTTTGCTTTTTGGGTCACACCCGGCGATGCTCAGGGGTTACTCCTGGCTCCTCGCTCAGAAATTACTCCTGGTGGTGCTCAGGGGGACCATATGGGATGCCGGGGATCGAACCCAGGCTGGCACAGGCCGGCCTCATGCAAGGCAAACGCCCTACCCGCTGGGCGATCCCTTAGATCTACTGTTTAGATGTTTTCTAATATGTTGTCCGGTACAAGATTATAGGTGTTCAAAGTACGGTCTCCAATTGGTGTAATTGTCTCTCCACTCTATCTTGAAGACCTGTTTTTGAAACCTTTGTTGACTTATGGAACTACTTATATACCTAGTGCACACAAGTTCATATATATGTACATTGATAAATATATATCTATATCTATATCTATATATACACACTATATTTATGGTGTATGAACTATATATCTATACACCATCAATGTCATTACAGCATAAATATATCACTTTCCAATGTTTCCTGAATATGCTATTATTAATATTTTGTGTATATATGGATGAGTGTGTGCAAAGTTAGAACAGTTTAACATACAATATTTACATATAGCAAGTAGTAAATTTTCTTTGCAGTATCTTTAATTCTAGGTACAATGCTATGCATATTATGCATGTAGATTCTGTTTATCTTGCTTGAATGAAATTTTCCATCCTTTTACCATAATTTCCACAATTTCCTTTCCCTGAACAACTAGTCATTGACATTTTAGTCTTATTTTCTGAGGAATTATTTTAGCTTTCACATATAAGTGAGACCATACAGCATTTGTCTTCTATAAATGATTTGTTTCATGTAGGATACTAACCTCCAGGTCCATCTTTGTTTTAGCAAATGACAGTCTTTTCATTTTTTAGACCAAATAACGCTCAATTGTAAATATAAGTCCTGTATACTTTACCCATCAGTAGATGGAAAAGTTGATTGTGTATTTTGGTGGTGGTAAATAGCATAATAAAGATCATGGGATTGCAAATATCTTTTTAGATCTTGACTTCACTCTCTTTGAAAATGTAGATTGCTAGATCATATAGCAGTTCTATTTTAAATTTGAAATTTTCATCCTTTTGTAATGGTTAAACCAAATTTACAATCACATCAGCAATATACAGGGGTTCTCTTTTCTTACTTGCTTTACGAAAAGTAAAGCATTCTCATCTCTAATAATAGTCATTCTAATAGGTATGAGGCAATATATTATCATGCCTTTGATTGATTTTTTTCTGATTATTTCTTGATGGTGAATGCCCTTTAATATTCTCTTGGCTATTTTTCTGTCTTGTGTGAAAAAAATGCCTGTAGAGATTTTCTGATCCCTTTGTTCAAAGGTTGCCCCCTTTTTCTCATTGAGTTGTTTGAATTATACTATATAATTTAATAAAGGCTTGTCATAGGTATGGTTTCAAAAATAGTTTCTTTCATTTTATACATACTATTTAAATTTTTGAAGTAAAATAGGTTTAGAGAAATGTAAGATCAGTCAGAGTCATAGCGAAAATGTACACATAGCAAGTTGTGATGCTAGCAATCAAGAATGCACCTGCTTATTTTTATTTTCTCTGTTAGGCAGAAACTCTCCAATTACATGCAATGCAGTTGGGCACCTTTGTTTTGATGCCTGTGCTTTTAGTTTTATATTTAAAGTACTGTCAAGGCCATCGCTAAGAAGATTTTTGCTTGTTTCTTTGGGGTCGGGAGTGGTTGGGGTGCTTACCTGGCCATCCTCAGGACTTACTTCTGCCTCTGGGCTCTGGGATCATCCTGGTCTACTCAGGGGACTATACATGGCACTGCAATCAAACACAAGTCTGCCAAGTTCAAGGCAAGTGCTCTGCCTTTTATTTTGCTCTAGAGATCATATTAATGGTGTGCGGGGCTTCCTCCTGGCTCTGTGCTTTAGAAAAACTCCTGGAGGTGTTTGTAGATGGAATTCAGGTCTGCTCTATCAAGGCAAGCACCTGACCTGCTGTATTATATCTCTAGCTGCTATCTTTAATTTTTTAAAACATTTTGATTCTCTGTTTTAATTTGAAATATTTCTAACTTTATTTAAACAACAAGCTTTACAAAATTGTTCATATACTGTTGTTTTGGACATTCGTGTTCCAGCACCAATCCCATAGTCACTGTGACCGGCCCTCCAACACTGTCCCCAGTCTCTCACCTCCCGTTCCAAACCGTACTCTTAGTGGGCAAAAATAATCTTATTTTTATTGTTATTTAAAAACAAAATGGTAAATGTTATATTAAAAATAGTTAAGTGAAAGAAAAGTTTTGAGAATTGTTTTACATCACAGAAGTGTTATTAAAATCACAGGGATTTATTCAGCAGTTTGTTACTATCTGACCCTTCTGTGATACTGTTTTTGCTTATCGAAATTAGTGGTCTTCTGTGCTACTTTCCCATCTAATTTGCTGTACTTCTACTCAGCTGTCAGTAGTGTGGAATTTTTTTAAATTTTTTAATTTTTTTTTATTTTTACAATTACAAAGATATACAATTAAAAAGTTCATATTTGGGTTTTGGTCATACAGTGTTCCAGCACCCATCCCGCCACCAGTGTCCATCTCCCACCACCAACGTCCCGGTTCCCTCCCCCTCCTCCAGCCCTCCTCCATGGCTGGTTCTTTATTTCTTTCCATTTCTCTCTCTTTCTCTTTTCCTTTCCCTCCAGACTATGGATTACAGAACATACATTAAAGGGTTGTCATGTGTATCTTTTTGCCTCTATTTAATGTTCAGTTCTAGGTTGGCATTAGTACCCTCGACAATTGTTAGCACATTGTTCCATTTTCTGTCTTACCTAGCCTCTGACTCCCACACGTTTGTGATAATTTCCACCTTTGACAAGACCTCCTGATATATGTTTCACTTGACCTGAATTTGGAGGTGTCACACTTGCTCTAGAAGTTCTAGATCTTGGACGATTCTTTAGCTTGGTATCTCTTGAGATTAGTAGTGAAACTGTAAAGCTGAGGTGTTTATATCTCAGAAGCTATGTTGTATGGGGTTGACTGTTGGGCCTTTAGCAGGACCTACCCAAGACAGTCCCAGACTGTGAACTTTTCTTTAAATAGAGGTAATAGAGTTTGTAATAGTTCTGAAATCATTGTTTTATACCACACTAATGCACCAACTTCTACCAGTGTGTCAAGTTTGCTCCTCAATCTCTTCTTCCTTAGTAGCTTCCTGTTGATCATAATAGATATTTGAACACTTTCTTCTAGTCTATAAACAAATTGTATTTCTATTTTATTGTGCTTAATTTTAGTTATTTGTAGTTTTTAATATACTGGTATTTTGCTTCCTTCATTAAATTTATTTCTGTCATTTATATTTTCAGTTATTTATTCTGTTGTTATCTTTCCCCCAGATAGTTCATTGTCAGTAAGTGGAAATGTAAATGAGGCTGTACAATTGTACTGTACAATAGTACAACAGATAGGAAATTTGCTTTGCATAAGACTGACATCTTTTGATCCATTTTACCTTATGTTTCTCTGAGTAATGGGAGGAGTTATTCCTAAAGGGTGGCATCAGGATTTATCCCTGAATACAGCTGGTATATCTTCCAAACAAAACACACATAACAATGAAATGTAACTTAATTTTATAAATTGAATATTGTATAACGAAACTTCACTCATTTTATTGACTTAACTTTTATCACTTGTATCACTTGTCTTCCCGTTGTTCATTATTTGTTCTAGTGGGAACCAGTAACATCTCCATATATCCTGTCCAGAGCTAGTGCAGCCCAAGGGCATCTGCTCGCTCCGTAACACAAAGAGCCTCAAACCATTCATTCAGGTCATGGGAATGAGGTCTATAATTGTAACTGGTTTTTCGCATATCAAATACAACATGGGCAGCTTGCCAAGCTCTGTTGTATGGTTGGTACACTTTAGTAGTAGCCTCTCATCTCATGCATTTACTAATGAACCACAATGGGGAGAGATCAGTCTTTCTCTTGGGTGGAGATCTGAGGAGCTGTGGAGTCCAGATGTTGAGAATGACTGACCTCATGGTGTGGGGGTTCCCTGGCTCCTTGCTAGGCTCACTGGGATGACAGGCCATGGCAAGAGACCGCCTAGAACTATATACAGTGTATAAATGTCAAAGGTCCTGGAAAGGACCTAAGATCCACAGTTGTGCCACTTAGAACCACATGGAAGCAGCCCATGGAGTTCCGGAGGGTAGTAAATGGCTCTGCCAGCTCCTGGCCAAGTCCAACATGGCTCCAAGGATTCACTCACATGTGCGCGGGCCCATGCTGGCTGGACTTTGAGCAGGGATTTGGGCTCCTCTTCCCATTCCTCCATCTCCATGTCGGCAGGTGGGGCTCTGAGATCCTAGCCACCACAGCCAGCAACCCCGGAAGAGAGATACTCCAAACTCACAGCTGCACTGGCGTGCGGCCACTCTGTGGCCATGTGACAGTCTTAGACAGTAATGGAAGTAGGACCAGGTCCTTCCCAGGATCTTTTATTGACTAGCTCTAATATAGTTAACATAGTTTTTAATATAGTTTTAATATAGTTTTTAGGGTTCCTTTTATATATTTAAAATTAGGTGACTTATAAACAGATCATTTTATTTGTTCCTTTATTATTCAGATGTGTTTTATTTCATTTTTTTTCTTCTAGAACCTCCCACACAGTGCTCAGGAAAACCAAGGTGTCATTCCTAGTGATATTTGGCCAATTTGACCAATGGTTAAATGCTGAGGCCCAGAAATAAAATTTTGCACACCAAAAGCAATGTTGCAGGCAACCAGTACCACGCCTTGCGGTGCCTATGGAACCAGAGATCCTGAAAATTAATTTTGTTTTCTTGCCAATGAAAGTCCTTCAGCCCTGATACCTGAGCTTTTATCCTGGCTTCTATTTATTTTTCTTATCTAATTGCACAAGCTAGGACTTACAGTAACGTGATAATTAGAAGTAGCAAAAGCTTCTTGTTCTTGATTTTTTGTAGAAGTGTTTTCATTTTTTCACTTTTGTGTATGCTATATATGCTGATTTTTCTATTAGAAATAGAAATATTCTATTAGAAATATTCTATTAGAAATATTCTATTAGAATACTGCGTACCTATTAATTTAGGGTTTTTATCATGAGTGTTGAATTTTGTCATATATTTATATTCATATATTGAACTGATAATGATTTTCTTCTTTTAGTCTATTAATGTAGTGTATCAGATTTATTGATTTACATTTGTTAAGTTCTTTTTCTAACTCAGAGATAAATCCCACTTGGTTATTTTGCAGAATTCCTTCAATACGCAGTTGAACTTTATGTACTAGTACTTCGTTGATGTTGTTTTCATCTATATTCTTTAGGGAAACTGGTCAGTACTTCTTTTTTTATGGAGCATTTGTATAATTTCAGTGTGAGTATAATATTGGTATTATAAAATGACTTTGATTTTGTTTCTCCTCTTTAAGTTTCAGAAACATTTCAGATGATTGTCTTTAAGTCTTTTTTTTAAATATTGTGTAAAATATACTAGTGAAGTCATCTGGCATTGAGTTATTTGGTGTAGAGATTTTTTATTCCTGATTCAGTCTCCTTGTTGTTATTTTGTTCAGTGTTTCTATTTCTTTATGACATGGTTTTGATAAGTTGTATGCATCTAGGTTGTTATTCATTTCTTCTGAGATATCTAATTTCTTAGAGTTTACGTGTACATCATTTGATCACTTGAATCCCGTTATTCATCGATTTGCTCCAGCTGGCTCCAGTAACATTTCCATTAGACCCTATCACGTTCCAATGTAGCCCAATGGCATCTGGTAACATCTCCATATGTCCTGTCTCATGCAAGTAGAGCCCAAGGGCACCTGCTTGCTCCAGGAACATAAAGAGTCTCAAACCATTACATCAAGTGATGGGAATGAGGTCTATAATTGTTACTGGTATTTGACATATCAAATATGACACGGGTAGCTTGCCAGGCTCTGCCATGCGGGTAGCATACTCTTGTAGTCATCTCTAAATCCAGCATTCATTGATGAAATGCATGGCCGCTAGGCCCTCGAGCCAGGCTGTGATAGGCTGGTCTGCTGGGTGGAGTTCTGACGAGGGGAAGTCCGGATGTGGAAAATGGAGGTCCTCATGGAGGGGGGGGGTCGTTTGGCTTGTGCAAGGCTCTGCAGGGGTGGGGGCCAGGGCTAGAACCTGCCTTCCCTCCAGGGCGCCTTGTGAGTGGCAGGGCACAGGGAGAGCCAGTAGCAGCTCTGCCCCATGTCTGTGAGTCTTCCAAAAGACAAATATGAAAATAACTTAGAACGTCAGGGGCTAGAGCGATAGCATGTGTACATACTGCTGCCTTATTCTTTGTATTCTTGTGCTTTCATTGGTAATTTATCTTTTTTATTATATAATTATATTTATAATTATATTTCATTCATAATTAAAATATATATTTTCTGTCATAATTTTATTTAGTTTATTTGCTGTTCTTTCTTAATTAAATGAAAGTTTGTCAATTTTATCCTTAAAAAAATTCAATATTGGGATCAGAGAACTATGGCAGGTAGAGAATTTACCATGGATGAGTCCAAAGCAGGTTTGATACCTGGCACCCCATCATGTCCCTTGAGCAGAACCAGGAGCGATTGATCACTGAGCACACAGACAAGGTGACACCCTGATCATAGCTGGTGTGCCCCAAACAAAACAAAACAAAAGCCCTCAGGCACTTGCCTTGCACAAAATGAGCCAGGTTGACACCTAGCACAGCGTATGATCCCCACCCCTACCTGGAATGATTTTTTGAGTGCAGAGTAAGAGAACTCCCCTGAGCACCGCTCTGTGTGTCTCCCAGCCCCAAGAAAAAGGGATAATGTGAGCTTCTTTATATACTTTTTATTTTTTTTCTTGCCTATTTTTTTTCTACTTTGGGGAGGGACAGAATGCACACCTGGCAATGATCAGAGGTTATGTGCTCTTGACTCTGCACTCAGAACTTATTTCTGGTAATGTTTAGCTCATGGGAGCACATAACACCCTGCCTGTTGTACTATTGCTCCAGTCCTGTATTTCATGTCTTCTGCTCTCATCTTTATGACATTTCCATTTATTGATTCTGGATCTGGATTGGTTTTCCTTTCTAGATCTTTAAATCTTGCTTATTTGAACTCTTTCTTTACTTACAATAAAGTAATATAGCACAATAAATATTCCTGTAGTGTTGCTTTTGCTGAATTTTTTAAATTTGGTAAGTTCCTTGTTCATTTTCATTTGTCTCAATATATTTTTCTCTTGTATTTCTTCCTTGATCTGTAGGTTGCTTGTGAAGTTGTTATTTAATATTACACTAAAAATAATTGGGAGAGTCCTACCTGGCAGTGCCCAGGGGACCATATGTGGTGCTGAGTTTCAAATGAGTGTTAGGGCTGTACCTGCATGCTCTACAAACCCCCTCAACGTTTGAACTGTCTTTTCAGCTCTACAGTTAAATAGTTAAATATTTGGGGCTGCAGCGATAGTACAGTGGGGAGTGTACAGTGTTTGCCTTGCATGCTGCTGACCCTGATTCAGTTCCCAGCATTGCATATGGTCCCCTGAGCACTACCAGGAGTAATTCCCAGGTAGAGCAAGGAGTAACTCCTGAGCATTGCTGGTGTGACCCTAAAGGCAAAAATCAATCAATCTATCAATCAATCAATCTATCAATCAATCACTCAATAAAATAAAGTTATTTATTTATAACTTTTCCAGATTGTTTTTGTTTCATCATACACAAATACACACGAATGAGAATGTTACATAAACGTTTAAGGAGAAAACTGCATTCTTCCATTAGCAAATGAAATGTGAGATCCATTTTGCTTATGCTCGTCTACAGCTTCTCTTTTATCTGTTATTGAAAGTAGATTTTTGAAGTTTCCTGCTATCATTTTTGCTGCCTAATTTCCCTTTGTTTGTATTTGATTAATATGTTTATATTAATCTGATACCTGGTACACGTGTATTTGCTATTTATCATTCATTACATTGTTTCTCTTTTAACCATGCCATCATTAATTGAAGAAACAATTCCTCTATTTTTAATTGATATCATTCGTTGTCTTAGAAGTTTTAAAACTTAAAGACTGTTTTCTATGTATGGTTATCTCTCTTCTTTTTGTTTGACATTTGCAAGAAATGTGTTTTCTATCCTGTCATTTTGAACCTCTGCTTTGCCCTTAATCTCTGACTTTTCAAATAAGTAGCACATGATTGGATCTTGTTATTTATTCATTTAAATCCATTTGACCACTTTGTCTTTAGCAGATTTTATTCATTTATATTTCATGTAATTAGTGATAGGTAAGGATTTAATGGTGCCTTTGAGTCATTATATTTTTGCTTATTTCCTCTCGTTTTCTCTGTGATTTTTTAAAAAATATTTTTATGATGGAGCATTTTGATTTCAATTTCAGCTTTGTGTTTTTGGTAAAATGTTTTCTCTGTAATTAATATGAAAAATATCCAAAGTGTCTTATAGTTTAAGCATATCCTTTAAGGTAATAGCAACGTATTACATTTATGTTTCTTCACAACACACATTTCTTGCTGATTCCATTGTATTTATCTATTTATCTATCTATTTATTTATTTATTTATATGTACTTATTTGTTTATGCACTTATTTATTTATGTACTTATTTATATATTTGCTTTTTGGGTCACACCCAGCGATGCTCAGGCATTACTCCTGGCTCTTTGCTCAGGAATTACTCCTGGCCGTGCTCTGGGGACCATATGGGTTGCTGGAGATCTAACCCAGGTCGGCCGTGTGCAAGGCAGATGCCCTATTGTACTATTGCTCTGGCCTGGGATTCCATTTTACAATTCATGTTGATCATTGAAAAAATGTTATAGCTATTTTCATATATTTCAATCATACTCCATATATTTAAGAGTTAAAAGTAACTTATGCAACACAAGTGAAATATTTGGGTGTAGGGGCTTCCAAAGTAGTGCTCACAGGGACTGAAGCCACTGATTGAGATACTCAGTCAGGTGGGACAGAGGGTCCTATACTTGGGCCTGGCAGTGCATTGAATGCTGCTTGAGCCCAGAGGTGCTGAGTGCCACCAGAACCATATTTAGCTGTGCTTATGAGCTCCCTAGGGGTCCTTAGGCATGATGAGATGTCAGGGATTGAACTCATCCCCTTTCACAAGCAAGGCATGCATTTCTGAGTTCTGAGCCATATCCTAGGTTCTGACAATTCTATTATTGTCAGAATATTTTCAATTTAGCAATATATTTTATTTTAATGAGTTTTTGAAATCTTAGTGTGTTTTTGTGTTCTAAATTGTTATCCTGTTTGGGAGATCTATGTATTTGATATCACCTTCATTTCTGATCAGAGATACAATCTTATAAGGCAAATTACACACGATTTGGTAATTATTTTTATACTTTCTTCATGCTTTGAGTATCCTGTCACTCTTTTCAGGTACTCTGCATTTCTATTTTACAGTAATGACTGATTCTTGAAAAAATATAATCTCTTTTTTGTTTACAAAATCTTTTCTTTGTGAGTTGGAGAGTTAATACAGCAGGTGAGTACTTACCTTGCCTATTGCTAACATGAATTAGATCCCCGTGGCATCACATTTTGTCCTCCAGGCTCAGTCAGGAGTGATCCCTGAGGACAGGGTCAGGAGTTAGCCATGAGTACCACTAATATGTAGCCCCTTCCACCAGAAAAGTCAATTTTGAAATTTGACATGTCATTCTCTTTTTTCTTGATCACTGTCACTGTCTTCCCGCTCATCATCAATTTGCTTGAGCGGTACCAGTAACATCTCCATAAGTTCTTTATCATGATAGCAGAGCCCAAGGGCATCTGCTTGCTCAAGGAATATAAAGAGCCTCAAACCATTCCATCAGGTCATGGGAATGAGGTCTATAATTAGACTTTTGGGCTTTGGGCCTTTTCGCCAGGCTTTGGGCCTTTTAGCTTTCGACTTTTGGCTCCTGTGGCTTTTGGTTCCTCGGCCTTTTGCTTTTGGCTTTTGGCTTTTTGCTCTTTGACCTTTTGCTCCTTCTTCTGGGTAGGACTCATCTCGGGTGAGATCCTCCCTCTTCGGTGGGAGACTTAGGCTCTTTTGTACGGTCTAAGTTTGGACCAGAGCTAGAGTCTGTTCATTATATTGGAGTGCTGTGGAAGAGCTTTTGTAATATTAAAAGCCTTTTTGGAACTGCACTGGACTCGTGAGTTTTCATCCGTCTCTAATTTTAATTTTTCAAAATTTAAATAATTTTGGTACTTCCCACTTACTTTTTCACTAGAGCACCTTCCTTTGATGAAACAATGTTGCACATTATTTTATTTTTTTGCAAATCCTGAAGAGTGTGCTGTTTATACCTGTGAGTTATCTACAGAAGCCCACTTGCACCATTATTTAAATTTTTATTATTATTTAAAATTTAAATAAGTTTAATTTAATATTAAATTAAAATAAATTAAATTTTTAAAAAGTGTCTCTAATTTTAATTTTTTTTCTGGAGTTCTTTCACTTGATCACTTGAATCCTGTTATTCATCGATTTGCTCGAGCAGGCGCCAGTAACATTTCCATTGGACCCTATCACGTGCCAATGTAGCCCAATGGGATCTGGTTGATTCAGGAATATGAAGAGCCTCAAACCGTTCCTTCAGGGTCTTTACAAGGAAGTCTGACCATCTTGTAGGTGGGCGGCCACGTGATCTTTTGATATCCCTTGGGATCCAGTCGGTAATGTCTCTAGTCCAGCGGTTGTCTCCAAATCGCATTACATGTCCAGCCCATCTGATTTTCGATGCCTTGGCAAACGAGACAGCGTCCCTGATTCTGGAATAGCGACGGAGGTCAAAACTCCGATTCCTTCTCTCACTTGAGTGAGGCATGATATTCCAAGCATAGCTCTTTCGATTCCTCTCTGGGAGACCCGAATAGTATTCTCATCCTGCTTTCGTAGGGCCCAGGTCTCTGAGGCGTATGTTAATGCAGGGAGAATGGTGGAGTCAAAGAGATGTGCCCAGAGCCTGAGGTTCTTTGTCCTTTTTAGCTATTTCTTCCATGCCTTTGAAGGCATTCCATGCTGCTCTCTTCCTCCTGCGCAGCTCAGGTTTTAGGTCGTTCATCATGTTGATTTCTCGACCTAGGTACACATAACTGCTGCATTCAGAGATGTTTGTTCCATTGAGAGTGAATGGGGCCTCAGGAACTAGTTCATTCTTCATGAACATAGTTTTCTTCAGATTCAGCTGTAGACCTATCTTTCCACATTCTCGGTCAAAGTCGGCCAGCATTTGTGCTGCTTGGCTAATGTTTGGTGTTATTAGAACGATGTCATCAGCGAAGCGGAGTTGGTGTAGTTGCCGACCATCTATCTTCACTCCCATTCCTTCCCATTCTAATTGTCGCATGATGTTCTCGAGGGTGGCACTGAAGAGTTTTGGTGAAATGGTATCACCCTGTCGAACCCCTCTTTTCACATTAATGATCACTTCTTTGTAGAATGGTGAGATCCTGGTGGTGAATCCGTAATACAGCTCATGAAGGATCTTGATGTATTGGGTTTGAACACCCTGTTTGGCTAGGGCTTCAATGACTGCTTCAGTCTCCACAGAATCAAAGGCTTTCTGTAAATCAATGAATGTGAGACAGAGCGGCATCTTGTACTCCCTACAAACCTCGATGAGCTTGGTTACCGTGTGGATATGGTCGATTGTGCTGAATCCTTTCTGGAAGCCTGCTTGCTCGCATGGTTGTCCTTCATCTAGTGTTCTGCTAATCCTGTACATGATGACTCGTGTAAACAGCTTGTAGATGACAGACAACAGGCAGATGGGGCGATAGTTGCCGATGTCGTGAATGTCTCCCTTCTTGAACAGTAGAACAGTCCTACTGGTTTTCCATTGGGAGGGCACCTTGCATTCGGACAGGTAGCGTGTGAAGAGCCGAGCTAGTGTATTGATGAGTACCTACAGCAGATTCTTCAGGTGTTCGGGTCTGACTTTGTCTGGGCCTGGTGCTGTTCCCTTCTTTACTGACGAGATGGCATGTCGGATTTCAGAAGGGAGAACTTTGGGAATGACATATCCATCCTGGGGAATTTGGTATGTGGGCAGGTGGATGTGGCTGTCAAAGAGATTTGAGTAGAAGTCCTGGATAATCTTCTCCATTGCCTTTCTGGAAGATGTGATAGATCCATCAGGGCGTCGGAGGGCAGTCATCTTGGTCTTATAGTTGGCAAAGGAAAGGCGGGCAGTGCGAATGCTTTTCCCGGCTTCTGCTGCATCTTCCAGTATTTCTGCTCTTCTGTCTTTGAGGTCTTCTTTTATCACTTCTCTGCACTGTTTAGCAAGCTTGGATGTTAGCATTTGGTCTCCTGAGGCTCGTGGCCTTGCCACGTTGGCGAATGAGCTCGAGAGTTTCTGAAGATAGCTGTCCTTTTGTGTCTTTCTGTCTCTCAGTATTCTTCGCACAATCATGGAGGTGTCGAACCAGTCGGTTTTATTCTTCATCGATGTCGGCAATGATGGTATCTTCCCATGTTGCTGCATTGGTGCCAAAGAGTTCCCAGTTGGTGGTCGTTCTGGGAGTTCTCTTCTTAAACTTTTGCAGCCTTTTCTCCCCGCTATGCGGAAGTAGAATTTTGCACGAAGGGAGATGGTGGTCTGATCCTGTTTGGAATTTGGGGACGACAGCTACATTGGTCAGACAAAACCGTCGATTGAAGATGATGTGGTCAATTTTATTGTGGAACTGTCCGCCAGCAGATTCCCATGTCCAACATTTCGCTTCAGCTTTCTGAAACTCTGAGTTCCCATGAATGGTCTTGGTGGACATCATGAACTCTTCAAGTGTAAACGTCCTATTCGGTTTGTAAGGCATTCAAATGAATCAATGTTTACGGCCATGTTCATGTTGACAAGGACACCAACGCCACCGATGCCTCTTTTCATCGCATGTTCCAAGGAACAATTCTTCTCCGTGTCAAATACAGCATGATGCAACTGACGCCTCCTCATCTCAGTCAGACCAATGATTTCGGACTTGATCTTTTTTGCTTGCAGCATCAGATCCTCAATATGTGCTTCCGATGCCAGTGTACGTGCACATTGAAAGTACAGACAGTCATTTTAGTCCTTCTTCGCTTTGGCAGCCTTGGATGGCCATGAAATTTTGTCTGGCACTGCTTTTTCGCCTTTCTTACTGCTGCCGTATTAAGGGCTCTTTCAGGGTCAGGAAAATAAACATTTCTGTTACTGGATTTGGCATATCGAACACGCATCGGACAGCTTGCCAGGCTCTGCCATGCAGGTGCTATATTCTCATTAATTTGTGGGACTCTCTCAGAGGGGTGGGTTGAATATTTAAGGTAATTTGAGGTAAATCGAGCGGCGCACAGAGACCGCTGGCAATGGGGGAAAGCTAGTTTCTGCTCTGCTGGGTGTACCTGTGTCTTAGGCTCAAGCATTCCTGCGCTTGAAATACTCTCCTCTGAAGGGCGGGTCTCTCGGTGGTGGGTCCTTGTAGGCTGGGTTTCTGACAAGCCAGGCTGGAGACTGGATTAATCTGGGAGCTGGAGACTGGATTAGTCTGCTGGGTGGAGATCTTACCTGCTGCAGAGTGTGGATTGTTAAGATGGTTGCCAGCAAGGTGTGGGGGGTCCCTCTGGGCTCCTCCGAGATTCCATCAGGATGGTGGACTTGGGTCGGAAGTTGCTCTCGTGGTCCATGGAATGCAGGGGGTTCAACGGGAAAGCTGGTTTCTGCTCTGCCGGGTGTACCTGTGTGGAGTCCTTTAGGGTTCATGAAACCGGACATTTAGTTATAATATTTGGAAAGGTTTTATTTTGTCATTTATGTTTTATTCTCTTTATTTCTGTTCTTCTGGTATGTCTTTAATGAATACACTTAACTCCTTTGATTTTATGTCTTGCGCAGAATTTATCTCTTGCATCTTATCATCTTTATTTTGGTCCTCTGATTAGATAATTCACATCATCTGTGTCCCAGTTCACTAAGGTGAACTTTTGCCTGATTGCCTTTGCCGTATAAACTATTTAATTGTTTTGTTCCCTTATTGCATTCTTCTGCTCCAGATTTTTTGTATTTTTATGTTTTTCTCTCTGTTGAATTAATTTTGTCCAAATATTGTTTTATTGATTTTGTTGAGTTTTCTCTATTATGTTATCATTCCCTAGAAGTCTTTAAGTTGAAATAAAGTGTCAAGCAATTCATAAATCTTTTGTGTATTGGCACAAGCCTTTTTAACTTTATTCCTTTGGTATTATTTATTACTTTTCCTTGATTTGTTTTGTATGTTCCATGAAGTGTCTTATAATTCTTAGTTTTTGATGATGGATTCAATTTTCTCCAGTCTATATCAAGAGGATTCAAAAAAAAAATGCTGGGGCCGGAGCGATAGCCCAGCGGGTAGGGCATTTGCCTTGCACGTGGCGGCCCCATGCCCCATGCCGCCCCAGGTTCGATCCACAGCATCCCATATGGTCCCCCGAGCACCGCCAGGAGTAATTCCTGAGTGCAGAGCCAGGAGAAACCCCTGAGCATTGCCAGGTGTGAACCCCCCCAAAAAAAAAAAAAAAAAATTGCTTTCAGCCATCAACTCTATTTGTTAGAATCTAAGATCTTCTCAGTTCTACAAGTTCACCAAGTGCTCCACTACTGAACTACATGCCCAGACGATTTTATGGATATTCAGAGTCCTTTCCTATTCCTATAGGATTAATGTATTATCTAAAGATTGGGAACCTCTCAGTCTTACAAGTTCACCCAGATTGTACGAACCTCACACTTTTTCACTAGACCACTCCTCCCTTTGATGAAACAATGTTGCACATTATTTTATTTTTAGTTTTTTCAAATCCTGAAGAGTGTGCTGTTGATACCTGTGAGTTAGCTACAGAAGCCCACTTGCACCATCTGTGGAGGTGCACACCCTGTGGGGAGGTGCATAGCACTCCTGGAGTGTTAGGGTCAGATGGCTACAATTTATGTGAAAGAGTCAAGTAGTTTTTCTCAGTGGCTCTTCATGGACAAGGCTGTTGGATTTCACTAGGCAATCAGTAGGATTTCAGGCTAGTTGCTGAGTTCTGATACCCACTGCCCCCAACCCTATCCTGTTTTATTCACTCCCTTGCTGCTCCCAGTTGATTAAAGTCTGATGAATCTTCTTATAGTACTCTTTCATATGTGGAGCAAGATTAAATTATGCACCCTGCAGTGTACTGCAAAGGGCAGGAAGGCAGATGGTTGCTCAGTGAAAATAGTGTCCTATGAACTTTGTGAAAAATAGTGTCCTGTGCAGGTATCGCTAGGCACTAAATTTTGGGTGAGTGGAACACAGGTAAATCGGAATTACTCATGTCCTTCTCTTTAGTATCTAGTCTTGGGTTTTTTTTCATTCAATGGTTAGAATCTTTCAGCTGGACTCCAGAGTTCTCTTAATGAGATTTCTGTTCACGATATTTGAGAATACACTAGTATTTGCTTCTGATGGAATTTCAATATGACTCCAATTGTTGAGTTTGTTTATTGTGATTACTTTTCACTATTGCCTTGAATGTAGTCAGGGAACTCAATGTACCGTTCATTTCAAATTTTTCTATCTCCCTCTCTACTCTGATTCCTTGAAAAGGAGCACACAAAAACACACACACAAATATACACTGAATGTTCGCAAAAATACATTGAAATGTTTTATTATGCATCCTTGAGAAAGCATGATTTTTACCTTCTTGACACAAGGATGAACCTTGAGTACTATGTTGCATCAAATAAACAAAACAGAGTCATAATGTATCACCTCACTGATCTGTGAATAGGAAAATGACCAAGTCAGAGATAAAGCATGGGTTGGTAGTTTCTAGGGACTCTCTGGTGGTGTAATAGGGAGTTGATTCTCACAGGATCTGCCAGTCATAAGATAAATAAATTCTGACAGTGCAAGTTAGAGTATGTAACTATTGTTACATGTGCATATATATATAGTTACAATACAATATTATATTGTATACTTGAATGTGCTAAGAGTCCATTTTAACATTTTTACAGCATGCATGAAAATACTTCCAAAAGGTAAATCTTTTTTTTTTTTTTTTTTTTTTTTTTTGCCTTTTGGGTCACACCCGGCAATGCTCAGGGGTTACTCCTGGCTCTGCACTCAGGAATTACTCCTGGCGGTGCTCGGGGACCATATGGGATGCCAGGGATCAAACCCTGGCCGGCATGAGCCGGCCGCGTGCAAGGCAAACGCCCTACCCGCTGGGCTATCGCCCGGCCCCGAAAAAGGTAAATCTTTGATGTAGGTGTTACTAACTTTATTGGGCAATCATTTTGCAATATATATGAATTCCAGTTTATCAAACTGTACACTCTAAGCTTACAATATTTATGTATCAAAAATAGCTTAATAGATCTGGGAAAAAGGTGAATCACAATTCCAGTCCCCCCCCCACCCTTTTTCATCAGAATAGCTTGCAGGTAGGACTCACCATCTGTTTCATAACTATCACTCCAGGTGATTTGAGTAGATTGTTATGGGCGCATGGAAATTTCTTCTTTTCAGGTTTGTGCTGTCTGTATTCAACAATTCAAACTTGCTGAACCAAATTCACTTTCCTCCTCCTATTCCTCCCTCCCTCCCTCCCCTCCCTCCCTCCCTCCCTCCCTCCCTTCCTTCCTTCCTTCCTTCCTTCCTTCCTTCCTTCCTTCCCTCCCTCCCTCCCTCCCTCCCTCCTCCCTCCCTCCCTTCCTCCCCTCCCTCCCTGGAACAGGGCACACCCTGTTTGCTAGGATTACCCCAGCTTGGCCTTTAGGAATTACACCTGACAGGCTAAGGAGAACTGTATGGGGTTCTAAGGATTAAACCCTAGTCAGAAGTATGAAAGGCAAAACACTTACCCACTGTACTGTAGGTTGGCCTCTCCTTTATCCATGATGTGTTAAGTGTCTGTTTTGTCATTGAAATTTTGCCCATTGTCCCTGATTCTGTATAGATGGGAGCTTAATAAATAAGCATTTTCTCATTCCCAATCTCCTCCTTCTTCTTCTTTAGTCTGTCCTCCCACGTCTCGACTATTCCAGACCTCATTAGTGTTCTTTGCTAAACCGTATTTATTAACACCCTAATTTGCCCCCTGATAATAAGTAAGCAAATTAAGCTCTTGTCCTTTGGAGTTTATTTTTATATAGTTTCAAAGAACTAGAAGTTTTCTTATTTCCTTTAGTTCATTGCATGCCATCATGTTACCATTTTCATTTTTATTATTTGTTTTTGTGCCTCGTTTATTGAAGCCTCAATAAGATCATCATCATAGAATGCTTCAGCCTGTCCCCCTGGTTCCTGACCTAATATGTGTTCTTTCTTAGTTGTACTTTAGAATACCAGTTATAATTTAGAATACCCTAGTTCCACATATGGCCTCCCTTCCTTGTGAGTAAATTTACTTTAACAGTTATTGCTATGTGTAGCTCTCTCAGCCATTGGTCTTTTCCTTACAGTGTTGATCTGTTTATCCAGCAGAACTTACCCTCAGCCCTTTGCAACTCTTCTCTGTGCATCTTTGTCTTTCAAGAATCAGTTCCCATTTGCCTCTGTCTCCATAAAGCTATTTTTTAAAATTATTTAATCCCTTACTGATTTTGTTTTGTTAGTCTTGCTTGACAATATTTTGTATTGCAGAAATACTTAGTGATTGTTTTTTGTTAAACTTATGATACATAAATTTTAAACTCCTTGAAAGGTAATATCATAAATGTGATCTTTCTACCACTAGCTATGTCTGTAAATGCTGAAGAAATCTGGATTGACAAAACACACTAATGAATGACTTGCTAAAATTTCATCCTTGGGCTGGAGTGATAGCCCAGTGGGTAGGGCATTTGCCTTGTACGCCGGCCGGCCTGTGCCGGCCAGGGTTCGATCCCCGCATCCCATATGGTCTCCCTGAGCACCGCCAGGAGTAACTCCTGAGTGCAGAGCCAGGAGTAGCCCCTGAGCATTGCCGGGTGTGACCCAAAAAAGCAATAAATAAATAAATAAACAAACAAATAAATAAATAAATAAATAAAATTTCATCCTTGTCATTTTAGTTTGCTTCTCCTATGCTTTGCCTGGAGTTGGTTAAATGTTAAGAGTCTACCTCTGTCACTAAAAGTATTGTGGCTTTAGTCTTTAGATTCAGTTTGCTCTAACTTCATATTACTTTCTTACTATCTTTTATTTGTTGGGGAAGTTGGTGGCATTGACTACATCCAGCTCTGCTCAGGTGTCTTTCCTGGCTCTATGCCTCAGTAGTGACCCCTGATGGAGCTCTGGCAGTGCTGGAGATCGAACTGAGGTCAATTGCAATGAAGGTAAGCATCTTACCTCCTATACTCTCTCTGGCCCCTGCATTTATGAGTAGAAAAAGTTGAAGTTCCTTTGATAAGGGGCGGACACTTAGTAGTTTTTGCTATTATTATGTCCCTAACACTTTCTTTGAACACTCTTCCTCACACCCTTCTCAAATGCAGTAAGTAGTAGTTGAAAACATTTGCTTGTATAAAGGGCTATGCAAATTGATATGTTATTTCTTACTGTATCATAAGGTAACTACTAACAAGATATTAATATGATTCATTGTCAGTGTTCAATACCTGATACATAGCAACTTCTTAATAAATGTTTAATGTGTTGGTATAAGAATGAGGGTTTGAATAAAAGGAACACACCATTTTAGCATGTTGGTTTATTTTTTAGTGTACATGCATATATTAAAAAGAAGTCAATTCCCTTTATTAGATAATTTTATAAAGTACCTAATTACACTTGATATTATTCTACTTACCACTCAAAGTTAGTAATATAAGAGAGTGCTTGCTTTCTTTAAGTTCTTTAGGATTTATACCACAAGGCAAGGGAAGATGAGCATTACACGGAAAAATAAATGGTTATTATTGAGTACCATCCCATGAGCTGCAGGTATTTATTGTCCAAATAGAGTTATGTGAAAGGTTTCTAATGGAAAGATAACAGACTTAGGGCCTCTTCAGATGGAAGCATTAGTATTCTGATCCAAGAGTTTCAGAAGCATTAGTTTACTTTTGAATATTTTCATATCTTTTTACCACTGGGGCCTTTAGTATTGGAACAAATTGATGCCTAGAGTCCAAAAAAGCTGTTTAGTGTGTGATAGTGGAAAATTAAATAATGCATTTGTCCTGCAGGCTTCAGACTCTCACACTTATGCAAAATCAGTCTAATACCCAAGGCCTTTTTTGGAATGCTGAATGTCTTCATTGAAAAGTGAGGAAATGTATTTAATTACTGACCTCAACTGAATGACATCAGGTGGAAGTTGATTTTTTTATATTGAATTTGGTTCCGTCCCTGATAGCCTCTGCTAGCACAAGGAAAGGTGAATTATCATTCTAGAATTCCGCTCCTTAATCATCAGTACATATTAATTGTATCACCTTCCTCAACATGGTGACTTAAAGTTAATGCGCTATAGTTGAAGGGGCTTGAGAAATGGGTGTACTAAAAAGGAATGTAATGATAAAGTTCACTCGAAGCATTTCCTGTGAGGATAAACACTTCTGACAATTGCATTCTACATGATTGTAATTTAGCAAGCATACAGAGCCACTAGGTTGAAAAAGTCCTAAAAACAGTTAACGTAGAGAAGACCAAAGATTATACTTCTGGTGAATTTGTGAGTTAGACTTTTAATCTTTAGTTTTAACTTTCTGTCATGGGAACAGAGGCAAGAGGCAAGAAGTCTTCTGGCAGTTATTCAGTTAATTTCTTCTAATTCTGCTTGGCCTACTTCCTTTTGGTATGCATTCCCTCCTTGCAGGCCTCTTTGCTGCTTTGCATCTCAAGGGGGCAGTGTATTCAGGATTCCACTTTCAAAAGTCTGTTTCCAAGAGCAAGCACGGAGCATCTGCCAGTTCTCTCTTACCAGGATTTCCTCTTTCTCCCCTTTACTGGAGTTTATACCAGTAGAAGACTGTGAATATGTTTTTCCCAAATCATTGTTTTCTGGTCTTCCTCTCTGCTTCTAGTAAAAACAGGATAGGAGCAATACATGAGGACACTGAAGAGAAGTCAGGTTTCCTTTGAAATGCGTACCACATCCTCATAGTGCTGGGAATCAAACTCAGAACCTCCACAAATGCAAGGCTCAGACTCTACCCCTACCTATATCCCTGGCAAACATAATACATGTTGATTGCACATTGGGGTTGAATCTTGAAGGCCTGAATTTTGAACTATCACATGATCTGCCAACTTCCTTTGTACCCTCCGTTTCAACAGATTACAAAAGAAAAATAAATAGAAGTGGAAAAGATAACCGTATGGCCCTGACTGCTGTAATTGTTTTTTATTGCTGTTGTTGATTTTTTGTTGTTCTCTTTTTCCTCTTTCGCCCTTTCCCAAACCCCCTTCTTCTTTCTCCTAACTTTTTCTTCTTCATTATTCATTCTCCTGCATTCCCCTTGTTTTTCTTTTGCCTCTTTCTCCTTTCCTTCCTCTCTCCCTTTTCTTTTTTCTGTTCCTCCTCCTCCTCCTCCTCCTCCAGATACACCCTTAGCCCAAGACTGCTTTTCACCTGTACAAACATATCATCAAAACCAGAAAAGGAATACACCAGAAGAAGAAAACCAGCAAAGGAACGCATCTTTTCACCTAACTCAGACAAAAGAGTTAGTGATACTGTGAATGAGTATATGTTGGTTTGGCATATTTTCAGATGAAGAAAATTCAATAAAAGCAAGTCCAAGACTTCCAAGTGTATGTAGTGCAACCCACAGTGTGTAGGAGGAGGAAGGGAGAGAGAGGGAGAAAGAAAAGAGATAAAGAACCTGCCATTTAGGCAGGCTATGGGAGAGGGAAGGGAATTGGGGACATTGGTGGTGGGAAATGGGCACTGGTGGAGGCGGGTGCTGGAACACTATGTGACCGAAACCTCCAAACATGAACAATGTTGTATATCTCACAGTGGTATAATAAAATATTTGATTAAAAAAAAAGCAAGTCCAAGAAGAGTTCTTTCCCTATCGGCCTAAATGTAGACTGCTCTTTTTCCTGAGTGAAGGTGTTAAGAAGCACCTTCTAGTAAAGGCAAATTTTAGGACCTGTAGAGATTTTAACCATCCTTGAGTAAAATTTACTATATGGATAAAAGATAAGTTTTATTGGTCTTTATATTATCTCTTTACTTGTATTATCCTGCTCTTAGGTATAAAATGGTGATAGCTATGGGAAAAAAAAGCAAATGTTTATGACCATGCTTTTTTTTGTAAATTATAAGTTTTTATATTGAAAGTGATAATCTAAAATGACGCAAACTTGGCAGATTTGTGAATTAAATATGCAAAACAGCAAAACATTTTGGAGATTATACTTGTAGCAGTTAAGGTGAACCACATGATTTACTTTATTTAGATTATTTTCATTTTAGGAAATGTTTCAAAAGAGGGAACTATATTTCTGATTCCAGATTCTGAAAGGGATTCTATTATAATATTTTCTCATGTTACAATTCATTGGAGTTCAGTGGATTCTTTCTTCCACTTTAGATCTAGCTTACTAGGCTGTTCTTTTATGATCAGGAGTTCCCAAACAAATGTGAATTGGAATCACTGGAGGCCTTGTTAAAACATAGTTTGCACATACCCTCCACTCAAATTTCTGATTCTGTAGGTTTGAGTCGAGCCACTAATTTTTTATTTCTGGTGCTGCTGCTGATGTGGCTGTTTAAGGAAATATACTTGCAAAACACTCGCGAGATACAAAATTTTACAGGTTGGATAAATATGTGCAAATCACATCATTGGTGAGTGCCTAAGTGATTCATCTTTTCTTCCAGATAGTCTTTCTATAGAATTCTTAGCATTTTTCCTTAATGCCCTATTATGTTTGGGGGTACAACTCTCTCAAATAGTGATTTTCAATGAGGTTTGTAACAGTATCACTTCAGTTAAAAGTAACTGTGGGTTGGGGTGGAACCTGGCTGACCACAGTGGGCTATGGGAGAAACAGTTATTGACATAATTGACCTTATCTATCAGGACATTTTTAGAAGCCTAAAGGTGTTAAATCCAGCACCCTCACTTCATCACATAGCAATATAGAAGTTAATGCTTACTCTTTAGTAATGGTTTTCCTTCTTGTTGGGAAAGGACAGTGGGATACATGATTTATGGGCTGTTGTATGAGACCATTCTCTGGAAATTTGCAAGATCAGAGCCTCAAAATGTATCTCACATTTAACTTTCTTAACAACTGTGTTATATAATGCACAATATACTTGGACCTATTTTTCTTGTAGTGCATTTAGACAAGATTTTGGATCTAGCCTCATAAATTTATTAATGTGTGCCCTTGGGCAGATGTTTTTATTGTCTCCAACTGGGCCTCAATTCCTCCTCATTTGAGGGTGATACTGATACACTTACTAGGATTGCTCTGAAGATTAAATTGTATACTTTAGTACATGCCTCATATATAATAAATGTTTTATTCTTTCCTTTTCCATTAATATGTTCCTTGCTTATTATTATGAAAATGTTTTCTATCCATTGGTGTTTTCTGAATTCAGACTTTTCACATGTTTCATTAGTCATAAGAAAGTTCAGGTTTTTTCAACTTTTTTGTGTATCAAAATTTAGAAATTTACTTCCTTTTCCCCCAAATTTCATTTTATTAAGGCAGTATGACTTACAAAGTTGCTTATAGTTGTGTTTTTGACATGCAATATTCCGTCATTGATCTTGACAGTAATGTCAACTTCTTTCCCCTCCATCAATCTTCCTAGATTTTGTCTCTCTCATCCCTGCACCCCACCATCATCCTCTGCCTGCCATCTTGACAGAGACCTTTTAAGTTTGATTACAGTTTGAGTCTCATAATTTATACATTGTTAACTCTGTGGTTTGGATATTTAACTCAGTCATTCCCTAACACCACTGATTTACCTGAATCTCCTTGACCCGGTTTCTATTGCTTCTCATCTTCTCCCCTTTCCCTTCACACTATTTCTTTCCTTCTCCCTCTATTGTAGGGCCAAGGGTAACCTAGGCATCTTTTACTTTATTTTTCCCTCTCTCAAAGCATAACAAGGAAGAACAGTCTATCAACAAATCAACTTATTCTTATTCCATATGTCATTCCCAAAGCCACAGATTTGAATATACTCTACAACTTTGATAGCTACCAATAATTTATCCACTCCATTGTCACAGAACCAAATATTACACTTCAGTTAATTGTATGTTATATGATTGTTTTCCAAGTATGCATCATTATATTTGAACATAATTGACATTGTTCTATTACAGATGCATGATTTTCATACATCTTCAATTAGTCCTCTTTCCTGCTTGGCCTCGCTCACTCGCTCATTTTCTTCCCACAGTTATCAGAACTTCAGGGTCTGTGTTGTCTTAATTCAGGTATACCTTTCTACAGAGAAGTTTTCTGATCACTTATTCCAAGTCCTTTCTGACTTTTGTTTCTCATCTGTGTCTCTCCCACTATTCCGATACCCTGAGGGGCAGGGCGTAAAGAAAGCTGGAAATGTCCAGAGAACAACAGTACTCGTGGACCAATTGGCGGGCACTTTCTGTTTGCTCCCTTTAAAGAAGATAGATTTACAAGGAACACTGGGTTATTTTTTTTCCTGTAAAGGGGACAGTAGACCAAGTAGGTCTGGGAACCTCTACTTGACAAATGAGAAGAATCTGTTGCTTGAAGGCGCTGATTGCATTTTTTCTTTCTTTTGTGCCCAGTGTCTTCCCAGCACAAACTCAGGCTTCATTTATGAATGAAGTTTATTAAAAGAGCACTATGTCTCCAGAAGTTTTTCCCAAGCCCAAGAAAGCCAAGGATCTCATGAAAAGTTGGCATATCATCCTTCTAAAAGGCTGCTAAAATTGGCACTTGTTTGTAGCCTGAGCATCCTTTAAAAAACACATGACTGTATTAGTCAGCAACCTTAGTACATAGTAAGTATCCTCATCTGCTCTGCCGCTTCACAGTATGAGTGTGGGAGAGGAGGAGGGTCTGAGCTGGTTCAGAGCAGACTGTTTGCGTTGCCCAGGGCAACCCCCTCAGTGCCTTGAGGAAGAGACTGCCCTCTTCTAAACAGAAACTCCTCCCAATACCTTTCCCTACCTTGTAACAAGCCGAGAAATTAGTTCTGTAATTCAGCTCAAATGACAATCAGGTTCTGTTCCACAGAGAGGTGCTATTAATGGTGGTCATTGACCCTGACAGTGGCTTGCTGCTGGGAACTCACCATGATTGGTAGTTGAACACTGCTACCATTTCCTGAGGCCCCCAGCCCTGACCTGTTGGCTGTGGGATTCAGTCGCTCTTCAGTCCAACACAGAACCTTTAATTAATGGCATCTAAAGGAAAACAAATAAGGGAGAAATGCTGACCTAGAAAGCCCGACTTATTGTATGCCATGGAGAGAAACCACGAAGCAGATCTTAAATAACAAGAACTTTCCAGATGAATGGAAACAGGTGTACTGAGAGCAAAGCCCAGGGAGAGTGGAAATAGGTGGGTACACATTCAGGTCAGCATCCGGCTTTCCAAGGAAAGGGATGGAATGTAAGTTACTGCTTTAGAGTTAAGGGACCTCATACCAATTTCAGACTTTATTGGGTTTTCCTATTATTTCTTATTTGGCAAACAATAGGAAATCCTATTTATTGGTTTACTTTTGTTATCTAAGTTTAAAACAAACTCTACTATTGTTTTCTGTATCTTTCCTTTTTCCTTCATTTGGCCTTCATTTACATATGCGTGAGAAAAGCATTTTGAAAGATTCACATGCTGGTAAATGATCTCAGTTAAAGCCATTGATGATATGAATGATTCATTTTTCTTGGCACTTTCCAGGGTGTGGTATAAGGGAGGGAGGATATTGTTGCAGAGAGTACTTCACTGATCTCTTAGTTTCTCTCCCTGTGGATGGCACTCGGTTTCTTAGTGTGGGTGAGAAACCATTGTTATTTTTCAGATGGGGTGTCTTAGGTAATCATAGAAAATTTCATTCAGCAGTCATAAACCTCTCACCATAAATGATAGTGTTGCCAATAAGAAGGAGAAACATGCTAATAACATTTCAATTTTTAAATTCTTGGCCCCATTTTTCTTTCAGGCTGTACAGTTATTGAAGTACAAGTCTTGTTGAACACACATTAATTCTGGAATCTGTGGTGAATCCAATCACACATAGCTGAATTTGCCGGGCTCACTGCACAAGCTTTTGACATTTGAGGCCAAATGTTCAAATCACAAACTTGAAGGTCGTGGCATGTATTAGACAGAGAGGAATTAAGAAGATGCATAGACCCTATCTAACTCAGTCATTACAAACCTGTCACCATCAACAATGCACTATTTATCAGATTAGGCATAGGAATTGTTCAATAAAAAAATAGCCCCCAAAAAAATAATAGGGCTTAGTTATGGGGGAGGGTGTATTCCATTTGTATTATCAAATATGTGTGTCTTAATTAAGAAATGATACCGCTTCTGTTGTGCTAAAGAGCCTTCTTTTTTGGTTTCTAATATGTTTTTACGTGTATTTTTAGCTTGGTTTTATGCCATTGGACAGTCCTTATATAAATGACAAACATTTGCAGGAGCAGGGCTCATTAAGTATTTTTAGATCCGCTGTGGCCTTTAGATGAGTGTAACTAGACTGGAAGTTTCTATCTTGTAGATTCAGCTCTGTCTCTTCTCCACTTTGGAAGTGTTGAAAATAAATCTTATCAGTCCGCTTATCTGATCAAGAGAAGCCTGCCCCAAAATGATGGGGAAATTGGAGTAAAGGGAAAATAAGCTTATTCTTACATATACAAATGTCAGATTCATAGCACTGGGTTATCACATTTTACGTAGACCCAGAAAAGTTAAAAGTCGTTAAAAGTGTCTTCATTGGACAGTGAGACAGCAAATACTGACTCCAGTGCTGTTCTATGAGGCACTGAGGAGAGGGAGAAGGGTGCTTTCTCTTTTTCACAAACATTCCTGAGGCTTGCTTTTCCTGGTAGAGTTTATAATCTCCCTCAGAGAATTTACTTGGCAGTTTGAGAGACACCAGAGCGCAGCAACTCTGGTGGAAGCCTCATGGAAATGTAGGTCAAAACAAAATCCGCATCAGGAAATATTCCACATGCTGCCACATGAAATGCAAGGCCTTAACTTGTTAACTGGAGATTACGCCAGGACCACAAAAACCTCTGAAATACACATGGCTTCGTCAAATTACTCAAAATCCCCTTGGTGGATAAGGTTTAAACCAAGGAAATACAAGACTACAGTGCTAAACCACAATGCCGATTATTTTCATTTATTGATTTTTGAGGGTAGGTTTTATTTATCCCAACTCCTTTCTCCCCTTTGTTTGGAGAGCCATACAGAGGCCTTCAATGGCTTGCACACTGCTTAACACTTATGCTTGCTTTTAGGAGATAATTTTGTTTTTCTATCACCTTTTAGCTGTTCTGCTCTAGCTTCTCACTCTGATCTGTAATTATAACGCTTCATCTAATTCTTATCACCCTGTGCTGTATCAATGCATTTACAAGACTCACTTTTTCTGGCCACCAGCAACCCGGAATTGTTCTATGTATGTTTTATATATAATTGTTCTATGTAATTGTTCTATGTATGTTCACTTGCTGTTTCAAAGAGGAAACAGCAAGTGTCATTAGGATGATTTTCATTATTGCTTCAGTAAGGGATCTTTATTTTTATTATTATGACCCTTTGCCTTTTAGACAAATGAAGGGGATTAGATTCCTGTGTTGTGGATCATTCTGAGTGTGAGTTTGGTGAGGAAGAGATGCAGGAGTGGAGATTGCAATATTGACAAGGTGGAATCAAAGGGTAGTTAGCAGGAAGTTGTTAGACAGTTTGCTCTTCTGTAGGAGTGGCGTTGAGGGAGTTGTGCAAGGAATGGACATAAAGGGTATTTGTGACACATTCCATATGCCATTGTTTTCTGTAGCTGAGCTGTGGCCTTTTAGTCCTAGTGTCTTCTATCTCTGGGTTAAATCTCATGCTTCTGCATTAGTTACAGTCTGCATCATCTGCTTTTGTACCATGCATTTATTTAAAACAGAACAACTTTGGAAAGGTATCATGAGCAGAAAGAAAGCAGAACAATGTGCTGTAGTGGAGAATCTCATCAAGAAGAGGTGGAAGAATCCAATATACAGGGCTGTTAGCAGATTAATACACGAAAAAGAGCAGTCTCATTTCAACAGTAGAAGGTGTGCAGCCATCCAGCCCTTAGAATAGTGTTCACACATACTTGTTAGCACTGTTGGAGCCAACGGAACAGCAAGCTATTGCAAACGCCTCTTGTAGTGATGCAGTCTCAACAATAATAAAGAAATACAGCTTCATTAGTCCACGGAGAGCCCAGTGAGCCAATGCTAAGAATCAGCTTCCATGGGAGAGAACAGATAACCATACTTAGAAAGCAATTTGCTTAAGGTTATATCATGAAATTAGACCTGATTGTCCTCAGTTAAAGGCTATAGAGTGTGAATAACTAATAACTAACAGTGAAAAACAAGCAAACTCTACAGGAAGCTAAACATGAAATTCAGGTGCTTAGAAGGAATATGGAAAGGATTTTAAAAGTTCCCAAATGCAGACTTTCAAAATCAGAGGAAAAAAAAAAAAAAAAACACACCCTGGCTCATTGTATGTCTGACTCAGCTTTTAAATTTAATTGTAACTTTAGGGCTCAGAAATATTTAAAGGATACTTTTTTTTTTTTTTTTGGGTCACACCCTGCTACTCTCAGGGGTTACTCCTGGCTCTTCGCTCAGGAATTACTCCTGGCGGTGTTAGGGCAACCATAAGGGATGCCAGAGATCCAATCCGGATCGAGCCGCGTGCGTGCAAAGCAACCGACCTACCTGCTGTGCAATCGCTCTGGCCCCTTAAAGGATACTTTTATTTCAAATAATATTTGACTTTTTTTAAATACAAATTCACAAACTCAGATAAAGAACTATCAATAAATAATATTGAAAAATCCATTCACTTCACAAATCCAATTATTTTAATAAATTTGACTACTTTAGTAATCACATTTAAAGTGGTTTTCTTTATAGCCTAGTTCATTAAACCACTTAAATATTTACACTACACGAAATGTTCATGTCTGTTTCTTGTTTTTTTTAGGATACATGCATTTTTTTCACCTTTTTATCACTCTCTTTAAACTGCGTTTTACAAAGCTTTTCGTCATGATTTGGTGGTTTGTTAGAGGCATTTCCTATTCTTTTTTTTTTTTTTTTTTTTTTTTTTTGCTTTTTGGGTCACACCCGGCGATGCTCAGGGGTTACTCCTGGCTCTGCACTCAGGAATCACTCCTGGCGGTGCTCGGGGGCCATATGGGATGCCGGGATCGAATCAAACCCAGGCCGGCACAGGTCGGCCGCGTGCAAGGCAAACGCCCTACCCGCTGGGCTATCGCTCCGACCCGACATTTCCTATTCTAAGGCCAATCCCACCACCACTGTCACGCCCCCTCCATCATTGTCTCCACTTTACCCAACTACTTCTCAAGCCTGCCTGCCTCTGTAAATGTCCACAGTAATTTATTTTATGTTGCTTGTTACTGCTCAATGACTGAATACTTCAGTAAAAGAAAATTTGTGAAAATTGTTGTATCTCACCACGGGTCAGTAAGTCTTTTCTCGGATAGGGCTGCTGTTGCTAGTTGCCTTCTGTGTTGATGTTTTTAGTCTAAATTAGTTGCCTCTCCCTATAGGAAATCCAGAGTGTTTAACTGGACAGCCTGGCCAGAAGCATGGCTGCAGCTGTTGGGGTCAGCGTATAAGACCTGGAGCTTTGGTATGGCACAAACTTGGCCTGTTCCCTTCCCAAAATCATCCTGAGTTTTCAGCTGGGACAAAATATCTGAGAATTTTTTGCGTCTAGTTTATCTCTTTCACTATATACAGATGTTATATATTCAATTTGTAAGGTAATTATTTAACAAACTTTTCTGTAAGCTAAGCCCTTTAGGGGCTGGAGTGATAGTACAGAGGGCCTGGCATTTGCCTTGCACATGACTGACCCCGGGTTTGACCGCCCAGCATCCCTTTGGTCCTCCAAGCACTGCCAGTAGTAATTCCTGAGTGCAGAGCCAGGAGTGACCCTTGAGCATCGCTGAGTGTGACCCAAAAAGAAAATGAAAAGATAGCACTTATAAATCTTGTAAATTAAATGATAAATTTATTAGTTTTTTAATTCTGAGTGATGCAGTATTATTTACACATTCACAGAATATTTTTACTGCTGTATAGAATATTCATGGAGGAGAACGATTCTCTGTTTGGCTGTAATTATTTCCTCAATCCTTAGAATAGTTCCTGGATAGTATGTTGCTAAAAAAAAAATTAGTTTTTAAAAATCTAAAAGTGAAGTTCTTAAAACAGTGCCTGGAGTGAAGAAAATGCCCATTAAAAGATGGTGATGTTTATGCTTTGATACAACTTGCTCACAATTTTTTTGCAGGTTTCAACACTAATTTATTTAAAATTGTTGGTTAATGATGGCCATGCCAGTAGTTCTTACTGGTATTTATTTTTGATATATGTAATTGTCAACTGGGAAAAAAATCTTGGTAAAGCTATATTATCTCACCACTTGGTCCCCATGTTGTTTCTAATGTTCTGAGTTTGTAGTTCTTTATCATACTGCTTCCTATGCCTGCAGGGTTTTTCCTTTTTTCCCCTTTAGTCTTTCTTACTGTTAAGTCTTCCTTGACTCACTCTTATTCCTTTTCCCTCTGTTTTTGTCCTTTGTTCACCTCTTAAGGAGGGAGTCTTTAAAGGTCAATCCTTGACTGTTTATTTTGAAATTTCAACTTGTCTTCCCAGCAGACACTCGTAGCTCTGAGTAAACTTGTTTTATCTCTATCTCTGTATATTTTCTATGGTATGCACCTCCACTTATATAATTTCCAATCCAAGGTTCCTCAGACATGAAATTTGAATGGCGTCAGATTTCTTTTATCCCACTGCTCTGGAATCCTGATGATAATCTCACCTGTCCTCCTCCTTCTTACTGTTTTTCACCTCTGACTTGCAATCACTAGGATCATCTCAAACTTTTATCAGTAACACCGGTGTTGCTGAACATCATCTGGTTGGCCTCTTCCCCACTAGATCCCTCTCTCAGCCCATCTTCCAGACAGAGCGGGCAGGGTTCTGCTCTTCACAAGATCAAATTGTATTTCTCCATGCTTAGAAGCCTTGAAGAATCTCAGTACTTGCCTTTTCAATTTTATGTTCTTCCCACGTAAGTGTCTTTTTTCGACTGAAACCTATCTGCCATTCTCTATGGTGACTTCTGTTGTGTTTAAAGAATAAAGGTTTCCCATACCCTACAAACTTACAGTTCCCTAACTTTGTGACTATGTGTGGGATTTCTAGACCAGACCCATGGAGGAGGTTAAGGGAGCAGATTTGTGGGTTTCTACCCTTTACCACTTGTAGATCACTTGTTCTTTCTGAGTATCTGGGGTATCAGTTGACGAAGCCAGAGGACATACAGCTGTGTGTCTGGTGATGAGAGGGTGTGGCGCTGGTGTGGTAGAAAGACTCGGAACAGAGGGTCAGAGGCGGCCACGCAACATTATTATTGGAGCCATCCACAAATTCTTTTCCCAGCGTGTTGTTTCAGCACCTCTCTGTGGAGGTGGTTGCCTTGGCAGATTGTTGATCTCTGATTCTGCTGCTCTGCTGTCTCTGTCTCTGCTCTGTGCATGCTGACTCTCCCCCTGTCCTCAGCATACTCTGGGCTCATGTCTGTGGTCAGGAGCAGCTCCTAGCAACAGAGTAATCCTTAGTGAATTGCAGCTCCCAATGCCTGTTCACTGTCTGGGCCAACATCTGCAGGCTTTATCACTTATAAGTGAACGGAACAAAACCAAGGATATTCCAAGGCCTGGCTATGTAACCTGTTTTCCAAGGTCTCATGTCTTGCCTAACTCCTGTTCCCAAGGTTTCATTATTTTGTCTAAGCCAAGAACTCATTCCCATCTCGGCCTCTCAAAACATGCTATCAGACAGGTAGCCCTTTCAACCTGAAGGCATAAAAGCCTAGAACTACAAATAGCAGCCCCAAAGTCAGTGTACATGGAAAAGGTGAATATACATTTCTGATGAATTTGAGAACGTGAATCTCCTCAGTTTAGAAGAGGGAGCATATGCTTAATTACTCAGGTGGGCAAAATGTAATCACAGGTATCCTTAAAAGCAGATAGAGGCAGAATTAGAGGGGATATGTTTATGAAATATGATCCAGGACTGTGGAGAAAGGAACTTTATTTTCTGGCTTTGGAGAAGGAAGATGTCATCAACCAACGTGATTGGACAGCCAGTAGAAGCTAAAAAAGACAAAAAATGAGATTTACCCTTTAGCCTTTGTAAAGGATCTAACTCAGTCATGTTGATAGCTTGGTTTATTCCAGAATATCAGAACATCTACCTATGACATGATTAATCTGTGTTATAAACTACAAAGCGTGTATATTTGTTATAGCAATAATACTATATTCATATGCTACCTTCAATAGTTTATCAGCTAATGAATTTATATAGTTAATGAACATATATAATGTTTGGGATAATCTTTTTACACTACCTATACTGTAAGCATCAAGATGAGAATTTTATCACTGTATCACTGTATCACTGTCTTCCCGTTCATCGTCAATTTGCTCGAGCGGGCACCAGTAACATCTCCATATGTCCTGTCTCATGCAAGTAGAGCCCAAGGGCACCTGCTTGCTCCAGGAACATAAAGAGCCTCAAACCATTCATCAGATCATGGGAATTAGGTCTATAATTGTTACTGGTATTTGGCATATCAAATACGACACAGGTAGCTTGCCAGGCTCTGCCGTGCGGGTAGCATACTCTTGTAGTCATCTCAAAATCCAGCATTTATTGATGAACTGCTTTAGATACAATTTTTAGTACTTTTAAGCTACCTGCCACAAAGAGTAACTCAGTAACTGGTCTAGACCAAGATATAAATTTTCTTAGTCATATAGATCATCTGTTTTGTTCATCTTGCTAGAAGGGATCAAACTTTTTGTTTTTGGGTAACACCCAGAGGTGATCAGCCTTTCAACATGGACACATAGACACCATATTAACATTTTCACTGTGCCACAGTGAAACCTGGAAAACAATTCACTTCCAGAGCTAATGTCTACCAGCGCAGCTGTCCCCCTCAACATGTCAGGACGAGCCTGCTGTTGACCAACAAGCTTCAGGACTCTGCGCGGCTCCCTAACTTAGAGGCATACATTTAATTTTATACCTCATTTAATGTTGTTCTTTTGCACTCAATATCCAATACAAAGCTTTGCATTCAAACCAGTGTTTTTCCTTTACTTCAACTTATCAAAGTGAGTTTTCTTACTATATTTCAGGTGTGTACCATATAAATCAAGATCTGCGTAAACTGAATTAAATTCAACACTATTAAGTCTAATTTTATTGTTCACTATATTTTGCCCTCATTTATAAAAACATAATCAACCTTTTGTTCCCCCTTGTTTTCTTTTACTCACTAAGTTGATGTTATGCTCTAAAATTTTTTATTGAATGTATTTGGGTGTTTATCTGCTCCAGAAGAACAAACATATATGGTCTTTGACTCTCAGCAAACACTAAGAATAATACCCTGTAGATCCATCCATGTTGTATATGTCAGGATATATATCTTTGATTTTTGTAGCTGGAAATACATTTATGAAATACAATGTATTTCATATCCAGAGTGAATGCATAACATATCTTCATCTGATCACATTGATAGACACGGCTGTTGTTTCAGTTCTTTACTATTGTAAATTATGCTATGAAATAGATGCATATCTTTTAAAATAACTTTATTTATAAAAACCCCAAAGTAAGATAATTCCATCATATAGAATTTGTATCAAGGTTTTTAAGGTATTTTCATACTGATTTCTATAGTGGTCCTACCAATTCATATTCTCACCAATGATGTGCATGACTTCATTTCTTTTTTAGAAAACAAACTGTAAAAATGCAACATATTGGAAATAGTGCAAGACATAAGAGCCCTAAATGCCCACAAGATGGAGTTATTTACTCTGAAAAATAATTTATCCCATGAGATCTTTGGCCCCTTTCAATAATAGTTTCTTCTTTTTTAATGGCAAATGGGAAAGTTGACATTTTAATAATATGTTTACACTTTTAGTTTATGTCATTAATTGGCTATACACATTATTAGGATAAAAATCATTGCTATATAGAGCTTATGTAAAGAGCACAAACGTGTGATTTCAAGTGACATGTAGGGTAATGATGGGTTGTGTACTGTTGAGAAGTGTACATTTCCTGCGTTCCCTTTAGGATCAGGTCAGGAGAAAATAGGGATATTGTCACATTTGCCATGATTTAATTTCACTTTTTTTTTAATTTTGTTTTTGGGCCACTTTTTTTTTTCTTTTTGCTTTTTGGGTCACACCCGGCGATGCTCAGGGGTTACTCCTGGCCTTGCACTCAGGAATTACTCCTGGCGGTGCTCAGGGGACCATATGGGATGCCGGCAATCGAACCCAGGCTGGCACAGGTCAGCCGCGTGCAAGGCAAACGCCTTACCCGCTGGGCTATTGCTCCAGCCCCTAATTTCACTTTATATTGGAACAAATATTAAAGTCAAGAATAATTCCATTGATTATTTGGCAAGGGTATAATTCCATCGATTCTTTGGCGTACAGATCATATGTCCTGATACAAAATTATAAAATAAAAATTAAAAAAGTAAAAAATAGCTTATAAAGATAAATGGGTGTCTTGTGAAGTTGTCTTTGAGATATTAATTTAAATTATGTCTCAGATTTCAAAATTCATGTATCTTTATCAGTTCTTCTTAAGATTTCTTTGTAAATTTTTTTCTTTACAAGTAAGAATTATACCCCTAACTTGTGTCTATCTTTATATTAAACATCAGATTGTTAGTGTGTAATGTCTAATGTCAATTCCTAAGAACTTAGCTAAGGCTAGCTGTTCTCTTTCCATTTCCAGTTTCTTCATGACACTCTGGGTAGAGAAGGGAAGTGTAAGAGTTATTGAATACACTGAGTCAGTTGCTTTCAACGTGGGTGGGTGTAGCAGTTTGAAAGAACCTACCAGGCTATAAAGGTAGAGTCGAAAATAATTTATATTCAGCAAAAACGCAGATTGGTGGAGCCAGTCCCTTAGGTGTGTTCAGGATAACACAGGACTAAGTGTTCTTTTGTTTTTGAAGCCTTTCCAATCATCATGAAAGAAAAATTAAAAAGGCATGTTTGAATATCCTCTCAGTAGTTGTCACTAAATATTTAAAGTATGGCAAAGGAAGTAAATATCTCAATCGGGGTGGGGGTGAAGGGCTAGGAGAGGAGATACTTATAAGAGTTAAGGCACTTGCCTTACATGTGGCTGACCGCAGTACAATCCCAGCCAATGTGTGGTTCCCTAGCACCACTAGTGGTGGTGAATATAGTATTGTGAATATAGTATTAGTGAATATAGTATTGTGAATGGGCCCTTCAACTCTACCAGGTGTGACCTCATTCTGCCAACCACCCCAAGTAAGAGATGGAGCTATCTTCACAGGGAAGCATGTCTGTGGTATAAGGTCGTGCAATCCTAGAAAAATGATTGAGAGGATAATATAAAGTCTCAGGTGAAAGGAGCTTGGAGAAGGCTTTGAACCTCCCCAAAACAAAATTCAGTGAAGTAAGTAGTGAGTTACTAATGTGGATTTCTCCCTTATATTTTATTTTCCTATACTATTCTGGAAACAAAACCATCCTTCATGTTGGTTAAAATAACTTATTGTGGTGAGATGGTTTTCATTTTCTTTTTTTGTTCTTCAAAAAGAGAAGTGAGTTGTTAGGGTTGGGTATTAAACCCTGAATTTTCTTTTGTCCAAATGAATTTCAAATGGGATAGTCTATGATCTGTTTCCTTGAGATTTTGTTCTCTAAAGGACAAGACTCTCAATTCTTTCAAGATATATCATAACTTGGAATGATTTGCAACACCTAACTTGCCACCTAACTTTGGACAGCAAATTGCTTGGGGACATTTAATCTCATAAAGTAGCTGAGACATATTTTACTTTCATTCTTGTAAAGCAGCACATGGTGTCATCAAATGTCTCCCAGCAAAGAAGGTCCATTTTCATGGGGTGGTGCCGATGACTCTTTAATTAGGATTCTTCTCTTCAGTTGCTGCATTAGCAGGTGCTTTAGAAGAAACTGGAGAGTGTAGAAGTATTTAGGAAATGGGAGGGTTTCTGTTAATTGAAATTGGAATAGGAGGAAATTGGCTAGAGAAGCTTCTGTGGGGAGGAAATTAATAAAAAAATCATGCCGTGTGGAAAGTGGGAGTTTTAGAGGGCTGTAGTTGATAATATGAATTAATCTATTATTACACCTTTCTCAGCAAGTTAAAAATTCTTTAGTGATGTGACAAGAGCTATTAGCCTCTTCTGATCAAAGAGAAAGCAAGTTTTATGGACAGCGTTCATTATCAGACTGGCATTGGTAAAAATTTCTCATTAGGAGAACATATACTTGACAAAAATTTGGAGCCAACTAGCTTCAACTTAAATATAGGCAATTTATTTAAGCTCTTTGAGACTCATTTACTTCATGTTTTTAAAGTGGACTATTAATACTAACTTAATCACATTGTCTTGAAGTTAAAAATGAATGAAATAGTGCATAAAATGCAATCTAGCTAGCATCCATCCATGGATAATAAGCATTTAATAAACACAATGAAATAGTATTTTCAAAACTCAAGAAAGCTATAAGTCAGCATAACACTGTCACCTTCAAATGGAAAAATATGTGGTGTGCATATATTTTGGAGGAATGAAAACTATGCAAACTTAATTCACTTCCTTTGGTATATTTGCTTAATTTAATGTATGTGCCTTAATTTTCCTACCATTTCTTCCAGTAGTCTAATAGCACTATTATCCCACAAGGGAGTCAAAATGGTAGATAGTTTAAGTCTGCATAATATGTCCATTCAACCAAAAAAAATACACTTGAAGGGACCTATAAGGCTTTTCTCCAAGAAGATCTCAATGATCAATATGAGATTTTCAGCTCAAAATCATATCCTCTGACCCCATTATTACATTTGTGCCTGACATACATCAGTTTTACTCTGTAGGAGAAATCTCAAAATATAATAGAGAGAGGAATATGGGAGAGACTTTTCCCTGGAGAATAAGAATGAGGAAACAATTCTGAACTCCGTTGTCTGTGGATGCAGGAAGAGCACTGCATAATTACGGTACCTAGTCATTTTAATCATGTTGCCTTTGGGTGCCACTGATGAAGGATGTTGTAAATATACTGTTGGACACATCAGTGGTGACAGTAGTGAATTTTTATGAACTTTTAATAATTTTCTAGCAGAATATTAAGTAAATTTATGAAGAGATTTTCAGCCAAGTGCTAAGGATAAAATTATTAACAGATGCAACGAATAATTGAGGAGAGAAACATATTCAATTAACTTAGTCATATTACTAATGAGATCTGTGTGAAATGCTTTGGAAATACAAGAGGATGGTATGGGATATTTTAGGGAAAGATGCTCTTCTTTAAAATTTTCAATGACCATGACATAACATTACTGTGGAATTATTAATATAGTGATTCTTTATTGAGCATCATTTCTTGGTATGATAATTTGTTAGCCTATGGTAAGCTCATCATAAATTTGTATATTGAGGGTAATAGGGTTTAGTTGCAAAGCGAATAATAAGCATATACTAGTGCCATTATGTTGGGTGAGAAGTACATTGTCACCTCACCCTCAAGGTCTCTTGATATTATTTTAAATTACTGATAGGAACAATATATCTCTATTGACTTATGCTATAAAAATTTGATGAAAGACTTCACAAGGATTTGAGAATTGTGGAATTAGACAGAGCTCCTTTTTATTCTTGTTCATGGAACTGGAAATCACTGTATGAACCTTATCAAATTTTAAGTAAGAAGGAATTCATTAAGTGCTATTAGATCTGCAGTGGTGTTCAGCCTCCTACAAATCAACATTGAAACACTTGAAAAAAAATTATGTCATTTTCCTCATAGTGTATCTATTCAACAGCTATAGTGAACCTTAAAGTGATTAATATAGAAAATAGTAAAAACATTCAGTTTTTTGTTTTGGCATGTTATTTTTCTCTTGTTAATGTGCTTTCTTTTATCCTCCATGACTGAGTATTAATAGCTTTGGGTCTAGTAATTTTATCATGATTCAGTAGACAACAACCATGTTTTTATATTCTTTTTTTTTTTAAATTAATTTTTTTATTTTTACAATTACAAAGATATACAATTAAAAAGTTCATATTTGGGTTTTGGTCGTACAGTGTAGCAGCACCCATCCCGCCACCAGTGCCCATCTCCCACCACCAACGTCCCCGGTTCCCTCCCCCTCCCCCCCAGCCCTCCTCCATGGCAGGTTCTTTATTTCTTTCCATTTCTCTATCTTTCTCTTTTCCTTCCTCTCCAGACTATGGATTACAAAACATACATTAAAGGGTTGTCATGTGTATCCTTTTGCCTCTATTTAATGCTCAGTTCTAGGTTGGCATTAGTACCCCTCACAATTGTTAGCACACTGTTCCATTTTCTGTCTTACCTAACCTCTGACTCCCACACGTTTGTGATAATTTCCACCTTTGACAGAACCTCCTGATGTATGTTTCACTTGACCTTGGATATTGGTATCATAATATGTACCTATATATTTATGTTATGCAGATAAATGCAGTCATTCTGTAACTGTCTCTCTCCTTCTGGCTAATTTCGCTCAACATAATCTTCTCCATGTCCATCCATTTGTAGGCAAATTTTATAACTTCATTTTTCCTAACAGCTGCATAGTATTCCATTGTGTAGATGTACCAAAGCTTTTTATCCAGTCATCTATTTTCGGGCACTTGGGTTGCTTCCAGATTCTGGCTATTGTGAATAATGCTGCTATGAACATAAAAGTAGGGATGGTGTTTCCGCTGCGTATTTTTGGTTTCCCAGAGTAGATTCCCAGGAGTGGTATGGCTGGGTCAAATGGGAGTTCAATTTCTAGTCTTTGGAGGAATGTCCATATTGTTTTCCAGAAAGGCTGTACCAGCCGGCATTCCCACCAACAATGGATGAGTGTCCCCTTTTCCCCACACCCACGCCAGCACTTGTTGTTCTTGTTCTTTTGAATATGTGCCAGTCTCTGTGGTGTAAAGTGGTATCTCATTGTTGTTTTGATTTGCATCTCTCTGATGATTAGTGATGATGAGCATTTTTTTCATATGTTTTTTGGCCATTCGAATTTCTTCCCTTGCTGAAGTTTCTGTTCATTTCTTCTCCCCATTTTTTGATGGGGTTGTTTGTTTTCTTCTTGTAAAGTTCTACCAGTGCCTGATATATCCTGGATATTAACCCCTTATCAGATGAGTATTGGGTGAATATTCTTTCCCATTCTGTGGACTGCTTTTTGTATCTTAGTCACTGTTTCTTTTGAGGTGCAGAAGCTTTTTAGTTTCATGTAGTCCCATATATTTATCTTTTCTTCTAGTTGCTTTGTTAGAGATGTTTCATCTTTGAAGATGCCTTTAGCTTCAATGTCGTGGAGGGTTTTTCCTATATTTTCTTCAATGTACTTTTATGGATTCAAGTCTGATATTGAGATCTTTAATCCACTTTGATCTGATTTTTGTGCATGGTGTTAGACACAGGTCCAAATTCATTTTTTTACATGTCGCTGCCCAGTTTTCCCAACACCACTTATTGAAGAGGCTTTCCTTACTCCATTTTAGACTCGTTGCACCTTTATCAAAGATTAAATGATCATGTGTTTGAGGTTGGGTGTCAGGATACTCAATTCTATTCCATAGGTCCACGGGTCTGTTTTTATTCCAATACCATGCTGTTTTAATTACTACTGCCTTATAGTACAGTTTGAAGTTGGGTAAGGTGATGCCTCCCATCTTCTTTTTCCCGAGGATTGCTTTAGCTATCCTTGGGGGTTTATCGTTCCATACAAATTTCAAGATTGTTTGGTCAATTTCTTTGAAGAATGTCATGGGTATCCTCATAGGGACTGCATTGAATCTGTATAGAGCTCTAGGGAGTATTACCATTTTGACAATGTTGATTCTCCCCATCCATGAGCAGGGAATGTGTTTCCATTTCCTTGTGTCCTCTTTTATCTCTTGGAGCAGTGTCTTGTAGTTTTCTTTGTACAGGTCCTTTACACACTTGTGTAAGTTGATTCCTAGGTATTTGATTTTCTGTGGCACAATTGTGAATGGAATTGTTTCCTTAATATCCCTTTCTTCTCTTTCGTTATTTGTATATAGGAAAGCCACCGACTTTTGGGTGTTGATTTTGTATCCTGCCACTCTACTATATGCGTCTATTGTTTCTAGGAGTTTTTTGGTAGAGAGTTTAGGGTTCTCTAGGTATAATATCATGTCATCTGCAAATAATGATAGCTTGACTTCTTCCTTGCCTATCTGGATGCCCTTGATGTCCTTTTCTTCTCTGATTGTTATGGCAAGTACTTCCAGTACTATATTGAATAAAAGAGGTGAGAGTGGGCAACCTTGTCTTGTCCCTGATCTCAGGGGGAAGGCTTTCAACTTTTCCCCCATTGAGAATGATGCTCGCTGTGGGCTTTTGGTAGATGGCTGTAACTATCTTGAGGAAAGTCCCTTCAATTCCCATTTTCTGGAGGGTTTTAATCATGAACGGGTGCTGGATCTTGTCAAATGCTTTCTCTGCGTCTATTGATAGGATCATATGGTTTTTATTTTTTCTCTTATTGATATGATGTATTATGTTGATTGACTTGCGAATGTTGAACCATCCTTGCATACCCGGGATGAATCCTACTTGGTCATGATGTATAATCTTCTTGATGAGTCTTTGGATTCTGTTTGCTAGTATTTTGTTGAAGATCTTAGCATCCGTGTTCATCAGGGATATTGGTCTGTAGTTTTCTTTCTTTGTGTTGTCTCTCCCTGCTTTGGGTATCAGGGTGATATGTGCCTCGTAGAAGCTGTTTGGGAGTGTTTCTGTTTCTTCTATTTCCTGGAAGAGCTTGAACAGGACAGGCAGTAGGTCCTCCTTAAAGGTTTGGTAGAGTTCACTAGGGAATCCGTCTGGACCTGGGCTTTTGTGTTTGGGAAGTGTTTTAATTACTGTTTCTATTTCCTCAATGGTGATAGGCTTATTCAGGTATTGGAGGTCTTCTTGTTTCAGCCGTGGGAGGTTATAGGACTGCAGGAATTGATCCATTTCTTCTAGATTCTCATGTTTCCACGGCATACAGGCTCTCAAAGTAATCTCTGATGATCTTTTGGATTTCTGTGGTTTCTGTTGTGATGTCACCCTTTTTATTTCTGATTCTGTTTATTTGGGTTCTCTCTTTCCCTGTCCTTACAAGTCTTGCCAATGGTTTGTCAATCTTGTTTATTTTTTCAAAAAACCAGCTCTTGGTTTCATTAATCTTTTGGATTGTTTTTTTGGTTTCCAACTCATTGATTTCCTCTCTAAGTTTTATTATTTCCTTTTTTCTGCCTTGGTTGGGGCTCCTTTTGTTGGTCTTTCTCTAATGTCTTCAGCTGTGTAGTCAGGTTATTTATGTGGGCCCTTTCTTGTTTCCTGATGAATGCTTGCAGAGCTATAAATTTCCCTCTTAACACGGCTTTTTGCCGTGTCCCACAAGTTCTTATAGTTGGTGTCTTCATTTTCATTTGTTTCCAGAAATCTTTGGATTTCCTGTTTGATTTCTTCTATGACCCATTTGTTGTTCAGGAGTGAGCTGTTCAGTTTCCAGGTGTTTGGTTTGACTCCCTGTTTCTGTGTACGGTTAACTTCCATTTTCAGTGCATCATGGTCTGAAAAGATAGCTGACACAATTTCTATCTTTTTAATTTTATTGAGGTATGCTTTGTGGCTTAGCATGTGGTCTATCTTGGAGAATGTTCCATGTGCACTAGAGAAAAATGTGTATTCAGCTTTTTTGGCATGAAAAGCCCTGTATATATCTACTAGCTCTCTTTCTTCCATTTCTTCCTTCAGGGCCAATATTTCCTTGGTGAGTTTCAGTCTTGTTGATCTATCCATCGTTGATAGAGCAGTGTTGAAGTCTCCAACTATTATTGTGCTACTGTTAATGTCTTCTTTGAGGTCTCTTAGCAGTTGTTTTATGTATTTTGCTGGCCCCTCGTTGGGTGCATATATGTTTAGTAGTGTAATTTCTTCCTGGTGTACATACATATACTTGTAGATGTGTCTTTTGCCTGATGGCTATTGTAGAAGATGGTATTTATTGAGTGTTTAAAGATCCATCGAGATATTAAAAAAGAGGAAGCTGCCATTAACAAGGAGATATACTGATGCCTTATTATGGGTTACTGCCTACCATTTATGGCTATATAAATTAAAACAAAACAAGGGAGCACTTCAGTGTTTACATTGCTATTCAATACAGAACAAGAACTGTTGAATTTTCTTTGACCCTTTATTTAAATAGTTAAGTGTAAGAATAAAGTTAAAGGAGAAAATAAGAGAGACTTCAAGTACTTAGTGTCTAAATGTTTTCCACTTATGTAGAAACTGGAGAGCAGTATATTAAAGGAAAGCAAAAGGGGTCTTGAGACTTGTTTCACAAGAAGAGCCTCCCGAAAGATTACTTAACTATTCCCTTAGATCAGGAAAGCTTAATGATGAAGCAACATGTATGTATCCTGTGTCAGGGCCTTATTAAAGGATAGGTGTCCATGCATGAGTAGAAGCACTAGCAGGAGAAGGTGGTTTTGTTGAACATGAATTATGAGAACAATCCAAAAAATTAGGAAATAGCAAGCGATGCTTGTAGATTATTTGTGAGTGGGTATAGTGATCAGTGAGTTGGTAAGAAGAATAATGGAGTGGGAGAAAGCCAAAAAAGAATCATTATTTTTTTTATAAAAGTATGAGATTTCTTCCTCCTTTCTAAATCTGAAAATACAGTGTCCTAGTAAGCAGTCAGCTAAACTGTAACATTGTGTTTTTATGGAAGTTTAAGCATATCCTAACATGAATGGTAGCTTATGGTGGGGTAGGGAATGTGGGAAATGGTAGAAATAGGTCATATGTTCTCTATCATAATAAAGTTTCTTGATAAATAAGAAGAGACAATGCTCTTTGATAAAAACAAATTCTGCACCATGAATCTTTGAAGCCAAAAAGGAGAACTTGTAACTTGCTTGAAGTGGTTGAAGATGTATTTAGTTATTGAGATAATTATAAAAGTCTTCTTCCACTCTGAATCTTTCCATGATTCCTTACTTGTCTTGATATGAAGAATTATGAGTGCAGAGTAAGACTAATAGGTAAAATTAAAGACATTTACATAAAAAGTGCATGAAATAATTGAAGTGTGGTGAAAGCCAACTTTATCAGATGGGAACCAAGAAAAAGAAAATGTGAAAATCAGACTGTCAGTTGTAGAATTTAATGTTCCTCTAAATGTCTTTGCCCTGACATTAAATGACAGCTCTTCAGAGAAGCAGGTGAGCCTCTGACCTCTATTGTTGGGAGAGCATCAGAGTTGACAAAGCAGGAGGAATTTGAGAGTGTTGTGCGTGGAGACAGACCTATCTAGTGCAACAGAGTAGGAGGGAGGAGGATAAACAAGTAGAAAAATAAATTATAAAATGGAGAATCTGCTTTTATTCTGGCAAGTAAACGTCATGAAGACAACCATTTTTAGGATTTTAAAATAGTACCTAAGATGCGGCACTTAATATCTGCTGGGACCTGAGCGATAGTCCAACAGGTAGGGAGTTTGGGAGCTGGCCTTGCATGTGGCCAACCTGGGTTTGATCTCCAGCATCCCATATGGTTCCCCAAACACTGCCAGTAGAAATTGCTGAGTGCAGTGCCATGAGTAACCCCTGAGCATTGCCAGGTGTTACAAAAAAAAAATAAAAAACAATATCTGCTAACTGGAGGGATGGATGATTAGATGGTTAGTTGGTGAATCATTTCTTACAATGTATTTTTTCAAATGATTGTACATTAATGCATAATCAATCAGTTATGTGTCTTAAAATATTTTTTTTCTATATCTGTCTTTTTCATTCTGGCGTTTTTCACTCAGATGGATCCTCTCCAGGTCCATCCATTTATAGGCAAATTCATAACTCCATTCTTCCTAACCTTTGCATAGTATTCCATTGTGTAGATGTACCAAAGTTTCCTTATGCAGTTGTCTGTTCTTGGACACTTGGGTTGTTTATAGATTATGGCTATTGTGAATAGTGCTGCTATGAGCGTAAAAGTGCAGATGGTGTTTTTGCTGTGTGTTTTTGACTTCTCAGGAGCTCAATTTCTAGTTTTATTTGCAGGATATAAAAAATATATCTTATATATTATATATACTATATTATATATTTATCTTATATATTATATACTTTTTTGTATATATATTATAAACTATCACAATTGTTTATAGCTCTCAGGTACTTATTGCATGAATTTATATCTACAGGAAAACATTCTATGTTACAAGTCTATACTTGATCACTTGCTCACTTGACATCCTGTTATTCCTCGATTTGCTCGAGCAGGCATCAGTAACATTTCCATTTGAACCTATCAAGTGCCAGTGTAGCCCAATGGCATCTTCTTGCTTCAGGAATATGAAGAGCCTCAAACCATTCGTTCAGGGTCTTGACGAAGAAGTCTGACTATCTTGTAGGCGGGCCTCTATGTGATGTTTTGACCTCCCGTTGGATCCAGTGGGCAATGGCTCTAGTCCAGCGGTTGTCTCCAAATCTCATTACATGTCCAGCTCATCTGATTTCCGACGGCCTTGGCAAACAAGACTGCGTCCCTGACTCTGGAACGGCGACAGAGGTCAGAACTCCGGATTCCTTCTCTCACTTGAGTGAAGTGTGATATTCCAAGCATAGCTCTTTCTCATTGGGAGGAACTGAATAGCGTTCCCATCCTGCTTTTGTAGGGCCCAGGTCTCTGAGGTGTATTTAATGCAGGGAGAACAGTGAAGTTGAAAATATGTGTCCAGAGCTGGAGGTTTTTTGTCCTTTTAGCTATTTCTTCAATGCTTTTGAAGGCATTCCATGCCGCTCTCTTCCTCCTTAGCAGCTCAGGTTTTAGGCCATTCATCATCTTGACTTCTCGACCTAGGTATACATAACTGCTACACTCCGAGATGTTTGTTCCATTGCCAGTGAATGGGGCCTCTGGAACTAGTTCATTTTTCATGAACATAGTTTTGTTCAGATTCAGCTGTAGACCTATCTTTCCACATTCTCAGTTGAAGTCAGTCAGCATTTGTGCTGCTTGGCTGAGGTTTGGTGTTATTAGAATGATGCCATCAGCGAAGCAGAGGTGGTGTAGTTGCTGACCGTCTGTCTTCACTCCCATTCCTTCCCATTCTAATTGTCACATGATGTTCTCAAGGGTGGCGCTGAAGAGTGTCGTGTCGTTGAAATGGTATCACCCTGCCGAACCCCTCTTTTTGATATCAATGATCACTTCCTTGTAGAATGGTGAGATCCTGGTGGTGAATCCATAATACAACCCATAAAGGATCTTGATGTATTGGGTTTGAACGCCCTGTTTGGCTAGGGCTTCTATGACCGCTTTGGTCTCAACGGAATCAAAAAGCTTTCTTTAAATCTATAAAGTACAAGTCTATACAAACATGCCAAATATGCAACAAGTTAGGTCACACCTGAATACGTGCAAGAGTTACTCGTGGCTGTTTGCTCAGGATCTATTCCTGGTGGAGCTCGGGGACCATATAGAATGCTGTGTATCGAACCCAGGTTGGTTGCGTGCAAGGCAAATGCCCTACCTGCTGTGCTATCACTCTGGCCCCGACCTGCTAAAGTTCATGTTGGTATGGATTCATGCAATAAGTACCTCAGAGCTATAAACATGATAGTTTACTTTGTGCTCCAGTCACCTCTTACTGATGAGGGAATTGAACTGTGAGGAAAAAAATTAGAAAAGATTTCATCGTCCTTTTCAAAGAGACCTTTTTTGTTTGTTTGTTTTTTGCTTTTTGGGTCACACCCAGTGACACTCAGGGGTTACTCCTGGCTCTACACTCAGGAATTACTCCATGCAGTGCTCCAGGGACCATATGGGATGCCGGGTATCGAACTCACGTCAGTCGGGTGCAAAGCAAACATCCTACCCACTGTGCTATCTCTCCGGCCCCTCAAAGAGACCTTTGGAGGCTTCATTTAGCCTTTTAATATTTGAAGTCATTGGATTAAATAAAGAATATCCAAGATGAAAGGAAGAGTATTTTTCTGGATTTTGTTTAATTTTTTATTTTTTTCTACATATTAACAAATATGTTTTAATAAACAAGGAATTATATCTAATTGTAGTAGCCTTGTGCTCTTGGTAGTGGTCAGAATTAGAGTGCCCCATTGAGAGCGTGTGATCAAGATGGCCCAATTATGGAACGGCTAAACATTTTCTCCAAACCTCTTGTTGGCTGGACCTGACTACACAGCCATCACATAGGGTCAAAAACAGGTACTTGGCTTCTGCTCTGGCCTCTATAAGAATAAGGTTAACCTTAATCAGACCTCTGGAGTTGGAGAGCACAAGCATAAAGTATGAGATCCTGAAAGTGAACTGAAAGACTGTTTACCCTTGCTTCTGCAGCACCTCTAGTGGCCCCTGACAAAGGGGGTTAAAAAAAAACACTAGAACTGGGCCTGTATCTGGCTCTGTTCCATCTCTTCATGCATTTGAACTTTAACCTTGCCTGTAATTGCGCTCTTCATATGTCGGACCTTCAACCTGTCCAGATCCCACAGACAAATCTTGTAGGCCGAGCTCTCCGTCCCATTCTGGGTTGATACAAGAGGGTCCCACACACAGCGCATGCTGCCTAACTTCACTAACAGGTCTGTGGGAAGAAAGAGAAAAGGAATCAAAAAAACTCCTTCCAAAATTCCTTGCTCCTCATTCCTGATTCTTGCATTTTTCTTTAAAGGATGAGGGAGAGAAAAACTGGTTTGACTCCTAAACCAAAAATGATAGGAAGCGGGGATGGAGGAAGAGGTATACTCTGGAGAAATTCCCAACTCAGGCCTACTTACTACCTTATTATTAGCTTGGAGATAGTACATAGTTGCTTGGATCATTTTTTAACAAGCTTCCCTATGACTCTGCTGCAAATAAAAGTTTTATGAACCAGTGTACTGAGTGTGGGGGCTTCACAAGCACACCAGTATACAGGGCAACACTAGGCTGGATCCAAGTCTACAGAGACCTGGTTCTGGCTGTACTGTGAAACCACCCAGACGCTTACCTATTTATTCATCTCACTCCAATGTGTCCTGTGATATGTATGGAATTTTCTTTTTTTTTTGCTTTTTTTGGGTCACAGCCAGGAATGCTCAGGGGTTTCTCCTGGCTCTGCACTCAGGAATCATTCCTGGCAGTTCTCGGGGGACCATATGGGATGCCAGGGATCGAACGCGGGCAGGAATAGGCCGGCCACGTGCAAAGCGCCCTACCCGCTGGGCTATGGCTCCAGCCCATGTACTTTCCTTATAACTAAGATTTTTATGATCCTCAGTTATCTTTCGTTCTTAGAACCATTTCTCTAGGAATGTGATTTTAAAAAAAAAATTTGGGTCACACCCAGTGATGTTCAGGGAGTATTCCTGGCTCTGCTCATTCAAAAATCTTTCCTGGTGGTACTCAGGGGACCAGATGGGATTCAGGGATCAAATCTGGGTCAGCAGTGCAAGACAAATGCCCAACCCACAGTACTCTCTCCATCCGATGACTTGGTTTTCAGTGAAGACTGGTAGAGAATATGGGATAGATCTTTTGTCCAGTGTAAATATCTGTCTTCACCGCTACCCCTAATAATCATATTCCTTTAAATTCTAAAACAGTTGCTGAGACCTTCTCTTTTTTTTCCTTGGTTTTTTATCCTCAGTGGTGCTCAAGGGCCATTCCTAGCTCAGTGTCGTGATTGAATTCATTGCTTCCAGCATGCAAAGCATTTACTCCAACTCTGAACGTCTCCCTCTCTCCCTGTTACTGTGTGCCCTGCCTTCTGCAAGACCACTTCTCCTGGATGAGTCTCAGGAACATTCATGTCTCTGCTGAAAATATAGGCAGCCTTCATTCACAGCAGCCTTTCCCTGTTTGTTTTTCTGCTGAAAGCTCAGGCTGGAAAAATAAATGAAAGATTATGCATATGTATCTTTTCATTTCTTTCAAGCTTCACAGCCCAGGGTCTGGGTTTTGAGTTGTGATGCTTTGATCATCTTTCTGGCATTAATATTGATTTCCATTCTGCTTTTGTATTCCCCCTCCCCGCTTACTTCTGGAATGAGGCCTCTGTCTCTACTGTCTGCATTGCATTCCTTCTGTGATCATTATAGCAGGGCATTCATTTGAATGTTTAGCAACATGCTCTACATTTATCAAGCAGCCCCTTTGGGGCCCTTTGGTACTGATGCACTGCTCTTGAAAAGACACTCTTTCTAATCTTCTAAGGTAATTTCCTTTGTACTTTAAAAGATATTTGCCTGCTTTTGTAATTCATTTTTACTTAATTCTGAAGTTATTCAAGGACTCAATTTTAATGTGTTCAAACCAGGGGTAGTCTTTTCGTTCTCTCTCTGTCTTTGATTAGTGTAATAATTTCCTTCTAGTTTTCTATAATAATTACTTTTAGCAGACGAGTTGTTTCACAAGTCTAAATCTCATGATATTTTATATTCCCTTTTGATTTTTTTATGTTTTTTTTCTCATATATTCATATGAGTTGGGTATTTACCTGTTAAATTTCAAAGTCTGCTTCACATCATTGAAAATCATTATTTTTTTTTATTTTCAGAATGACTTTTTTTAATTGAGTCACTGTGAAATAGACCATTCCAAAGCAATTTGTGATTGGGTTTTAGTCATACAGTGTCCCTACACCCATTTCTCCACCAGTGTAAATTTTTCTACACCAGTGTGCCCCACTTCCTCCCAACACCCTCCCACAAAATAAATGCCTCTATGGCAGGCACTCTTTTTCTCTCTCTCTCCCTCTCACTCTCTTACTTTTATGCTACTCTTTGTTTTAAAATGACAATGGTTAGAATACTAAAATACTAGTAATATTGTCTTTGTATTTGTGTGTTTTTGTGTGAGCGCCAGGAAGAATTACTCTTAAAGTTATATCTAGTGAAATTTGAATAGAACTATCCAGACACTGAAAGGCTGCCAAATTTAACTATTAAGCCACATGGTCAGAAGAAAAAAAAGGAAGATCTAAAAACTAGCTGTGTTTAGAGCCCTAGGAATTAAAATCTTAATATTGCATTACAACTGTTTCTTCTATACGGTTATTCACCCAGAGCTCACTGTTCTCTCTGGATGCACAGTATAATTTACAAAAACCACCTGATTCTTCTTTCTTGAATGCTGTTTGATATCACATAGTCTAAACACATTGCCACTTTGCTGAGATTTTATTTACAATTTTCATTCCTAAACTTAGTGGCTTAAGAATATAATCTTTGGCGTCATCACTAGTAAATAAAAGTAAATGTTCATTGGCATAATGGAATCTTCTTACAGAGAACTGGTATGATTAATGAAAATGTAAGTAAGGTCTTATATTAATTAGCAGATAATTTCATTTTAAAAAGCAGTTGCATTGTATGCCATACTCATGCAGTTAGCAGTGTTCTTCCTTGCCTTTGTCTTGGGGTATTATAGACCAGTATTCATTATTGTTTTTGTAAAATAAGAATCTAATCGGATATAGATTTTTATCACATTGAAACATAATATTATTATTATTATTTTTGTTTTGTTTTTTGGGTCACACCAGGCAATGTTCAGGGGACCATATGAGATGCCAGGGATCAAACATAGGTCAGCCACATGCAAGGCAAACACCCTAACCACTGGACTATCACTCTGGCCCTGAAATGTATTATGTTTCGATTTGGTCTGTTGTTATTTGAAACAGGTAACCAAACCACCGATAACCACTTTTCAGGAGCCCATAACATTAGGTGAAGCGGTCCTGTATGTGGGTGCATACAGGTGAGAGCCTCTTTTTTCTTCAAAGGGTTCTATCAACTGTGCTTTATCATTAAGTTACAGAACTCTGCTTTGAGAAGCTGAAAACTAAGCAAGCAAATGTACCTTTCAATACTGTTTCCACTGGGATTCTTCTTTCAAAATCCAGTGGAGTTCTGTGACTTCACTAAATAGTGCTGAAGCCATTGTGTAAAGAGTAACTGCTTTCCCAGCAGAAGACCACGCTCATGTGTGTCTGTGCCTCAAGAAGAAATCAACACTGAGTTCTCATCCTTAATTTAGGTTTTATTTTAAATATTTTTTGAATATCACATCTGAAGCTGATGGCTTTGAAATGTGTTAATAATATTAAACATTCTATGCTTTTTGATCAAGTGTGAGGTATCCGAGAAAGGAAAAAGTCAAGTACAACATTCTTTAACCTGCTTTTAATTAGCTCATTAGGGATTTAAGGCTCTATTGGCTGAATTACACTGGAGCTCTTCACTACTAGCTATTGAGTTTATTTAAATTACATTTCAAACTAGTCATTGTAAAAGAGGATATTAGAACATTTTCTGAGTGAAATAAAAGACTGCTCTTTGGGAGTATGATTCTTTAAAAATGATAGACTTAGATAAACTTTATTAGTCTTTGCAGCACAGAAATAGAAATATAGTTTATGGAAACATCTTCACTACTGGATTGTTGCTTTTCTGTGTGTAACTGATGCTCATCTCTCTGAGAAGCACAGAAGCATTTTATCCCTGCCTTTTGATGATACGGACACACGGGGAACAATAGTCTTGTTTGGTCTCAAACCAGGGACAGGGGTGACTCATTAATAATTATAATAATTTATAATCATAAGATTTTGATAAACTGAGTCTGTGGGGAGGTAATTTTCCTTTATTAGAGAAGAATACAAAGCGATAGAAAATTCTATTTTCTCTATCTGTTTGCCAAAGCTAAAATGTCAGTCCTGTGATTCTGGAGCCATCCATAAACAGTGAGCAAGTATAAAACACACTGTGTCCATCTCTCTGACCTTTGGAGTGCTCTGCTGAGCCTCTTGTGTCCAAAGCAAGTCCTGAAAATCTACCAGTATCTCTGGTAAGCAACCAGTGAGTAGTAAACATTGATTTAAAAGTACTTTAGTTTACAGTATTTCACAAGATAATACATTAATGTTTCAGAATTTTGGCTATTAAAATCTTATTCTTGAGGAATAGTAAATTTTCCTGTATTTGCACTTAAGGGCATCTGAATAAACACATGTTTACTCTGCTGAAAAATGAATCTAAATATAGGAATAGCAATATGTATTTTGTTAATAAAAATAATAAATGTCAAGAAAAATAATATGTCAAAAGCCCTACAAAGTAAGGGGTTTTGTCATAAATGGTGCCAATAAGATTGCGAACTCATATTGGATGTTAAAAATTACTTTTATTCATTACATGGATTTGACACTTTTTCTTTGGAGGGATTTGTGAAATATATTGAGGATTTTGATAGAGATTAAGAGAAAATATTTTCCATTGTTCAGTTTTCATAGACACGCTAAATGAGAAAAAAACACATCATAAAACAAGATTTTTTTTGTAGGCTGAAGGCATACAATTAGATGAAAATAGTTGAGGCCCGCACAATAGGACAGCGGGTAGGGCATTCTCCTTGCATGAAGCTGACCAGGGCTTGGTCTTCTGCATCCCATATCGTCCCCTGAGCATCACCAGGAGTAGTTCCTGAGCACAGAGCCAGGATTATCCCTGAACATCACTGGGTGTGACCTAAAATTAAAAAAAAAAAAACTGTATAGACATAGATCTCTCTTTTTCTCAAATTCTCGTCAAAGTAAAAGAAAATATGGATTAAAAACTCTATAACTGAGTGGATTATGGAAAGTGATACAATGTGATAGTGCTGCAGGCAGCTAAAGAGATTCAGGAAGTTTCTAGCTTAGGTCTTACAGTGAAAATATTTGAAATAAATAGAAGTTAGAACATAAATAACACAGACACATTCCAAGTTCAAACAAATCCCAAACCTGGCTTTTGTAGTGGGAAAACCAATGTGATTATTTAAAATAGAAATTTCTCATATATTTGATACAGGAAAAAATATGGGATTGAAATGTCATTTGAGCATCTTGATCAACACACATGATGGTGACATTGATCTTATCAAACCCATGCTCTGGCCTCTGTAAGACTGTCGGAGCCCAAGAAAGTTGTGGGGCAAGTTATGAAACTTTGGGATTTTCTTGTCCAGGCAAGAAATTGAAGTTCATTGGGGCAATGGCAATGGATATGGTATGAAACAGATTGAAATATGGATATATTTTTAAAAAAAAAAACCCTAATAGGATTCTTGCCATATTGCATTTGGTCAATAGAAAAGAATATAATATGTCAAAGTGGACTCCAGGCATCTTGGTCTGGTTTCAAAAAAGAATAATGCTACTCTCTTCTAGGACTAAATGTGGGGTTCAAGCATAAGCTGTATGCAATGTATGTGTAAGATCCTAAATTTACTCCCTTGCCACATGTCGCCCTCTCTCTGCTACATGCCTCCTGTGGCCACAAAATTAACAACAGCATCAAAAGTGTAATGTTTCACTGAGATTGAGTTCAGCATGGTTGGATATGTGTATGTGGGGAGAGGGGGATAAGGATTTTAATTTTAGATGTGTGTATTTGAACTGACAACTGAATATTTTTAAGTGGAGAGATGCCAGGTATAATTGTGTTTAAACAACTGCACTTTACATGAGAACATGAGAAGTGGTAAGGTGACAGATCCCGTCAAAGGGTCTCCTTGGCAGATTCTTAGTGGGTTGTCTGGATGAATCCATCTTTGTTGAAGCAAACTTACTTTATTTGCTTCTTCGTCTGTAAAGCTGTGTACATATTTTATTAGGCAAACATATCCCATGAGGCTATAGAAATGACCTTTAACACTGAATGAAGTGTATACAGCCCATCTGATGGGTTTGAAGAGCAGAATGCAGAGGTTTTATCATCCCCATACTTACCATAGTTGAGATAATGTGTATTTAATCCTTAGTTCCTCCAAATTCCTCAAAATTGAAACAAGGAGTCCTCATATAGGACAACTGAACTGCCCCAATAGTTGATGACACTTTTTTTTCTCTTGTGCAATAAATAATAAACACTCCACTGTCCCTGAAATCTTATTTACTTCAAAATTCAGGTATTGAGTAAGGATTAATCTTCTGAAAAGCATATTGGGAGTGCTGGAGAGACAGTAAAGAGGTTAAATCAGTTGCCTGGTGCATGGCTGAGTCTGGTTTGATCCCTGGCAGTGCATATTGTTCCCAGAGTACCACCTGGAGTGATCCTTGAGCATAGTCAGGGATGAGCCCTGTGCCTGCAAGTATAGCACATAATGCAGACCAAAGAGAAGCATGATATTACAGCCAGATAAATAGTAGAGGACACAAACATTATTTCTTTTGTGTCGCTGACCCCAGTTCAATTCCTGACACCACTTAATTCTCTGAGTATCACAGGGTATAGCCCTAGTGGCCCCAAAATCACTTTGGTGTCGTGGTGATTATTGGTACCACAGAGCCCTCACGTTGATTCCGATCTCAATTGGCCATGAGTTGAGGGAAGTGAGTCATAGACTTCTAAACTACTTGGGAGCATCCCTCACAGACACACACAATTTAATATAGATAAAACGTTTACAAAATTAAATCACCAGTGTTTTACTAAGTGTGGGAAATGGTAATGGCAGATTAAAACTCACCATTGAATATACACAAAGAGACTTGAGTGATAAACTCTAAATATCTGCAGGGCTAGCCACAATGTGTAAAAGAAGAGGGAGAGAGATGCAGAGACAGAGACAGAGAGAGAAAGAGAGGAAACTGGGGTACCTGCTATTGAGGCAGCCTGCTGGTGGGCAGGAGGGGGTGGGGTACATTGGTGGTGGAGTGGGGCACTGGTGGAGGGATGGGTGCTGGAATACGGTATTACCAAGAACCAATTATGAACACCTTTGTAATTGTATGTCTCATGGTGGTATAAAAAAAAGTTAAAAAAAAATCATGAAGGAAAAAAAAAGAAACTATCCCATTCACAATTGTGCCGCAGAAAATCAAATAGTTAGGAATCTGTTTGACAAAGAATGTAAAGGATCTCTACAAAGAAAACTACAAAACAATACTTCAGAAAATAAAAGAGGACCTGAGGAAATGGAGACACAGTCCCTGCTCATGGATTGGAAGGATTAACATTATCAAAATGGTAATACTCCCTAGAGCTTTATACAGATTCAATGTGGTCCCTATACAGATACCCATGATGTTCTTCAAAGAAATTGAACAAACACTCCTGAAATTTGTATGGAATAATAACCCCCCCCCCCCCAACGAATAATTAAAGCAATCCTTGGGAAAAAGAAAATGGGAGGTATCACTTTCCCCAACCTCAAGCTCTACTACAGAGTAGTTGTAATTAAGACTGTGTGGTATTGGTATAGAGACAGACCTGTAGACCTATGGAATAGAACTGAATATCCTGAAACACACTCTCAAATATAATCTTCGATTATATTTAATTTTTGATTAAATATAATCTTCGATTACACATCCAGTCCACTTAATCTTCCACTTAATCTTTGATAAAGGAACCAAAAATATTAAGTGGAGCAAAGAAAGCCTCTTCAACAAATGGTGCTGGGAAAACTAGGCAGCTACGTGTGAAAAAAAATGAACTTAGATCTCCTTCTAATGCCATGCACAAAAGTCAGATCAAAATGGAATATAGATCTCAACATCAGACATGAATCTATAAGGTACATCGAAGAACATATAGGAGAAACGCTCTACGACATTGAAACTAAAAGTATCTTTAAAGACGACACACCACTGACCAAGCAAATGGAAGCAAAGATAAACACATGGGATTATATAAAATTGAAAAGCTTCTGCACCTCAAAAGAAACGGTGACCAAGATACAAAGACAATCCACAGAGTGGGAAAGGATATTCACCCAATACCCATCTGGCAAGGGTTAATATCTAGGGTATATCAGGCACTGGTAGCCCTTCACAAGAAAAAACAGCCAACCCCATCAAAAAATGGGGGAGAAGAAATGAACAGAAGCTTCCAAAAAAGAAGAAATTCGAATGGCCAAAAGGCATATGGAAAAGTGTTCTTCATCTTTAATCATCAGGGAGATGCAAATCAAAACAACAATTAGATGCCATCTCAAACAACAGAGACTGGCACACATCCAAAACCACAAGAACAACCAGTGCTGGTGTGGATGTGGGGAAAAAAGGGCCTCTCATCCACTGTTGGTGGGAGTGCTTATTGGTCCAGCCCTTTTGGAAAACAATATGGGCATTCCTCTGAAAACTAGATATTGAGCTCCCATTTCATCCAGCAATAGCACTCCTGGGAATAAACCTGAGAGACCGAAAAACACATAGCAGAAACACTCTGTGTGCTTCTTTATTCATCTCTGCACTATTCACAATAGCTAGAATCTGGAAACAACCTAAGTGCCTGAGAACAGAGGACTGGCTAAAGAAACTGTGGTACATCTACACAATGGAATATTATGCATCTGTCAGAAAAGACGAAATTGTGAAATTTACCTGCCAATGGATGGACTAGGAGACTACCATGCTGAGTGAAATTAGTCAGAAGTAAAAAGGACAGATATAGAATGACTGCATTCATTAATGGGATATAAATATGTACCAGTGTTTAACTGAGTGTGGGCAATGGTAATGTCAGACTAGAATTTACCATTGAATATACACAAAGAGACTTACATGATAAACCCTGAATGTCTGCAGGGCTAGCCACAATGTGTAAAAGAAGGGGGAAGAGAGATGCAGAGACAGAGAGAGAGACAGAGAGAGAAAGAAAGGATAAGGGGGTACCTGCTACTGAGGCAGCCTGGGGGGTGAGCGAGAGGGGGTATGGGTATACTGGTGGTGGTAATCCGGGCATTGGCGGAGGGATGGGTGCTGGTATACTGTATTACTAAGAACCAATTATGAACACCTTTGTAACTGTATGTTTCACTGTGGTATAATAAAAATTATAAAAAATTAAATCATGAGCAACTTTAGCTTTACGTTTCATTATACTAAGCAAAATGATCTTTAAATTTCGCTTTCTAATTATTGTCCACAGACATATAATTGGATTTATGCAACATATGGATTTTTGAAATTTTTTCTTTAATTTATATTGTATACTAAAGGATATTTGTTTGGTTGTATTTTGCATTTTTCTTCTGTTTTGGTCAGTTTATATATACCCTCAAAGTGCTTAGAATTACTAGTATCGATAGCCTGATGATTATCCATTTATGTATGGTATAGGCTATATTACATAAAGAATGGAAAAATCCAAAAATTTGCTTTTGAAATGTGATAGTAAATAGAGTTTATATATGTAAACATGTATATGAATGTGTGTATAAAGGTTACATACACTTGATATATAGATATTGACATAGTTAAATTGATCCCTTTAAGACCATACAATACATATTTCTCTGAAGTCTGAAAAGTGACTATCTCACCAAATCCACACATACAGCTATAATCACTGCTTTTAATACCACACACTATTTCATTATATTAATTTATCATGATTTTTCATTGTTACTCTATGAATGGACAATCAAGATTTACTTGTTTATACTAAATGCAGTACTTAGAAGGAATGTTTATCCTGTGATGACACATATTAAGTACAGAATAAATGCTTGATGTTATTTTTGATAAATTTGACACAAATAAGTTTTGCAGCCAAAATTTGCGTCCATCTTTATCTCTGAGGTTATGCTCTATTTTATATTTGTTTATTTATTTATTTATTTTGCTTTTTGAGTTACACCCGGTGATGCTCAGGGTTTACTCTGGTTCCTAGCTCAGGAATTACTCCTGGCAATGCTTGGGGGACCATATGGGGTGCCATGGATCGAACCCAGGTCAGCTGTGTGCAAGGCAAATGTCCTACCCACTGTGCTATAGCTCCAGCCCCTATGCTCTATTTTATTGGACTCTTCTCCCTCTAGTTTTTTTTTTTTAAATTGAATCACCATGAATTACAGAGTTACAAGGCTCCTTATGATTGAGTTGGTGTTTCAGGCATATATTGTTCCAACGCCACCCCTTCACCATTGTCCACTAACCTCAACCAATATTCCCACTTACTCTCCCACCTCCCTACCTGCCTCTGTTTTGGCACATTTCCTTTTACACACTGTTGTGGTGTTCCCTTTCCTGATGTGTCACCCTCTCTCCTGTCCCAGTGCCAAACTTCCTCCTGAAGAACAGTTCTCCAGCTCTTTTGTTTCTGTTGTCACTGGGAATTTCACTTTCCTTTACAAGATTTCTTTATATCCCACATCTGAGAAAGATCATTCTGGGTCTCTTCCTCTCTCTGACTGAGTTCACTCAACTTAAATCTCTCTAGATACATCTGTGTTGCAGCAAATTGAAGATTTTCAAAGTAATCTCTGATGATCCTTTGAATTTTTCTGTAACAGTTGTGACATCCTTTCCATCGTTTCTGATCAGGTTCATTAGGGTTCTCTCCTTTTGTGAGACTTGCTAGTGGTTTATCAATCTTATTTTTTTCAAAGATCCAGCTCCTGGTTGTTGTTGGTTTTTTTTCCATCTTTGTATATTATTTTCTATTTCAATTCATTAATTTCTGCTCTAAGTTTTATAATTTCTTTCCTGCTGCCTTCTTTGGAGTTCTTTTTTTGCGGGCATTTTCCATTTCTCAGTTTAGGTTATTTATGTGGGTCCCTTTTTTTCTGACAAATGCTTGCATAGCTTCCTCTTAATGCCACTTTCTCTGTGTTCCTTAAGTTCTGGTTACTTGCGTCTCATTCTAATTTGTTTCCAGGAGTCTTGATTTATCTTTGTGATTTCCTCTCTGACCCACTGTTTTTTTAGTATTAACCTGTTTAATATTGATGTTTGAATTATAGCTCCATTTCTGTTTATGACTAACTACTGTTTTTAGAGTATTATGATCTGAGAACGTAAATGTTATGATTTCTATCCCCTTGACTTTATGGAAGTGTGCTTTTGGCCTACTATTTGGTCTGTTGTGGAGAATAATCTTTTTTTAAGTATTTTATTATACCACCGTGAGATATACAAATAAAAAGATATACAATTAAAAAGTTCATATTTGGGTTTTGGTCATACAGTGTTCCAGCACCCGTCCCTCCACCAGTGCCCATTTCCCACCACCAACGTCCCCGGTTCCCTCCCAACTTCCCCAGCCCACCTCCATGGCAGGTTCTTTATTTCTTTCCCTTTCTCTCTCTTTCTCTTTTCCTTCCCTTCCAGACTATGGATTACAGAACATACATTAAAAGGTTGTCATGTGTATCCTTTTGCCTCTATTTAATGTTCAGTTCTAGGTTGGCATTAGTACGCTGTTGTGGAGAATAATCTTTATGTATTAGAGAAAATGTTTTTTTCTACTTTGGCAATATTAAATAATGTATTTGTGTGTGTATTTTATACACACACAGAGTTAGAGAGTCTCTCTCTCTCTACCAAGGTGCCCCTCTGGCCTTTCTTATAGGACAGTATTTCCCTTGTTGAGTTCTCAAGTTTTGTCTAGGTGATCTATCAAGTGGTGATATAGCAGTGCTGAAATATCGATTATTGTTGTTATTGGCATCATCCTACAAGACTATGAACAGCTGTTTTACATGTTTTGCTTGTTATATGTATGTACACATCCTTGTTAGATGTGTATATGTTTAGGATTGTTAGTTCTGTTTGGTGTACATCATCATTTGGAAATGGTCCTCTGTCATTTATAACTATTTTAATCTGGAAGTTGAATTGTCAAATCAACTTCTGGATTAAAATAGTTATAAATGACAGAGGAACATTGCAGAGAGATACCAGTACAGTTACATTGGCCTTTGTGTAGGGGTTGTTTGCTTAAATAATTATCTTCCTATATGCCAGTCAGACTTGGAGCAGGGATCGGGGCCCCACCCCCTTCCGTCTCTATGCCCCACTCAGCATGGCGACAAACATGCAGACACTTCCATAAAACCAGAGGAGGAGTGAGAGAGAGAGAGAGAGAGAGAGAGAGAGAGAGAGATAAAGAACCTGCCATAGAGGAAGGCTGGGGGAGGATTTGGGGACATTGGTTTCAGATGTGCTTATTGTAAGCAGCAGAAGGTAGGGTTCAATTTTCTAATCCATCATGCCACTTAATTGGTGCACTTAAGCCATTGACATTAAGTGAAATTATTGTCATTGAGTTTCATTTTAATTTCTATAGAAGTTAGGTGTGATGGTGAGTTTTGTCTTATCTTCGTTCTTAGCCTTATTAGTTCTTTTATGAGATGGTTTTGAGTCTATGAATTTCTTTAGCTGTGGTTTATCGATGGCATTTAATATCATTCCTTCATAAATGAATGAGAATCTGGTTTGAATAAAATATTCTTGGTGAAGCATTCATTTATTTTTTACACAATGGGATGTCTCATGGAGAATTTTTATTTGGATCTCTCTTAGATGGTACCTCATGGACCTATTCGATCTAAGTGTCTGCATCTTTGAGTTTTTCCACAATGATATCTTTGACTGTAGCATCTTCCTAAAGGTTGCCTTCCTCTTGAATTCCTCCCAGAGTTCACATGTCTTCTGTCCATTTATTCTGAGTAATTTTTTTCCTCTTCTGCTGTAACCTAGAGGTTTGTCCTTCAGCTACTGTTACTCAGAGACTTAGTCCTTCTATTTAGTTTTTCATATCACCTACCTAATTCTTTAGTTCTGCCTTTCTGCCTTCGTCTTCTCTCGTGTTTTATTTACAGTGCTTTCCATTATTTTTGAGCTCCTAAATATCCACTCCAAAGTTCTTATCAGATAGTGCATCTAACTGGTTATTACTCGAGTTTTCAGAACTGCCATTTTTAGTCAATAAGCGTAGTGGGGTTCTGTGTTACTTTACCATTGTGCCTTTTGCACCCTGGAGATGATTTTTGTGAGCTATTGTGTGAACAGGGAACTAGAGTTAGAGTGTTAGTGTATCCTCTCTGTGAGCTATAATGAAGTGAAGAGAAGTGTCACTGCATTAGTAGTTTGCACTTCAGGGGCTCTTGACTGACTGACTTGGAGTGAAATGGTGCATTTCTGTGTGCAGCTTTCTAGCTCTGAATTTGTGGCATGGGCGGGGTGGGGGCTTCCATGCCCTTATGCGGCCTTTCAGGTCCTTCCATGTCAAGCTGCTTGACATGCTTCAGTGGCTCCTGACTGACCTGGGCGTGAAGTGACACATTCAAAGGTCTCTTCTGTACATCTTGCTGTCTCTCCTTCTTCTATCCTACTTGTTCTCTCTTCCGTTCTTTTTCCCAAGGTTATAATATTTTTTCAGTCTTAAACTTCTTGAATTTAAGACTAAGGTCTGCCAGTATGATGAACATCTGATGTTTAAATTTTATTTCAACATCAAACGTGAGCTTTTATCTAAAACTAGTTCTTGTGTCCTTTGGAAAAAATACAATAAAATCTGTGGATGTTACTTACCAACATTCCTTTACTCATGTATCCCTGAGACTTGATAATTACCACACTCCGTTGTTAGCACCTTCACAGTCACATATAGTTAATCATAAGATGTGAATTGGATTCTTTCCACATCCCTCAGATTCTTTTCTTCCCCCATTTATCCTCACTTTTATCATCTTAAATAAGCTATTTATGACTTCAGACCCTAATCACATGCTTTTGTATTTCTCCCATTTTCCCATATATTCTGTCATATGCCATATTAAGCTTTAGTTAACCATACTTTATATATGTCACTCTACCTGCAGATACAAATGCATTCTTTAATGTGCAGATTAAATAATCACTGAGTACTGACTTCCTCAGAGGAAAGTACATAAGTTTAGCTCAGATCATCTTCATAAAATGCCATGTGGTTGTGTTCATTGGCTGTAGTATGGATATAAGTACATGTTAAATTATTTTTCTTCCTACATTAAGTTTAGTTGTTAAATAATACAAATTATGCATAAGTTCTTCTAAAATTTGAATTAAATATTCTGTGATACTTTCCACTCATTTTCCTTAATTTTGAAGTTGCAGAATAAACCTAATTACTCTAAAGCATTATTTTCAAATCCATAAAGAGAACTACGTATCCCCACCTGATTCTTAGATGCGATTGCTAACTTTTATGTTGCTAATATAGAGGACTTTCTAGTTATTTTGTCATCTTGGTCAGCAAGTTATGAACACACTGATCCTCATAGGAATCTTAAAATTGAAAACACTTGCTCACATGAGGCTAGGCACAGAATTCATTATATCTTAGTATATTTAAGGACTGTGTACAGATTCAATAATAGGTGCTAGATAAACAGTGAATGAAATAGACACAGACACTAAATTTATGAGACCCAGATGTGTATTAAATCTATAAGGAAAGTAAATTTGCAAATTTCAAATGTCATTAAATTGTCCCATATTCACGTATATACATGTGCGTGTGTGTTCATATCTATCTATCTATCTATCTATCTATCTATCTATCTATCTATCTCTCTATCTCTCTATATCTCTATCTATCTATCTCTGTCTGTCTGTCAGTCTGTCTGTCTGTCTGTCTATCTACCTATCTACCTACATATCTATCTACCTACCTACCTATCTATCTATCTACCTACCTATCCATCTATCATCTATCTATCTATCTATCTATCTATCTATCTATCTATCTATCTATCTATCTATCTATCTATCTATCTATCTATCTATCTATCTATCTATCTATCTATCTATCTATCTATCTATCTATCTATCTATCTATCTATCTATCTATCTATCTATCTATCTATCTATCTCTCTATCTCTCTATCTATCTCTCTATCCATCCATCCATCTATCTATCTATCTATCTATCTATCTATCTATCTATCTATCTATCTATCTATCTATCTATCTATCTATCTATCTATCTATCTATCTATCTATCTATCTATCTATATCTCTCTCTATCTATCTATCTCTATCTCTATCTATCTATCTATCTATCTATCTATCTATCTATCTATCTATCTATCTATCTATCTATCTATCTATCTATCTATCTATCTATCTATCTATCTATCTATCTATCTATCTTTTTGGGTCCACCCAGCGATGCTTGGGGACCATATGGGATGCTGGGGATCAAACCTACGTAGGTCGGCTGTGTGCAAGGCAAGCGCCCTACCCAGTGGACTATCACTCTGGCCCTATATTTATTATTTTACTGCTGCTTCTATTTCCACATGAATTAGTACAAAGATAGCACAATAGTGGTTTTAGATTTTGGTGCACAGATCTCCAAATCTCAGATTTTCATGTTGACTACACACATCCTGTAATCACTGTAAGCTTAGTAAGGTCACAGTTCTGTCCTTGTAAATTTAAGAATGAAAGTCAGCTACTAATGTTGTTACTGATGGCTTGCAAAATGGAGAATGGTTTTAGAACTAGAGCACTTTAATTCAACTTCTCTTGTTAGATTGGTTCCTTGACTGCTGGTGGTGTTGGTGCCAAAGCTTTACAGTAGGAAAATACCAGCAGAGTGTCAAGAAGTCAGTTCAGTTCTGTCAGCCAACCTATTTTTATCAGAAGACAGAGTCACTGCATGTGGGAGTGGGGTCGGGAGGTGGGGAGGGTTGTATTCTTACTTTCTAGCCTTTTAAGTTCTTGGAGATTTAATTGTAATCACATTGCAAACAAAAATACAAAATGTAGTAAATCATGTTACTTCAGTAATATTTTTTCGAGTGAAAGAAAAAAATAAAAAAGAGCTGTATTCCCCAAGCTTCAATCTTTAAAGATGGCAGTCTACTCAGATGTCAGCCACAAAACTGAGGGTTGACCACATGAACTGCTCCTCAGAGAGGATGTGAATCAATAGTCAGAGGAAGAGGTGGATAGGACGAGCTCCCATGCCTCTCCACCACTACTGTTCTCTAAAAATTGCATCTCAGCTCACCATCCTAGAAGCACTCTGGACTCCTTCCCTGATTGTTGTCGTTGTTGTTGTTGTTGTTGTTTATTTTCTTGTTTTTTTTTTTGGTGTGATGGGGCTGTGGGGGTGCAGGGGGCGGGTTTGGGGCCACAACCATTGTTGTTCAGGGCTTTCTCCTGGTTCACTACTGAGGGATTAACTGTGATAATTCCTAGAGACCTACAAAATGTTGGGCATCTAACCTACGTAGGCTGCATGCAAAGTGAGAGCTGTAACCCTTGGAGTATCTCTCCAGCCTTGGAATTTATGGAGACTTCATTGTGTAGTCATGACTGTTAAACCATCAGCCATTGGCTCTGAACTTCGTAGTTTGTTCTCCCCCTCTTCTAGGAAATCAGAGAGTGGTACCTGAAAAATCTTCCCCTACCTCTCAGGGAAGGAAGGAAAGATTTGTTTCCCACCCCCAAGCAAAGGATAATTACTAGGTCTGGTGTTTTTCCTGCCTCAGTTAACTAGGAAAAGACAGCTTTATCACTCACACTACTTAGGAAGTCTAAGGACTTTTGGAACCTTATTATTCATTAACCTTAGATGAAGGTCATATATGAATGAGAAATGTATTTGGGGCAGGAGCAGCATGTCTAATTTTTACATATAACGGAACCCTTTCCCACACCCATACACAAACTTTTTTATTTTGGTTTGGGGCCATATCCAGCAATGCTTGTTTCTTACTGCTAAGGGATCACCCCATACAACAAAAGAGGAAATGTAATGATGCTAATGATTGAATGTAGGTCAGACACTTACAAGGCACATGCTTATAACTGTACTATCTCCCGAGCGCTATCACAGCCTTTCAACACCAGTCTCTTACCACCCACAGCCTCCAGCTTTCCAAAAAGTTATTGTTCAAACACTTCAATTATAGATGCAGTGTATCAATTAATATATTAGCTTAGAATGAGTAACATATGGGAAACACATATTTAGGTTATCACTTGTAGACAGTCACTAAGACTCTTTTATCATTGCCTTTGGGGGAAGGGGAAAACTTACCCAGCTACTCTTAAGGCTTACTCCATGCTCTATGCTCAGGGACCATTCCTGCTGTACCCTGAGGATTATATAGGATTCCTGGGATGAGCCCAGGAGAGATGCCTGCAAGGCAAGTACTCTATTCCCTGTACTATCAATCTTTTTTCTGATATCAGCTGGCTATTTTTGACACAAATAAGCAGGAATAGAAATTCTAGGCTATGAGTTCATGTGGTATCCTGTTGATGTTGGTAAGTGATGTAGATGTCGCTGGTGATGTCAGATCCTGAGTGAGTAGAACACCCAAAAGGTTGAGGAGAGTACCCACAAAAAGTCTCCATGAACGATTTTGGGGGAATAGCTCCGCCTTATTAAGTGGAACAGGGATATTTAAACTGGGGGTTGGGTGGGGGAGAGTAGGGTGTGAACTCTGTGTCAGCCAATCAGTTAGGGGATTGAAACAGGTTGTGTGTTTAATCCTAATCTGGTAGGGTGGGAAAGGATATTAAAACATGGTGTGTCTTGGAAGCTGGAGCCATAGCACAGCGGGTAGGGCATATGCCTTGCACGCCTCCAACCTGGATTTGATTCCCAGCATCCCATATGGTCCCCTGAGCACTGCCAGGAGTAATTTCTGAGTGCAGAGCCAGGAGTAACCCCTGAGCATTGCCAGGTATGACCCAAAAAAGCCAATAAAAAAACATGGTGTGTCTTTCTGTATAGGGTATTTGCTTAATGTGTTTAGCTATCGTATCCAAATGCAGAGACCTAGTCTACTGGCCAGTCAATAGACTGCTTCCAGGGATCTGGCTTCAGTTTCCAACATAATCATATCTAAACAATGATCCTTAAGGGAAAACTAAGTTCCTTTATATCTGTAATGAATTAAGCATATTTATATTCATTTAGCAAAACCTCAATGTCGGAACCATTGTCAGAAGCCTGTGAAGACGTGGAGGGGTGTTAGGGCAAGGAAAGCAAGATAATAAAGAAAAACAACTGCATCTCTAAGTAACTTCCCTAAGAACCTAAGGTTGCAGTTGTTTCTGCTGGCTGACAGACTACCCTAGGATTAGCTGGTTAACTTTTCATACCAGCATCTCTAGTATCTTCAACTTCTTTCTCGTTCTACATGGCTCCAGTTCACCAGAATGCTTTATCATTTATGGTTCACAATATATTTCTCTTGGGGCCAAATGGTCACTTGCATGTAGCTGGTCTAGGTTTGACTCCTTGCACTGGAATATGATCCCATGCACATTGCCAGGGGTTGAGTACAGAGCCAGGAGTATATTCTGAGCCAGGTGTGGCCCAAACACACTATTATAAACTGTTAATTTCTCTTCCCCACTACCTTGTTCTAGTTACTGAAATTGGTGCCAAAGGGATTTAGAACTAAATTTAAAATTTAAAACCAGCCAACTCTTTAGAGAGGGCCATTGGAATGTATAGAATGTTCCTCTTATCTTGTCTTTACTCCTAAGCCTATTACCAGTGAGATGATCTTAATCAGAAATCTGTGTTTAGATTTGCTGATTCAGTGCCTTGTGCTTAGTGTATAGTTCACAGAGGAATTTGTTAATCACCTTGCTGTCTACCAATCTCAGTTTGCTCTAAGAGTATGCATCTTTGTTCCTTGCCCAGGAAAAGTGCTTTTTGTGGCTATATAGGCAAGATGTTTTGTTCTTGAGAACTTGACTCTGTCATCTTTAACCTACATGCTGGTGGTAAATGAAACTTCTTTGTCCTCTTACCTCTCAGTAGACTGTCCCCTTAAGGACAGCGGAATAGGAGATTTGGACATGACAAAACCTTTTCTATTCTATCCCTGAAGCAGCATCCTAATCTCTCTGTCTACTTGCTCCTCTGAGATTCATTCACCTTATGGAAATGGGATCAGGGAAGTCACATCTCTTCCCTGATCCTACCCTTTGACGATGAGATATTCTTTGTTGGAAAATGCATGCATATCTTTGGGGGGGTCATTGGGTGTCCTGACACTAACAAGACCTCTCCTGGGATCATTTTTCTTGTCTTGGGGTTGGGTGGAGTGAGATGGGGTATAAGGGGTTTTTCTAAGGGGCCAGCATATTCTTCCTGACAATTCTGCATCAGTGAGAGGATCTAATGATTGGGTGCTGCTCAGAACTTCAGGTGCCAAGCATTTGGGGCAGTGCTGAGGTGGTGGGGGATGAGGGAGGGATAGCACACATGTGGTATTGGAGATGAAGCCAGGAATGGTCACAAGTGACGTAAGCTCGTTAATCCCTCTTCTGGCTTTTCTGGCCCTGTGCTCTTAACTGTTTTAGGACTGTGAGCACAGATATTTCTCTCTTACTCTAGAATCAGGGGTCCAGAATGATAGCACAATGGGTAGGGCATTTGCCTTGCATGTGGCCAACCTGGGTTCGATCCCCATCATCCCACATGGTCCCCGAGCTCTGCCAGGAATAATTCCTGAGTGAAGAGCCAGGAGTAACCCCTGAGCGTCACTGGGTGTGACCCAAAAAGCAAAAAAAAAGATAAAAAAAAAAAAAACTAGAATCAGTCCCCTTTCCTCTGGTTTAAATATTTTTCCCATAGAGCTGCCTTGGGGCCATCAGCCATAGCATGAAGAGGCTCACAAGCGGCTGGGGAGGCTGGAACTCGGCTCGCCCTGGGCCCCAGCTGACTATGGGACCCCCAGGAGGGCAGACAGGTTTTGGGAGTGGGCCCATCACCCCATCACACTAGCTACCATTTTCGTTGTCTGGACGCTGGGAAACTGCCTCATGACCAGATTAACAGAGCAAAACCAGTTCGAGCTCAGGTCGCGCGGCCGCGCGGTCCATTAAAATAGTGGAAACAGTAATGTTTTTTAATGCACTGCATTCCAAGAAGAGCAGGAAAGTTTGGCGGGAAGGAGAGATAAAGAGGAGAGAAATGACATACAGAACCCGCCAAGTAGTTGAGGTGTAGGAGGGGGAGGGAGGTGGGGACATTGGTGATGGGAGATGGGTTTGGGTGGAGGGATGGGTGTTGGAACACTGTGGAACCAAAACTCTACATGAGTATCTTTCAATTGTATGTCTAAAATGGTGTAATAATATTTGGGGGGGATAATAAAATAAAATTAAATCGGAAAAAAATAAATATTTTCCCCATAACTTTGCATAGCAGCCTTCCTTTCTTTCAAATCTCAGTTGAGAAGACCATTGTTATACTGAGCCCATTCTAATCATATTATTTCAAAGTTTTTAAAAATGAAAGTGAAGGAGATATAGCTCCAGTTGATTGTCAGGGTTGATGCTGGGTAGGTAGATGTCCCTAGACTCCCCACCCCTGTCTGTCCCTTCTAAAGTAGTTTGTGCAGATGGAGAGGATATAATTTAACCCCTTTCCACCAATTCATAGAAAAGTCTTTGGTCCTTGTTTGCCTTTACCTATTTAGTTGTTACCTTCAAACCGTTTATCATCTTAGTAATAGTTTATTACTTTGTTTACATACTTCAGTTAGGCCTTTCTTCCACAACAATAGATGCATTTCATGAGATGACTAAAGGACTATTTGTGTTTCACTTTTCCCTAAACACCTTGCCTAGTCTCTACACTGTTCATGCTCAAGAATTAAATGGTGACTGATCTTCAGAGATTTTTTTCTACCTTTAGCTATAGATGGAGCGAGAGAGAAAGAATTTAGTGGCCTACCCTCCAATCTTTTTCAGTTTTGTTCTTCACTCAGCATTTATGGCAGAATCCTCACATAGATTCTTGAACAGATGTGATGTGCTTCCTGTTTGCCCACAGCCTGTTTTCTCCATAGACAGTACTCGTATAAGTTCAGGAGGATCAGCCACGGCTCATATGATGCTCCTTGACTTAATTGACACAGAGCTCAGCATTTCAATAAAAAAGTTAAAGTGTATAGACTGTGTATTATGTTCCTGACACAGTGCCAGGTGCTTGGCACATCTCTAACATTCTTTTGGAGATGGTGCTACTGTTGTCTGCATCTTTGCTGGAGATGATGCCAGAGTTTGGATAATTTGAAGTAGTGAGCAGAGCCTGCCTTATAACCCATTGCAACTCTAGGTCTTAGCAACTTTAATAAATACTAAGTGTACATAAAGACCTCCTATCTCTCTCTCTCTCTCTCTCTTTTTGCTTTTTTGGGTCACACCTGGCAATGCTCAGGGGTTACTCCTGGCTCTGCACTCAGGAATTACTCCTGGCAGTTCTTGGGAGACCATATGAGATGCCGGGATCAAACTTGGGTCGGCCTCATTCAAGATAAATACCCTACCTGCTGTGCTATCGCTCCAGACCCAAAGACCTCCTCTCTTATATTATTTTTTAATGATGCAAGGATCTATTATTAGTAATGCTTTGTGTCACTAAAATAATACTTTGTATAGTTTCATTGGGTCAACCACTCTACATTAGTGAAATCTATATTTATAAAACAATCCCTGAGAAAGAAAATACACACACAAAAAAAAACATGGGTATGGATTATAGTTAGTGTTTTAATAATTAAAGACTGAGAGCATTTACTTTACTCTCTGCCACAAGTCTATTGTGATGCTAATAATGATGATAATGGTTCCTATAGCGCCACGATTGAGCTACTCTACATCTATAATGTCTTTAGAATAGCTATATCAAGATATGCGTATTTCTCTTAAATGTTTTAATATTTGCAGAATTTAGGTATCTTCAGGTTTATCTTCCTATATGCTCTACACAGTGATTTATCTGAGAAACATCTCACTCAGTATAAAGATATTAAGATGACTGAAATAGTTCATTGTCTGGTGCGCCACCTGATGCACTTAAAACTTTAAATAATTTTATATTTCAGAGCCTCTGAATTTCCACTATATGAACTCACACATCCCGCGTTATGGCATTACCTACTAAAACAAATATACACCAAGTAGCATAGGCAGTGAAAATAACACTTTGAAATCAGATTTGCTTATAAATTTTGGTTCCTAAATTAGTTGAAGCAGGAGCTGAACTTAGTTTAAATTTTGCTGTGGTTTACTGTTGTCATCTGTGAAATGGAGATGAGCCGAGCCTGAGAATTATTCCATGAATCAAGTAAAGTGGATTCCATAAAATCCTGGTAGAACCAAGGAGGATAATCAAAGAATATTTCCTTACCATAGTCCCTCCTTTATTGGCTTCTGTGTCAAAGGTGCAATTGCACGTGGCTTCCAGGCTTCTGGCTCTTCATGATGTCGATGGCATAGCTCGGTGACCACACAGGGAACTGCTAACTACTTCTCAATGCTTGAAATGCCATACTTCTTTTATTTTTTATTTTTTGCCTAGGCAGTAATTTACCTTTGACAGTGATGGATTATTTTTCAGCTTTGATTCATAGCAGCGATGCCATATAAGGAGAGAGTGGCATATCAATGAAGTGTGCTGCTGTTTTAAATATGGGAAATATTTTCAGTAATTTCCTAATTAGCATGAGTAGATATAAAAGCCATTTGCCAAGCTCTGTGAGGAGCACGTTCTAATTCCTGTTATGCATACGTATAGTTAAATTCCTCTGCAGTAGGAATTCATCCTGCCCCTGCTGGGTGAGGCAAGCCCTCTGCTACACATGCGAGTAGCCCCCTACTACACGCGTAGCCGGCATGTGAGTGAGGACGCTGAGCCAGACTCTGGTGCTCAGTCCCCAGGAGACATTAGTAATCTCAAGTCTTCCCACAGTATCTCCTTCAGAGAAAAAAAAAAAAAGAAATGATTAGTTTCCTTTTTCCTTCCATGGAAATTTTTCAAAATGAATTGGGAAAAAATAGCAGAAAAACAAAAAATTAAACCCCAACTATTTTAGAGTACAGCAATCAAAATTATTATACCTATGTTTTCTTTTAACCATCCTAACTAAATGGATTTCTTGCTTGAGGTCAGACGCAGTGGTAGAATGTCTACGAGTCAGTTAAAGAAAGATGATGTGCTGATCTAACTTTAAAAGTAGAAAACATGCAAAAAATAGTAGTCGTGTTATTATTATTATGGTCCATATGAATCCATATCCAATTTCTAATCGCCAAGTCAAAGAAGAGTCCCAGAGACTTTTAGATAATTGATTATCGACATTTTACAGATGGAAGAAAAGTGGTCTTCTAATAATTTCTCTTTTGATTAGGGAAACCAACCGAGAGGTAAAGTGCTTTTATCTGAGTCATGTAAGCAGTAGTCAAGGATGGACACTTGTAAGATTCAGAGCACAAGACTCTTGAACTAGGAAGTAGCTTAATTCTGGGCCCTATTTTCCAACCTAAGTCTCAGTGCTAAAGTAAAATCTATTAGATGAGTGTTACTATGTTCAATACCTAGGAAATTTTACTTTAGTCCTTCTTCATTCTAGAATGAATGGCTCCTGAATCTGTTGAAGTATGACCATTACTATTTACACTATAGTAAATTGCAACAATGCCACTTGATGCATGTACCCTAAAAAGGGAAGTGATATTTTCTGTCAAAAGAAATGCCATGTGTCAACCAACGGTCTTTACCATTGTGCATAAATGTTTGCTCAGACATTCTGCATATTTTGGTGAAATTGGTCTTATTTTATATTTATGGATGAGACGAAAATGTAACTGGCAGATTGAATAAAGCAATTGTCATTCCTAATGTGGGAACCATCCAATCAGTTGGAGACTAATGAGAAGTAATATCTTCTGAACAAGTAATTCTGCGATTTCTCAAACTACAGCTTTTCTTGGGATATTTATTCCGCTGTCAGTCATTTCACATTTTGAACTATGAATGTTGTAAAGACAATCAATGTCTTTAAAAAATTCTCTCTCACATTTATGTATATACCTATACCCTTCTTGGCTCTTTTACTATACAGAACCCTGAAAAATAGATAAAAATAGGAAATAGGGTGCTGCTAAAATAAATACCTAAATGTGAACAGGTGGTTTTGAAACTAGGTTATGGGTAGATCCTTGGAAAGTTTTGAGATGCATGTTAGAAAATGCCTAGATTGCCTTCAAGTGACTATTGACAGAAATATGTGCATTAAGATGCAGCAGCGGAGATCTCAAATGGAAATGAGGAGTGTGCTGGACATTGCAGGAAAGTTAATCCTGATCCAACATGCAGAATTGTAAAATGACAGAATTTTGCTCTAGTGTTTTGTAGAAGGTACAAAAGACTTCTTTTATTTGAGTGTTGAAGTTGAATATTTAGGACAATTGTAAGACAATGTTGAAGGTGTCGCATGGTTTTTCCTTGCCATTTCAAATAAAATCAGAGAGATAAAAAAGATAATTGATAAGCAGAGCTAAAAGTTCTTTTTATATTACAAAAAAAAATAATAGAATAAACACCAAAAAAAGAGAGAAATATTCTCTGGCAGGAAAGTGTGGTTTGATTGGGTGATTATTTGCTAAATAGATTATAGGTGTGACTTGTGGATCCAAAGGACAACTTCAGCAGAGGACAGAACTTGAGATGGGTTTATACCAGCAAAATCAGTGCCTGTCACTTTGGATTTCAGAATACAGAGTTGGAAATAAATGAAACCTTCTAGACTTCTGGATTTCTTTGAATAGAGCTTCTTTTGTCTACCTAAATATTGCAGTTGAAATAGATGACTGGTCTCACTCCACAGGTTCACAGGTGGAGGGGATTTTTTGCCTCAGAATGAAGCCTAACTTAAATCTCACCCATAAATGACTTAGATGAAGCTTTTAACTTGCATATATCCTGGGAGGGATCAGAAATCCAGGGATCTGTTCAGATTCTGTTTGATGTATTTTGTACATGAGGAGGATATGAACTTTTGATGATCAGAAATCATAGTGTTGTGGATGGAAATGATTGCCCCAAATTCCTATATTGAAGACTTGTCTCCCCACAAGGTGGCCTTATTTAGAGATAGAACTAGTAAAAGGGTCATTGAATGAAAAAAAATTACAGTTGGTATGTCTTTAGGGTAGATATGATCCAATATGAGTGATAATCTTATAAGGAAAGGAAGTGTGATGAAACATCTGACATGTTTGGGGAATAACCCAAACATGACAGAGGCATCAGGAGAAATGAAACACACCAACAACGTAATTGTGGATTTCTGGCTTACAGAACTGTTGAAAAAATTTTTGTTGAGAAAATAAATTTTTATTAAGTTCTTGAAGTACGTTTTTTTTTGAATATCACCAGCAAAAATTTGCCTTACATATTGGCCTTCCCGGCTTATGACTTAAATGTCTCCTGATTCTTTCTAATGGTGATCCGGTACACAGATATGAGTAATCTTGGCATATGTTGGATGTGGAAAATAAATGGAAACAAACAATAGACTTTTTAAAATTACATTTAAAAATTGAGGGCAGGGAAGCAAAAGGATTCCCCAAGTACCACTCAGAAGACCTGCTCCTCCAGGTATTGCAGGTGTGACTGTGGTGCCCGGCTGCAGAAGCAGGTGGCAGATAGGAGCCAGGCTTGTCTACATCCAGGGCTCTGCCCCATTGACCCTGGATGGTTGATGGTCTCACAGAATTGCACTCTTACTTCCTCTACCCTGCTCTGCTGTTACTCCAGCCCCCTATAATTTTTAACCACAATTGTCCTTTCTTTGGATGGTTTCTTTTTCTTTATTATTCTCTCATCGGTATCATTCCTTTGCCCATTCCTTGTCATGTTTAAGCATAATTCTCAAGTGAAATAATTGAATTGGCTATAGTTGTTTTCAATGTAAGAACAAATAAGCTGTGCATATAGGTCTAGACTTAGTGCATTAATATGAAGCATTAATATTACTTTGTAAGAGATCCCTGGCACTTTCCATTTGTTTGTTTACTCTAAAGGTGGGAGGATGCTGAGTGAACTTAGGTAAAGGAAGTTCTTTAATCATCAGCTCCATCAAGCAAGGTGAAGCTTTTAGTGAAAGTGAAATGTCTGTACCCTGCTTTGGAGCATATTGATCATTTTCTTTACATATGTATTTTTTAAAATAAATTTTGATGAAGGAGATATTAACTGCAAGTATTATTATCAACATTATTGGCTTTAAAAATAGGCCTATATTTGGTAAATCACATTCAACTTACTGAGCACAAAACTCGTCCTTTAAAGATAGTTCAATGGTAGATAATTGTATCATTATGCGTGCCACTTCTAAGTAATTTTTAAAAGCTTAATGTCATATGCATTCGTTTTTCATAACAGGAAGAACCCCATGATTGATATCCTATGTTGCTAAGAGTTTAACCTACACATAATAAAGCCCAAGAAAGCAACCCTATAGAAATTATTTTTTCTGGTAAAAGAAAATCCACAACTCAGAATAATGACATGTTTTATGTAGCGTTTTAAAGGATTTATAACATGATACAGAGACACCAAATCTTTCCATCTGATATGTTTACCCAGTAGTCCATATACATTTATTTATGGAGATAGGGTCACACCTAGCAGTGCAAAGGGCCTACTTTCTGCTCTGACTCCTGGTGGTTTAAGAGAACCACATGAGGAGCAATTGATTGATCCAGGGTTGCTGCAAGCAAGACAAGTGTATTAACCCCTAACTCTTGTAGCTCTGGCCTTTCTGCACATATTTAAATTTCATTCTCTTATTTTTTATGCACTCACATCCTCGATTTGACAGATACCAACTATCATGTGAGCATTACTTTCATTAAAGTTAGGCAGGAATATTTACTAATCAGGTCTCTTCTTTTTGATCATTTAACTTTTTAAACCAGTTTTTCTTGCTCCACTATAACCATGTAAAAGGGCAGAAGTTTTACTAAATTCCTTTTGGGAGATGGTTTTGCACGAAGGAAGTATTTGATAAATAGTAATTATGTTGTCTCAAATATTTCACTAGCAATTTTTTTATTCTTCATTCTGTACTTTTGTTTGTAGCTTCTTGCTTGATATCGAATGTGGGTCTATATTTTCTTGTCATTTCCTTAAGCAAGTAGAGTGCTGGTAGTTTAGGTCAGATGAAATATGTAACTTTACCATCAATTTGATACTTTCCTTTTGCCTTTAATTATGACAAGTCAGAAAAAATAACTTTGGGAGTGAGGTATGTTTCTTCTACCTTAGTGCCAAGGAGAAAAATACAAAGTTATTATTAACCTTTTCTTTCTTCCTGGATAACAATTTTGATATATTTGAGACTCAGGATCCCAGTCATATGTCCCGTCACTGAAAATTTGCTCTTATCTGTACTTAAATTTTATTATCAATGAGGATTTGCTCCAATGAAGCCTGTGACAAAAAGCAGTTTGCTTTGTAGTTAAGCATCTGTTCCTAGTCTGGAAAATAGGAAGTGTGTTCCAACCACTAACAGGGGGTGTCTGCTTATGTGTTGTGAAATGTTATGCCAAAGGGGGTCTGGAAGCCAATTGACTTAAAACTCTTTCCTTATGTTGTTGATCCCATCTTTATGATTTCTAAATTTACTTTTGCTAATTGACAAATAATTTAAAGTTCATTTTAGGTTTCTTAGGATCATAGACCAAAAAAATAAACAAGACAACAAAACCCAGACCATTAAATAAGTCTAAGCTTAAAAAGAGAGGATTCGTTGTAGTACATAGGGCAGGGAAATATCTAATTTTGAATATTTGAAATCACTAGATCACTAGATCACTAGACATCCCATTGTTCATCGATTTTCTCGAGCGGGCACCAGTAACATTTCCATTTGAATCTATCATGTGCCAGTGTAGTCCAATGACATCTTCTTGCTTCAGGATATTTGAAATGTTTTAATTAAAAATAAATCTTTTAGTACCTGCCATAGAGGCAGTCTGGGGAGGGGGAAGGGAATCCGGTGACATTGGTAGTGGGCAATGTGCACTGATGGAGGGATGGATGGGCCTGGAACACTGTATGACCGAAACCGAATCATGAACAATTTTGTAATTGAATTTCTCAGCAGGGTATAATATTTTTTTTAAAGGCACACCTAAAAGGTCTTTCAAATCATTGGTTTGTGACCTATAATGAGTTAATGGATTTATGTGTACACATCACTATATCAATTGCCATTTTTCTAGGTTTTAGTAGCTTATATTGTAGAAATAGTGACTGAAACTGATAAGCAAATTTTTCTGTTAAAGGGAGCCCCTGGGATATTCAGAAATTAAATTGATTTTACCTTGTTTTGTGTTCAAAGAGCTAATATTTAAATACACGCAGAGAATTTAAGTAACCTTTTCCTAGCATATGAATCCCTTTAATAAAAAGGATCCTTACTGCAATCAAATTCTCAGTAGACTTTCTTGTCTTCTCTCTCTTGTTTGTTCTAAATTTCTACACTGCTTTGCATAGGCTTTTCCTATCCTGAACTAGAAATAGATATACAAAATTACCTTCATTGTGAGATTATTGGCGCTTAGCATTATAATTAAAGTTAATCTAAACTTATGCAATCTCTGATCATTCTGTCTAATTAGATCTTTGGCATCTCTTCAAAATAGTTTCTAAGAGTTTAATTCAAAGACTTTTTGATGAAGTGCAATAATATATAAAATATGCTATTGTTCTCTAACAATATTTGCATTGTAATGCATTTTTGACATGTTAAAATATTTATCCTAATGAGAGACATTTGTAAATATGTTACTCTATCTTCTTTACTCTCATAGAACTTATATTGCAATATATGTGCTTTTCTTCAAAAATCTTATGAGAAAGTCAAGTATTATTATATTCATATTGCAGGCAGAAAATCTGTAATCTGTGGAAAGAATTGATTTCCTAAAAATTACAGACAGATAGTAACTATGATGAAAAGCAGTATTCTCTATTCAACTGTTTGCTGTTCAAATCTCTTGTACACATTAGAAGAATTCTAATTTTTGAAGTGTGTGCCTTGCATAAGTTGACACAAGTGTTTGTAGCAGTTATTCGATGCAATTGTCCAGAATAATTCTGACAGCTAAAGTCTCTCCCCATCTACATTATAAAATTTCATTTTACTGCATTCTGATAGAAGAAACTTAGGAAAAGTTTTGGCATTTTTTTTATTTCAAGAATCTTTAGTTTCTTTCTATTCTATATGCTTTTTGGGGCTTTTCTCTTTGGATTGGGGAATGGGTTCCAGTGAGATTTAGGTTTCTTCCCAGAATATAAACAGAGAAGAGTGCAGTGGGTCTAGACACTTGACAGCTAACCTTATTACCAAGTAGTGGTTAAAAAGCTTATTTTTAATCGCAGGGAAAAGGAGGAGAATCTGAGGAACCTGGACTTCCACAGGTGCTGTCAAACCTCAGAATGGAATCCCTAAAGAAGTCAGCATGTGTAGAGCTAACAAATGTCAAAACATGTTTTTTTTCCTTGTGAATTTTGGAGGAGTGTGAACATTTCAGATTTGCCTGGCAGACACTCTTTCAATTAAATAGGAGAATAGTTATGATGTAGCAACTTTAAACAACTTTTGAAGCAATGTCTTTCCCTGTAAAGGATGATGCTTCATCTTTTATTATTGCTGCTTCCCTGTGGATTTCTCTGAGACAAGCTGCCTTGTTGAGGGCTCTTCTCATGTTACCTAGGTTCAGTGGAGATAAAGACAGAACCTGGGGTGTTTAGCAGGTTATATAAGTAGCACTGTGTTTTCAAAATTGTACTCAAGTACTGAAAGGTAGCCCCTATCATTTACTCTCCTGTAAATAAATGAATTTATTATTAATACCAGACCTTGATAGTAACTATTATAAGCAAGGGAGTTAATCTTTATACAATGATTTATGTTAGCTACCAGGTCTAGGTGCTGAAATATATTGGTGAACAAAAACAAATCTTAGGTCCTCTTTCATGTTGCCATACGACTTGCATCACAGTAGTAAGTGCTCAACTGCAAGCTGGGTTAATGTTTTGGAAGGTCAGAATTGTGTTTTTTTTCTTCTTGGGTCACAAGTGGCAATGCTCAGGGGATACTCCTAGCTCTGCACTAAGGAATTACTCCTGACGGTGCTCGAGGAATGATATGGGACGCTGGGGATGGGACCCGGTGGCTACCAAGGCAAAAGCCCTACCCTGCTGTGCTCTTGCTTCAGCACCAGAATTGTGTTTCTATAAAAAATTGACCAGTAGAGCACTCTCTCTCTCCTCTCTCTCTCTCCCTCCCTCCCCCTCTGTCTTTCTCTCTCTCTTTCTTCTCTCTGCCTGCCTGCAAAAAAGAAATTTAAAAAAAATATTGACCAGTGGTGCTGACTTACAATAAGGACTCAAGGTCATTCCCCTTAAGATAATTCTTGACCTTTCACTCAAACTGGATGTGGGAATCAAGAAAGCTGAGGTGGGAAGACAGAAATTCAGGAAGGGGATGACTGCAAAGAAAAGGAACTAGAAAAGGGTCAGTGGATCTGAGACAGGACTCAGACATGACTCTAACACTCTGAGGGACTTAGGCACATCTCAGAGGCACATAGAGGGGTTGGACAAAACCCTGGCAGCAGGCTTTGATCTTTGACTAGGATTTGAGTTCTTATCTGGAGGTCTTGCCCATCGAGGTGTTGCAGGTGTGGCTGCAGTGCCTTGTGACAGTGTCGGCAGGTGGCAGAAAGGGAGGCAGACTTGTCTACACCCAGGGCTCTGCCCCATAGGCCCTGCATGGTTGATGGTCTGACATAGAAAAAAGACTGGGTCCCCTGGGATGAATCCAGAGCCATGGCAGAGCCTGGCAAGGTACCTGTGGTGTATTCAATATGCCAAAAACAGTAACAATAATTGACTTCATTCCCATTGAAAGGAGACATCACTGGTGCCCACTCGAACAAATCAATGAACAATGGAAAGACAAGTGATAATCTGGAGGTGGAGGGGATGGGAGGGGGTTCAGGAAATGCTGAAAGAGTCTCGCATTCAATCGATGGGATCTTCTGCCATATTGGACAGGGTCGTGTGAGTGCTGCTCAGGTGCTGTGGCCCCAGGGCTTTCCAGGGCCGCCTTGGCTTTCACGGTGGAACCAGTGATGCTGGGAGCCAGCTGTCCTGCTCCTAACCCTTGTACTTTCTTCCTGGCTCACAGGCAAACTTAGTTGGCAAAGAACAGCCAGCTCTCCATAAGGCAGAGCCCCTGATTTGAAACACCAAGCAAACTGAAGGAAGTTATGACTGAGGGGACTGGGGCAAATGAACAAAAACTAGAGGGAGTAGGGGTGGGGATGTCACGGGGGCAGGTTTTCCTGTTGCAGGTGAAAATCAAGTGGCTTCCAGGTAGCTTCCAAAAGAGCTGGAGTCACAAAAATTTAAATGTTTGAAAAGAAGAGAAAAGGATCAATGGAGCAGTTGGTTCTTTGGCCAGTTTGAGGAATGCAGTCATATAAAAGAACTTTTTAGAAGCTAGTGGAGAGGCTGAAGCAATAGCACATTGGGGAGGCCTCTGCCTTGCACGCTGACAGCCCGAGTTCGATCCCCAGCATCCCCTGAGGTCCACCGAGCTTCACCAGGAGTAATTTCTGAGCGAAGAGCCAGGCATAACCCTGACTGTCACCGGGTGTGTCCCCCCAAAAATAAAAAAGAAGCTAATGGAAACCTTTGTTTTGTTTATGTGTGGATGTGGAAATGAAGGGTTGGGACATGCCTAGGTGTGCTCCGGGTTTAGACCTTCTGGCTCTACACTGAAAGATTACTCCTGACAACACTTGAAGGACCATATTTGGTGCTGGAGACTATCCCCTGTTGGCTGTGTGCAAGACAATTGCCCTCCCCACTGTAATATTGCTCCAGTCCTGCTAATGAAAGTCTTTTCAGAAGAAAAAAAACACCTTTCTAACTGATGCATGGAGAATAGTTTCTTGTAGGTATCAGAAGTAAGGGGAAAGGTGGGTGAAATAGCTATTACAGTAGTTAAGGAAGCAACAGTACCATGAAACTTGATAAAATAAAGTGGGGCATGACGGCAACAAATTAACTAAGAAGGATTTGGTACTTTTATTGGTGGAACTTAGGAAAAGGTAGAAAATATATCCAAGGGAAATAATAGAGGAAATATAACTATGTAGTATTTTAAAACACTTACTGAGATTCATTTTACACATCACAAAATTCGACCATTTTTAAGATTACAAGTCAATAAACTTCAGTATATTTTTAGAATTTTACTGCCAACTTCACTGTCTAATTTTAAAACAGTTTTGTCACCCTAAAAAAAACACAGCTCATGATCATTTTCAGTAACTTTCCTTTCTCATCCTGGGCCCTTGGCAACAGCTAATTTACTTTTGATCTTCACAGATTTGCATTGGTGCAGGCATTTCACATAAATAGAGCCATAAAGATTGAGTTCTTTTTTAAATCAAGCTGTGTTCATTCAGCCAAATATTTGTGGTGTTGTAGCTATACAATTTGAAATTTGGTAGTGGGATCTTTCTTTTTGGGGGAGTAACAGAGGGTACAGTGAAAGAGACAATGGGAGAAAGGGGTTATGCTTTAGCTTTGGCACATGTCAGGTGTGAAAACAATGATCTAGACCTGATCCAAGATTAAACTAATCTTCATAAGTTAATAAAAATATATTTGAAAGAAACCTAAAAAACTGCCAATTGATATAGTTCCAGACCAAAAATATGAGAATATTTCTAGCATGAAAGAATTGTTGAATATGTTCAATAATATAGATAATGATATTAAAATTGGGGTTAAATTTTACATTGGAATTATTGGCATGTAAATCATTGATGTCTGTTGGTTCTGTGTTGGTTCAGTCAATCTGGATGAAGTTGGTTAAAGATTAGGTTGCAGGAATTTTGAACATTAGGCTTCCTTGTATATATTAAGTTTTAATCCCTATGAGTTACTGTGATCTGCACTACCTGGTTTTTGGGCACCGTTTTGTGAACAAAAAGAAATAGTTGAATGTAGATCTGAATCCAGTATTGATTACCTGGTAGAGATTTTAAGAAAGCTATGGTTTAGTACAAGACAACTTTAAAGCTGTATTGATGGGAAAAAAGGAAATAAAATCGGAGTACATACTGGGAGTGAAAGGAAGAGACCTGAAGACACATTTGAAAAACAAGACTCTGGGAGCCCCTCCAGCATATCAAGAGGAAAATGCAGGTCTGTATAGAGAATATTTCAGAATTAAACCTGTAATATTGTCATTATTTTCATATTAATGCTCTGCTTCTACTAGCTAAGACCTGTTCCTGACCTTTGCTTCCTAAAATTCAGCATATTTTTGCAGCTTCCTTGTTTGAAAAAGAAACTCAACTGGCTTAGGGGAAAGCAGGATGTGAATAGCACTGCAGTAAGCAACTCTACTATTTGAATCAGCAATAGGCTCCTTCAGATCCCTTTACTTTAATCATGACAATTGATCTACAAATCAAGTTGAGGGAAGAGTTTGGGGATTGGTTCAGACCAACAGTTTCAGTAAATGAAATGTTTCCCTGCCTAAGAACACCACACCACACCACAGGTACAATTATAATGAGGGTAGGATTCAGTTTCTTCTATTACTGTTCTCCTTGACAGGGAACCGATCCACACTATAGCTAAACAGTTCTGACCAGAGTAAGCACTTACATTAAGTCAATAATCATGCTTGGAAGGAAACTTGGTTTTAATCTCTTTTTGTGAAAGATTGAGTATTAGCTTTGATGTCCTTAGTCCTCCTCCATGGGTGCCTGTCTCTTCAATTTATCATAACATAATTGGCCAGAATGACAGACATATTCCCAACAAACAAGCCACATGTTCAGTTACTGCAGGGAGTTCAGTTGCTGGAAAACTTTGTTCTCTAGAGGGAAGGCTGCTGAAAAAAAATGTACGTGTATTTTAATTATGTCGATTCCGGCATCATTGAGCCATGTGAAGCAAATTTTGAGAAGCCTGTTTGTTTAATCTCCCTTGGAATATTTTTTGATTTTAATGCTGAGAAGTTGGAGAAGAGTAACTTACAGGGGAGGGCTGGGGCAAGAAAGAGTGACAGGAGCTGCAAGCTGTTTATAAGCAGCAGGTAAAAGGTCCATCTTTCCCAAGTAGGGCATTATTAATATGTAAGAGTTAATACTCTATATTGCTCCTTAGCTATCGCTCATTAGTTGCAGTATATTGAAAAATATTCATGAATATATAGCCTCAGACATCTCATTTGCCATCTCCCCTCCTCATCATCAAATATTATTTCATTAATGCTCCTTCTAGAAATGCAAAGCATCAGATGATCTAATTGGATACACGCATGAGAAGGATCATATTGGAAATGAGTCTATGTATTGTACACCACTGTAACATGTTGAAGCATTAAATAGCAGCTGCAGAGAGAGAATTAGTATCATCAAATTTAAGTAATTGATTTCATGTTTGGATAGTGTTTATCCATGAATCTGTTAATATTATTTAGTTTCAAAGGCAGTTGTTTTTAATTTTTATTATGATTGTTTTTAAGATGTTGAACCCCCCTTCTTTTTTTTTAAATTAAACATTTTATTATACCACCGTGAGATATACAATTACAACGTTGTTCATGTTTGGAGGTTTCGGTCACATAGTGTTCCAGCACCCTGCTCCCCACCAGTGCCCATTTCCCGCCACCGATGTCCTCAGTTCCCTCCCCCTCCCATAGCCTGCCTAAATGGCAGGTTCTTTATCTCTTTTCTCTCTCCCTCTCTCTCTTTTCCTTCTCTTACACATTGTGGGTTGCACTACATACACTTAGAAGCCATCATGTACATTTTCTTGCCTGTATTTAATGTTCAGTTCTATGTTGGTATCAGCCCTTTTGCCATTTATTCACACATTTGAACTCCTTCTTTTGCTAGTTAATTGTATATATCAGAATTGTTTTCTTAAACATTCCCTCTTTGACATCTTTCTTTTCTAAATGCCCGCAATATATCACACATAAATTTATACCTATTATCTTCATGAAGAGTTTTTGCCTGGCCTACTTGACTATGAACATGAGGACCTGTAGTTATCCCTCCTGCTCGGCAAAAGCATTACTAGCATACTGTTCTACAAATGGTGTGATTGGTTCAATGAATACATACAAATGAATGAATTAAAACAAATGATCCTGAGTCCAAAGTACTGTGAAATTGATGAGATCTGATCTCCACTGAAGGATGGGGATCAGTAAATGAGATATTGAAAAATGGGTTAGTTAAGGAAAGAGAGTACGCTTCCCTTATATGCCTAACACTGGAAATCCTTGGCATTGTTCAATACCTGTTAAATATATGGCACCACATATTTGCTTCAGAGCACCTTGAAATGTGATCCCTTATCAGGACCTACAGTTAATAAGCCCTGATCTTTGCCAAGTGTGGCTCAAAAGACAAAATCATTAATTAGGAAATTAGTTAGTTGAAAATAAAATCAAAACAATCATATAACAGCAATTTTAATAATTTTAAAGTATAATCCATGAAAGATTTTATTTAAGATTTTGGATCATCTGGCTCTGTTCAGGGCTGACTCCTGGATCATGTATTTGTGAGTCAGTCATAGTGAGGCTTAGGGGTCCATGGGGTTTGGGGATTTATCTTGAATCAGACACTTGCAAGATAAGCAACTTACCTGCCGTCCTATCTCTCTAGTCCCGTTTATGAAAGATTGTGGGCATGTATTTAAGTGCCTTTGCTCTTAATCCTGCTGGGTGCTCTTCCATCAGGCTGATTGTAAAGGGAACCAATCTGAATTATATGTAATACATTATCTGGTATACAGTATGTGTTCAATCTACACTTGCTGTCTAATGACCAAAAGCACAGTCAGGCATGAAAGTGCTCTTTGGTAAAGTTTACACAGTTCATAAATTGTGATTAGAGGCAGCCAAAATAAACCTGTCTATACAGAGAGGCTTAGTGTCAGAAATCAATTCTAAGAAGAACATCATTTCCTAGTCCAGTCTGAGCAAGGTTAAAAGCAAAGCACTGTCACTGCCTAGCCTACAGCTTGGTTGTCCCCTAGGTGTTGCTTCTGTGTTGATTTCCTTTAGGTTTCTGTGGCAGAAAAGATCGTAAAGAGGTGGAAGGAATTGTCAGGCTCTGAAGGTAGTGGGCAGAACTGCTAAGGGAGGTGGTAGAGTGTTGGAAGGGAGAGATCGGAGCTTTTTTGGGAGGTGGAGGTTTTCTTCCGCTACTTAGAGCCAAAGCTTAATTGCATCTCCTCTTGAATTTTAAAGTCTGTGTGTGAGAGCAGATTGACAAATGTTATACAACAAATATGTCAGGAATGTTCTCTAGTGCTGGATAGCTTATTTCTTAAAAATAGCAAAGACAAAAACAAGAGGAAGAAAAAAACCAAAGTTTAAAGTCACTGCTTTTCCAATTCAGAATTGAAGGTTTGGATTAAGGGATTCCCTTTGCACCATCACTGAAAAATGTTGAATGAATACAGTATTTCTGAGGAGCCCAATAGACTTCCTGCACTATATTTTAACTCTAAACAAGTATGGGCCTGTGCTTTATTTACTATATGAAAAAAAGTTTCTTGAATGCTTAAAAAATGGATCCCCATATGTGGTTATCTCTTAAATTTGACCTAAAGATGAAAGAAATGGTTATGTGTTACAATTTTTGTCCTACATAGTATTTTACATTTAAGTATTTCATAAACAGACATGTAAATAAAAGGTGGTTTTAAAATATGAAAGGGATCAGGATGGGATGATTCATTTAGCTTACAGCAGAGACCAATCCTTGTGTGTTATGAGTGTATTAATCCACAGTAGCAGGTATAAATATACTAGGCCACTACCACCAATTATAACTTGTTTTAAGGGAAATTGCCCCTTCTCTATTTCTGCAGTCTCACTGAGGACTTCCTGAAAAGTCTTACTAAAACACTCAGTAGGCTGTAAAAATTAAGAAGGAAAACATGGAGAGGAGAGCTGAACAAGAAGGTGTCCTTTCTTTAAGCTAAAGTCCCTTTTTATTCTGAAGAATGGGCACTGTTTCAATGTAAATGGAGCTGTCACATATGTATGAACAAGCTCAAATTTTAGGACTGTCTTTACAACAAGCCAGACAATCCCCACTCCATGAGGGCCTCCATTTTCCACATCCGGACTTCCCCCTCTTCAGAACTCCACCCAGCAGACCAGCCTATCACAGCCCGGCTCATCAATAAATGCTGGATTTTGAGATGACTACACAGTATGCTACCCGCACGGCAGAGCCTGGCAAGCTACCCTTGTCGTATTTGATATGCCAGATACCAGTAACAATTATAGAACTCATTCCCATGACCTGATGGAATGGTTTGAGGCTCTTTATGTTCCTGGACCAAGCAGGTGCCCTTGGGCTCTACTTGCATGAGACAGGTTATATGGAGATGTTACTGGTGCCCGCTCGAGCAAATCGATGATGAACAGGATGACAGTGATACAGTGATTTACAATTAATTCCAGATGACAGTAAGAGCTTCCTGAGTTGCAGTCCTCCTAATATTTTACAGATTCTATGTTATTACTCTAGTAATGCCCCCAAGTGCTTTCTAAGATGATTATGTGAATTATATTATTTATGTATTCATTTATTTTGGTTTGGAGGGGTGACATCCGGCAGTGATCAGGGGTTATTGCTGGCTCTGCACTCAGAAATTATTAGTAATGGTGCTCAGGGGACCATTTGATATGCCAGAGATTGAACCCAGGTTGGTCTTGTGCAAGGTAAACACCCTACCTGCAATACTATCACTCCAGCATAAATTCTCTTACTCAGTTCTCACTAAAACTCTATATAGAACTACTAATTTAAAAGCGAAAACAATGTTCTAGAACTGGGCATTGAAGTAGGCAAAGGTTTATACATGATAAACCTTTATATATATATATGGCACACCACAAAGTGTAAGAGATAGGAGAGAGAGGACAGAGATAAGTGAGAGAGAGGGGATAGAGAAGAAAGAGGAAAGGAGGAAGTAGAAGGAGCAGGAGGAGGAGGAAGAGGAGATGAAGAAGGAAGGAAGGAAGGGAGGGAGGAAGGGAGGGAGGAAGGAAGGAGGAGGAAGGAAGGAAGGAAGGAAGGAAGGAAGGAAGGAAGGAAGGGAAGGAAGGAAGGAAGGGAAGGAAGGAAGGAAGGAAGGAAGGAAGGAAGGAAGGAAGGAGAGTACTTTCTATAGACACAGGCTGAAGGGGAGGGAACCTGGAGATATTGGTGGTGGAGAATGTGCACTGGTAGAGGGTTGGTGTTGCAGCATTGTATGACTGAAATTCAATCATGAACAGCTTTGCAAATATCTATTTCACGGTGTTATAATAAAAAATAAAACAACAATACAAAGCATGCTCTTAGCATAAGTAAATCTATCTTATACATGGGAGAGACTCAGGACAATTGAATAAGTTTCTGTTCTCATTTTTAACATACAGGCAAGATGTAGATTTACTTAAACTCTGTTTTGTTCTTTCCTTTACTTCTATGTATTCACCATAATAAGTGAAGCAGGAGCATCAGTTTCACTTAGCTTTTGTTCTCATGCCTGTGCTTGGGGTTCTGTAGTCGCTCCCAGTGCTGTTTGGGAATGGCTTATTGGTGGATGTGGACATGTGTTATACGGGATTGAATTCAAGACTCTAACATGCAAAGCTCTATCACTTGATCTGTACCGCCAACTCATACCAGTTTCACTCTGGGAATTGTTCACTGTATCACTGTAACACTGTTTTCCCATTGTTCATCAATTTGCTCGAGCTGGCACCAGCAACATCTCCATATGTCCTGTCACAAGCAAGTGTAGCCCAAGGGCATCTGCTTGCTCCAGGGACAGGAAGAGCCTCAAACCGTTCTTCAGGTCATGGAATTGAGGTCCATAATCGTTACTAGTTTTTGGCATAATAATGCAAAAATATCATGCTGCTCCATAAAATGACCAAACTGAACCATGTACTTTTGCAAAATGACTTGCAGTTGACTTAGAGGCCACCTATCCTCAAGTGACTTACATCTCAAATTCACACTGCTAATAGCATGGCATGATCGCCACCCAACATTTTGTAGCAGCCTCTGAATCCGTGCTTAGGTGAATGGAATTGCCCAAGATCTCAGAGTTGGCAAACGTCCAAGAGAGGATCGGACCCCATAGCTCTGAGACTTTTGATAATTCACTCTGTGTTTTAGCTGTGTACTCCTACTGAGAAATTAAGAATAATGACTAGCATAGGTTTTTGTTAATTAAAATGCTTAAAGGCTGTGCTGGAAGTTTTCTTAATAGGAAGGGAGTTAGAATTTTAATTCCCACTCCCACTCCTGGTGTTCCTCCCTCTGATTCATCGTCACGGAAGAGTGTGTATTAAAAGTGCCTCCTGGTGCTATCTTAAGATCTGAGAAAGAGAATGGAACAGGGAAAAGAACAGCAAACCGAGCCACCCACTAGCTGAGTGCCGAGCATCGTGCTTGGTGGCATTTAACATCTGTGGTTGAAACTGTAAGCAGCAAACCTACAAAGTAGGAAATAATGTCTCCTGTGATTTAACCTGTGAAATGCTCAGCTTAATTTGATGAGACATTTATAACTATAGGCATTGAAGGATACATGAGGGGAAAAATGTGTGGAATTGAGGGTATTCAAGGCTGAGGAGGTTAAGAGATAAACTTTGAACATCAGTTATCCAGGAGACCCTGGCTAGAGCAAAGCAACAATTATTGACAATCTCTCACTTGGTACTAACCTTACAACCTTGTTACTAAGGAGCACCAAATCTAGTGCCAGATGCTTGGGTTGCAGTTTAGATCAGCTCTGGCAGCTAACACTGGATAAATTATGTATATTTTCTCTTTTGCCCCTTATAGACTAGGGGAAATAATAGTAGCATACCATTGTAAGCCTGATGAAAGTGTGTGATTCGACATTGCCCATCACGGTTGCTCTATAAGTGTGAGCTTTTCATTTTCAGCCCTCTTTTAGGAATGCCAAGAAGTATTACTATAGCGCCTATGCTATTCAGATGACTGAGCATTGAATGGTGGGGAAGTCTCTCAGTGGGATATGATGAGGTCATTGTAAGTGAACCACAGAAGAGATGGCCTGGCAGTTCAGTTTCACTCTAGGCTTAAAAGCCCCAAAGAGGTATTTAGGTACTAAGAAACCCAGACTCTGTCTGTTCTTGAGTTCTTTCAGGCTATGCTGACACGTTACTATGCACCAAAATGATATGTGGAATGCACCAAAATGCATATTTTGGATTTTGGTCTCTAAAATGTGAATGTGGTCAGCCTAGCATTAGACACCCATTCTGGTTAAGTCCCTCTACTGATATCTTTACTCTGAGTATCTAGCACAGTGCTTATGGGTACTTAGTATCTATGATTTAGACATGGAAAAGTGAGATGCAAACCTATAAAGGAGAAAATGACACTCCCTGTAATATCTCCTGGCAGTTCTAGGATGCTGCTTCTTTAGCTCTTTAGAATAAAGCATAATTACCATCCCTCTCATCACTCAGCGGTGTGTTTCTACCCTTAGTTCCCCATGGGAAAGGATTAACTAGATATCACACTGGAAAAATAGACCCGTTACTCTATATGTGTGATTCAGTGAGATTCTGCTGGGTGATCTGAATCAAACTACTTGCAAACGATGCAAAAAAAAATGAGGAACTATTTTGGAGATCACCTGAATGGTGGGGTAGCTATACTGCCCAGTAATAGTATTTAAAAAAAGCCATTTATTCATGAAATAGCTGAAAGGTCTGAGGTATGCAGGTTCCTGAGAGGGAATTCAGATATTGAGAATTGGACATAAGAGAGACTGATTTGAGACCATATCTATAATTGGAGCTAAGTCATCAAGATACCATAGGGAATTTTGTACTTAGGATCACTGTGAATAATACACTCACTATCTAGATTATGAGTTGCACGTAAACAAGTCCAGTGGGTGAGGGGCTGACATTATGGAGATGACACATACTGATCTATGGAAGCAAATGGAACATATCGGCTTTATTGCCGTTTCTAGCATATTTGAGTTCCTCCAAGTATACATAAGGTGCAATGTAATGGCTTTGTTTTTCAGTGGTAATATGACCTGTATTTTCTTTATTTTTAAGCCTAGTTTTGAACTTAGCCTGATATGTGATAGTGTATAGGAGCCAGGAGAGGGATTTTGCACAGTGGTTTTCTCTGGTCCAGACTCTCTTGTGATACCCATTATCACCTATATTTACTGGGTGAATTGAGCAGGTTACTTTTGCTCTGTTATTTTTAACAGCCTCAAAGAATTGCTGTAGTCTTTAACTGAAAACATACTGAAGTTATTTTAAGTATTTCATATTGAAAATTGTTTCCCCAGTGCTGTGAATGGAACCAAGGGATACACACATGCAAAGTAGACGTTCTACTGATGAGCTTCACCCTGGCCTGAGGGTTTGTTTAATTCTGGATATTATGATTGCTTTCATTATGCTTTCTCTCAGTTTCTATTCGTGGCGGGAATACTGACGCAGCTGTTACAAATAAAAATATGTATTATCTGAAGCAATATATGAGATCAGAAACCCTGGTAATGGGTCAAGAGAGCTAGTACATGCGGTAAGGCGCATGCCTTGAATGTAGCCAACCGTGATGCATATACTGACACTGCATATGGTCCGGGAGCCCTGCCAGGAGTTCTCCCTCCATGGAGATTCAGAAATAAACCTTGAGTACAGTCACTTGTGCCCCTCTCAGAAGGAAGTAATGGAGGGAGGGAAGGAGGGAAGGCTGAGTGAGTGAGAGACAGAGGAGAGAGAGAGAGAGAGAGAGAGAAGGGAAGAGGTGAAGAGAGAGCCGGGTACTTTTAATCATTATATTCTGCGATATTTACTAAGTTAAATATATACTTAGGTCAGCTTTAATAGGTAACTAGATTGCTAAACTCTTTCATTCAGCTCATCTAGATACCACATTTCTGTGCCACACTGTCTAGGAGAAAAATTTCTAAGATACACCTCTCCTTTTTTGGGGGGGTGGTGGAGGTTGAGGGTGTTGGCTCACAAGTTGTGTTCAAGGAGCCCTGGTGCCACTGTCAGCTGTATTTGCCCAGTCAGACAGAACAGGTTAGACCCTGCAGTTCTGGGACCTGCAGGACCAGCTGGTGGTACCTGAGGGCCACCTGAACCACACCTGTACTACTGGGGGGTGGTCTCTAAGGTTAGTGATGTTCATGGTGTCATATGATTGCATGGTTCAAACTCAGTGCTTTGCATTCACCCCGTCCAATCTTAGGAAAAAGTCGTCCTAGGTAAAGGTTTCTCTTCAAATGGCAGTAGAAGTTAACAAACTGCATTATCCACTTGAGATGTAAATATAACTGCACAACATCAGAGACAAAGAATCTACATTTCAAAGGCTTAGTTTGCTAAAGGTTACACAGTCATAAAATGCTGAGTGCTGTATTGAACTGCAGTATTGGATGAAAGCTCAGAATTTCAAAACTAACTGACATTATTCCTTAACGTGTTTGCATTAGGTGGAACAGACTTCACAGTCTGAAAACACTGATTATGCCATTGCAGGGTATATGATAGCAAGTTCCTTGAGAACAGGACAGTAACTGCCAGCACAGGTTAGTCATTCTGCAGGATTGAATAACTGGGGCTTGGCAAGTGTGTCTCTGAGAGGGAGAGGTACAATGACATGGTAGAGCCTTTGAAAAAGGCATTTAGTCTCCAGGATAATCCGGGCAGTGTTCAGGGCCCTACTAACTGAGACTTCAGAATCATGTGGTAAATTCAGTCATTTCCTTTGAAGGGATATTTCTGAGGTGAGCCTTAGGGGCATTTTTCCATCAGAGATTCCTTCCTTTTTCATCAATTGCTTTGTCAGATCCTAAGGGTGGGAGAGGCGTCATGCTTGTTGATGCATTGACAGACAGTCTGTCCTTGACTCCGTGTAAGGATGGCTTTATATGAACTTGCTGAAGAACAGTGACATGACCTCCAGAGTCTGGCAGATGGAAGAAATGTCATGAGTCTGGTTTCTCAAAGAAGGTGTGTCAAGAAGAAGGACATAGAAACTTTGCTTTGGGAACTTAGCACACTGCTAGTATTCTGGTGTATAGGGAGAGTGTAGAACTTGAAGTCAAAAAAGCCCTTTGTAACTCATGGTGCTGGACCTACCATCTTAGTGTTCTTCCTCAGTAATAGAAGTAGAATGATGCTAACTCCCAGGATTATTCTCAGAAGCAACTGGGTTAATGCATGAGGGAGGCTCTGAAACTGGGTCACTTCCTTGGAGCTTCAGAACCCAAATACTGTCACCTCACAATTCAGATTTCAGTGATTTCTCACACATTGACCTTGGAGACACATGTGTTGGTTCTTTATGAAGTCATTGGTTCTATTCACATGCTTAGGTCTAGATGATTTAAATGTTTTTAATTATCTTCATCTGTGGAGGACTTGACCTTTTTAATGAGAAAGATTGTATTTCTCTTAAGAAGCCAGTGAACCACAAAGATGGAAATGGTTCACATGAAGTTACACCTGAGAATCTTCTCTTGTAATTACCAATAGGAAAATCAAGTATAAGTCCTCGAAAAGAAATACAAATTGCACATGTTTCAAGTACCCTGCAAAGTAATAACTGACTTTGAGTTTTTTCCAGCTTCCTCCTCCTCCTAAAAAGAAAATAAAAAAAAGTTCAGGGAAAGGAAATGGGAGAATGGTAGAAAACAAATTCTGAGAGATTTCCAGGTGGCACCATGGTAGAGCTCATGCCTCTCAATGCCAGCGAAGCACTAAACCCCTTAATTACACACACTGGTGATAAGCTTAAGGAGTGCTGAGAGGGAAATCACTGGAAATAAAGATGTAGAACTTCATTTGTAATCTAGCACTGGATTTTGCAGAAGTCTGTCCTCAGAAAATTTAATTTAGCAATAGCAATACCTAAGGTTTGATTTAGGGAACTTTAAAGTAGTATTTCTGTTTTTAATAATAGTTCATGGCTCATAAAAATGCAACATTCATTATGTTCTTTGATTCTCACTATCACTCTTTTTAAATTTTTATTTTTACTATTACAAAGATATACAATTAAAAAGTTCATATTTGGGTTTTGGTCATACAGTGTTCCAGCACCCATCCCGCCACCAGCGCCCATCTCCCACCACCAACGTCCCCGGTTCTCTCCCCCCTCCCTCTCACTATCACTCTTGAGGTGACTATTATAAACTCTATCCTAATAAATAAGGTAAACATGGGAGGCGTAATAGATGCAATTGCTCATGTTAAGGGGAGCATTTAGGGGTTGATGCATGCTCTTTTCCAATTATTTCTTCTGTGTCAAGGGTTAAAGACCTATGCACAGAAGTCTATGGACAAAGGGCTGTCCATATACTGTAGTATAACAGTAGAATTCTGCTCGGGAGGGAGGTTGAGCTTTGCAGGAGGAACATGACATCTTTAAGCATCTACCCAAGGAAATATTGCACCAGGGTGGTAGAAATTTGGTAAAAGCCTGGCTTCAGTTTTTTTTTTAGGTATATAAGATGTAGCAGGGCCTGGGAGTGTGAGAGGAAGGACTGCCATTTACTGGACCCCAATAGCCTGCAAGGTGACCTTGCTCTTTCTGTAAAGATTTTTAGTTAATTTCACTGCTGAATTGCTTGAGATCAAAATGTTTCTGTTTTTATTTTTAAATAAGGCAAATATGGTTTTGGGAGGCTCTGGACATGCTTCATGCTAACTAACCCCCCATTTATCAAATTAGGTATGTTTCCCATTCTTTCTCACCAAGTACTCCTCAAGTGATATCATGAGCTGTATAACTGTTGTCACTGTGTGATCAGTGATCACTTTTGAATACTTCCCTTAGAAAGATAAAGTTTCATTATGAGACTGTCCAAAAGCTTCTTGAACAGTTGCCATCAGGAGGTTGTCCTGCGACCAACAGATGTTTCCCTGCTCTCTTAGCCTCCAGTAAGGTAAAATGTAGGCAGGATGGCTCAGCATCTCAGCTGGGAAGACTAGTGAGACTCGCCATTTTCAGGTTGGAATCGATCTCCTTGTTTTTCAAAGGCGGGTGGGGGTCTTTTACATTTTTTTCCGATATAGTTCATACCAGTAAAGCAAAGATTCCTTGAGGTTACTTCCTTTGCTCTGTCCTCTTGAAGGATAATTGATGTTACTTAAGATGACACACATAAATCATCATCCGGTATTTATTTAATGTCACATTTGAATTATTAATTCATTCTTGACAGGAACAAATGCACAGTAAAATTTACTAATTTAGGCTAATTGAGAGAAAGGCCAATTACATAGCAAGACCTCCATTAACTAGACCTCAAATAACAAAACTTAAATTAATCTTTTTTGGGGGGCTCCCTCACATGTAATAAAATTAAAACTCTTTGGAAAAATCAAGTTTTCAGGGTCTTCCCCCTCTAAGAAATTTCCAGGTGATACATTATGTTTACTACAAAGAAAATGACTTTTTATCTGAAACCTGAATTTGCTACTAATGGCTCTAGAAAATGCTGTAAATCTTGAAAAAACAAGAAAATTTTGAAATTGAGTCTTATCTAGTTATTTTTAATATGGTGAAGAGAAATGATTACTCAGTAACCCGGAATCAGTGTACAGCACTATGTTAGTAATAAAAAGATCAGGCGTGCTACATTCAATATCTATGCAATTTCTTTCTTTCTTTCTTTTTTCTTTCTTTCTTTCTTTCTTTCTTTCTTTCTTTCTTTCTTTCTTTCTTTCTTTCTTTCTTTCTTTCTTTCTTTCTTTCTTTCTTTCTTTCTTTCTTTCTTTCTTTCTTTCTTTTTCTTTCTTTCTTTCTTTCTTTCTTTCTTTCTTTCTTTCTTTCTTTCTTTCATTTCTTTCTTTAGGACTGTGTCTGGGTGTTAGACAGTAATTTTGAGAGACAATGGTTCTCTCATCTTTACATATAATTCCACTAGAAGTAGACTATCTGTTGATGGGAGTTCAAAACTCTAAACCGCATTGAGATAACAAGGTCACATTTAATTCCAACTGTGATATACTGCAGATCAAACTAGAAAATGTATCTCACTAAATAATCTCAGAAAATATCAACTCATAGTTATTCAGTACTGTAATACAAATTTCAAGTATGAAGTATAAATTTGAAAAAATAGGTAACTGATAACTTTTTTAATTTACATAGTCATGCCAATTACATAGATTCATTTGCATAGATTAATATAGGAGATATTTGAGCTTCATGTTGAATGGGGACTTCTGAAGTCATTGAAAATCAAGACTATTGCTTAAGCATTTCCTCTTCCCACTATCTTACTACACTCCTTAATTTCCTTTGCAATTTCTCTTTTATAGAAATTATTGTAAAATACTATGGCTTCTAACTAGGTTCTCAATTAAGGCTACTTTACTATATAGAGTATGGGTCTACTAAGTGATTGAATCCAAAATCAAGTTAGCAGATGTGTCAGTGTGGTGTTCGACTGTTCATTGGACTTGGCTCATTGGTTCACAGTCCAAGACTTGTTACACATAAACTCTTTCAGAGAAATAATGAATGAGAAACGAGACTGTGAAAGAGTCATCAGACCTGCCGCTACTTCATTAGTTACCTGGGTGCATTCTCATTGGTTCTTAGAAATCTTGCTATTATCTCTGAGAAAACTAATTACATTTACTAAGATGAATTTAAATTGCTTTTTGTCCGTTGCAAATTATTTGCTAAGATTTCTATAATCTGACCAAGTGCACTTTATTGAATATGGGAGGGGATTAAAATCTCAAAGAGAAACACTGGCAGATCAATTAATTTTGTTTCCTGCTTCCAGAGACTCTCCAGGGAGGGCTTCAGCTTCATTTTGCTGTTCTCTCCTTTTTCACAAACAGGGCTGGCTAACACCTCCTCTGTCTTTGTTTTTATATTTAGTGTTTGGCCCTCATCAGAAATGTTCAGGATTTGCAGATTTTAACAGGTGCACGGGGTCCAGCCCAGGTGCCTTTGTAGAAGGCATGGACGCTCTCTACTCTAGTGTCTCTCCAGTGAGAGAACATCTCTGTTTCTCAAAACTGTATTTTCTTATTTATTTATTTATTTATTTGCTTTTTGGGTCACACCCGGCAATGCTCAGGGGCTACTCCTGGCTCTGCACTCAAGAATCACTCCTGGCGGTGCTCGGGGACCATATGGGATGCCGGGAATCGAACCCGGCCGGCACAGGCCGGCCGCTGCAAGGCAAATGCCCTACCCGCTGGGCTATCGCTCCGCCCCAAAACTGTATTTTCTTATTAAAAGGTTTAATGTTTAGTTTTAAAAGCTTTTCAAAAACATGGTGTGGCCAGAATGATAGAATAATGGGAAGGACACTTGCACTGCGTGCTGCTGACCTGGGATTTGTCCTGGTACCCCATATGGTCTCCTGAGCACCTCCAGAAGTGATGTTTGAAGTCACGGTCAGTATCCAGCCCTGAGAAACACCGGCTGTGGTCCCAAACCCATAAACAAATAAACAATAAATCATATTAAGTCCAGATTTTCTCAAGAACCACATGAGTACCATTGTCTTTTCTGGGGAATAACGGAACACCATAGACACTGGCTTCTGCCTTAGTCATCCTAATTCTAGGTAAAGGGCAGAATAAACTATGTAATAAAGAAAAGGGGTTTGTGGATAGTTCAAAGGCCGGGGCTTATGGTTTGCATATGGGAGACCTGAGTTTGGCCCCTGAACCCCTATGATTTCCCAAGACCCTCAGGAAGTAACCCCCAAACATCAATGGAATTATCCCTAAGCACTGCTATGTATGATCAACCCTCCGATCACACACAGATAAATAAGTACTAAAAAGGTCTCCCGGTTAGAAAATGAAAAGCAGAAAGAAAAAGTAAGTCAATTATGGTGTGAGGATCCCAGAATAAAGAGGGGCACTTGGTAAATAGGCTTATATTAAATTACCTTACAATATTAGGATACAATATTAAATTACAATACAATATTAAATAGGCTTTCATAGTGTGCTTTGAAGGAAAAGGTCACCTCTGAACTGATGTGACAGGGAACATTATGACTTTTTTTCCTCATATCTCAGAAGTCTCATCACTGAGAGTCAGGGTCCAGCCTCTATAGAATCCTAATATTTATTCTTCTTTAATTTTTCCAAATTTTGTCAACTACTATCTCTCTTTTTCTCTCGTCTCTTTCTCTCATCTCTTTCATTCTCGCATGTGTGCAGGCACACACACAGACACACACACACACACACACACACACACACACGCGCATTTTCTCTTGTTTCAGTCTTGCTTCCTGTGGCTCCTTTGTTACTCCAGGCATGCCCCTACCTCAGGGCATCTTTGCTTTTATTGCCAGTGTTTGAAATGGACCTTTCTAAATAGCCATATGTATTTTCATATCTCCATTATCATTTGCCATCCTAGGCTGCTCTTAACCTTGTTGTTGATAAGTTGCAATTTGATCTCATCTAATACTTCGAATTTATCTTCCCTGCTTTATTAGTTATTATAAAATATGCTGTGTATGTATACACTTTAAATCTCTTTACAATGTATTTTTCCAAGGTTCTTATATTCTTAGTAGGGGTATTTTTTGTTTCATTTTAACTCTAAGAATTTAGCAGAGTTCTAGAAATTAACTCCTAGCATAATGTCTGGCTCAAGAAACATGTATCATAGAAATTGTTTTGGTTTATGGTTTATATGTTGATAACGGTTGTATGTTTATAATGGCTATCTGCTATATATGGTTCTATCTATTATATATATTGTATAGGTATATGTTGTATGTAACGGTTATATTTATAAATTGCTGCTTTTGTTTTCTGTTTGGAGACACTCAGAGGTGCGTAGAGGCTAGTCCTTGCTGCCACAGGGACCCAGGCAGTGCCAGAAACTGAACTGAGTCCTCCTTGCATGCAAAGCATGCACACAGCCAGTTGAGCTGTTTCTCTAGCTCTTCAAATTACTTTTTTAAAAGTCTCTGAAAACAGTTCGCTTTTAAAACTAAATAATGAATTAAGCTGGCAATTTTGCTTACATTGTTTCTTCACATTTTAAAACTATTGCAGAAATGCACTGCACCAATGGAGTCCATAAAATCCAAGTAAGTAAATTAGAATCTATTGGTTATCATTAGAAACATAAGCCGCATAAGAGAACTATTGGCTAACATTAGTGGCAGATCTTACAAGTAAAGGAACGAAGATGGGATTAAGTTGTTTCAGCTGCTATTTTAATAGTAAAACCCTCCTCCCCCTCTCCTCACTTTGCCAGCCCTCAACTGGCTTCACTGTGCTTCTAAGCAGCCAATGAACACTGTGGTGTGTGAAAGCCCCTCCATGGAAGAAGGTTGAGCAGTTCACATGCAAGACTAAAGCCCCAGTGCTGCTGAGCATCCTTTCCTCTATCATTAACTTGCTGCAAACCCTTTTAGCCTCCACATGGCATCACATCCCCATCTGCCAAGTTCTTATACAGTCAGTGAGTGAGCAAATTAGGGCTTTTGAGAGAAACCTTTAAAAGAACCATTACTAGGCTACCTGAGTGATTCATTTCTGCATCTCAGGCTGGATGGAGTCATTGCAGCCAACCAAGAGGAATCCAGGGCCAGTCTGCTTCCCCAGGCTGAGTTGCGAAGGGCATTGTAACCTGGGGCAATAATCTCATGGGAACAGTAATGGGGTTATGGTAGAAAGTGGACATTTGGCCATTGTATCCTTACCTGAAAGATGGAATTAACCAAATTCAGCTTTAACTCTGAATTTGCTATTTCTTTGGCTATATAGGTCTGCATTTTTTATTTCCTTAGTGGCAATTCAGACACAAAAAGAAATCAACATTTTAAAATTCTGATAAGCAGGAGTTAGTTTACAGTTAGAGATTTTGAGCACACTGCTTTTGTGTGATAATATTTGAAATTTATTTCCACAAGTTATTGCACATTCATTTCTGGAGTTTTCATTGCAGAAAATTGCCAGAAGGAATGGATTTTGTCTTTTTCAGCTGGCAGAACAATTTTCCACCTGTCGCCCAAATATTTGATGAGAAGGATTATGTTGCCGACTCTGAAAGTTTATACTGTGGATCCTTCAGAAGTGAGAGGGTCTAATGAAAGTACTACCCTGATATCAGAGTCCAGCTTGCTAAAGTGACTATGAAGCTGTGGATGATTTTCTGATGTTAGGACAATTTCTGAAAGTCCAGTCTCTCTCTCTCTTTCTCTCTCTCTGTCTCTCTCTCTCTCTCTCTCTTCATACGCTTCCCCTCTCTCTCTCTCTCTCTTTACACACATACCATACAGTCCTTAACCAGTTGCATGGCAAAAATGTATCATCTTTCACACTGTAACAGTATTCTCATGTTCAGAAAGAGGTTTTATGGCCTTGCTAAAGACATGAATTAATTGCCTGAACTCACTGTTGTTCATATTACTGGTAAATGATGCCCAAAAAAAAGCAGTGGTGCATGGGTAGAGATGAAACTGTCATGTGATTTCAGGTTCAAGAAATTTACTGTCTCCATTGATTTTTATGCTGTCTGTAGTTTGTTCAGTATATAGCCAGCCTAGCGAGGACAATCCCCAAAAAGCAGATGTCAAAAACCCATGCATAATATCAGCAACCTTTTAAACTGTCAGAATAAAGATAAAGCCGGTTTTCTCATTTCTTCAAACACCTTATGGACTTTATAAGTAATATTGCCACTGTCAGATGAATTTTCTGAGACAAATGAATTTCTGAAACAAATTTCCTGAGACAAATATGTTAAAAATAACATATTAGGATCACTCTGTTGCCTTACAGGAATGTCTGAATATTTTGAACTGGTTCATGCCCCAAATAATGGGTCCCTATCTTGGCTTTTCCATCCTATTCGCCACTGCCAATATATCTTATAAATCAATATCCCCAAACACTTGTTGCCTGCCTATTTTTTAGATTATCCAATCACCATGTTTTATGCATTCTATATCTCATTCTACATATTGTCCAAACTTAAACCTAACTCAGATTCCATTTAAAAATGTAGCTGGTAATAATGCCTTATTTGCCAGTCTCGGCCCATTTCATAGTCATAGCTCACAGAATGTGTCAGTGTAGGATTCTTATTCCCATCAGCTGTGCACTAATCTGGAATAAGATAGATTCTATTATGAAGAACATTTGTTATGCAACTAATGTGGGCAGAATTGCCTTGATGATCCCTGTGGTACTGAATCATTTGATCCCCTAAATATCAGCTCTGATTTGTCCTAGATGTTTATTCATCCTGAAGCTTCTTGAAGTCGTCTGTTTTATCTTTGTGTACTCTGTCATTTATCATAACCATTATAGTTCTTGGAGGCTTTAACAATCTGTAGAGAAGACCCTGTGATCATCATTCTTTGTCCTTAATCACATTATTATGGATGGAAGCAAGTAACATTTAGACTAGGTATATCCAAGTTATTGATACACCTAAGTTAAATGTTAGACTGGCTGATCACAAATCTATCAACTTGCCTCCAAAGTCTCCTGAATCACCCCTCCAAAATGTACCTACCTAAGCCTTTTCCAGTCTTTCCATATCAGAGTCATTCTGTGCCCTTCATTTATGTCAAGTGTGTAGTTATATGTATTTACTTACTTTGTGCTTCTCAAGAGCAGTGCCTTCTGAAGTAAGTGTTAAGTGTGTGAGTGGCAACCAATTCTAGGTTGACTATACCCATATTTCTAAAGTATTCATTTCTCTGCAAAATATGATGACTTTAAAACTAGACATTTTAATGCAAAAGTCAAAAAATTTTCCTACTTTGAAATGAAATAAATGACAGCTGCAAAGCATCTTCTGCGTAGTAATGCTACTCTCACCCAAACGTAAGAGATCCACATTCCTTCTTCTCTGGCATTACGATTGTTCAAGTGCTGTGATTTTAAAACTCTGGTCTGAAATTGTATACTCTACAGCTCTTTTGAATCATTGGATTTTGTTTCCTGTATTTGCTTCTCAACTTTTGAAGTGTGCCCCTTTTTACTTCTTTGACCTAGTGAGCAGGAAAGTCTGCTGAGCTTTTCACTCTTCAATTTTCACACAATCTTGTACAAGGAATTTGGGAACCACATTTATAGGCAAAAGATTAGAAAGTAGGGTTTAGTGCTTGCTGCATAGTTGACAGGCAGGCCTATAGCAAACCATACCTCAACTTGGGAATAGCTGAAAATAGAAAATGTTTCTCATTTTATACCTTCTTTTTTCTTTGAAAGAGGTTGAGGTAAATGGGAAGGTATCATTCACTTGTTTGTGTGGAGACCTTGTGCTATTTTAGAGTTGAGGAGAAGCATTTTGATTTTGAATTTAATCTTGGGTCCTGCACACTATTAATTTCCAGGAACAACGGGAATATGCAATATTTTCAGCATTTCTCAAAAGGAAATAAAAGTATGCATTTAATCTTAGTGCATTTTTCTTATTTGGACTGTTAACATTTGGGATTCAGTAAGGTTATATTGATAATGAAGGAATAAATCAGATTCTGATTAGCAGTTGTCTCGTATTTCTTATAAATATAGAAAAATTCATGAACCCATATTTAACCCTGCTTATCCTTTATTAATATGCCATACTATTACATAAGCATTATATACTTTTAACAAGATAGAGCAGAATAATGAAATTTAAGTGCTCTTTCTTCACCAACATTTCCATCTAGTTTTCCTTATTCATCTTCTCAGTAGCAGTCTCACTCTTTCATTTAATGTCCTTATATTTCATTTTTTATATTTTAGCATATATTTATGTACTTTTGAATGAAATGGAATTTTTATGACTGCACTTTACAAAAATTATCTAAAGGAATTATAGATAATATATTCTTCCATAATATATTCCTTTTTTATTCTCATGCGACATAAATAATTTGTCCATATTGGTAGGTAGATCAATAGTTTCTCCTTATTGCAGTATATTATTCTAGTTCGTGTATATGTAGTATTTGATATATTAGTTCTAGTCTCAAGAAACAGTTATATTGATTTTAATTTTAATCACGAAAAATATGGAACATTTTTTGTGTTTTTTATGGCTTCTGACTGTCCTACTGGAAGTTTTGGTGAGTCTCTAATTATTACAGCATTTTTACAAGATATCATTATTATTTGGTAGTTCTAATTGCTTCATTAAATCAAGTGGATTCCAAAGGAAGAAGACGCTAAAGGAATTGAATTTCATCAATGTATAGCAGCTCTCTGCCTATGAACAGGGCTCAGTTAAAGTCATTTATAAAATTTCTTTCTAGTCTACCCTTTGAAAAATATTAGGGTCAGAGTCCACAGATCCCTTTGGTTACATATTTTACTATCTCAGAATACAAGAGTTGGAAGATTTTTCACAGCATTTGACCTAAATTCCTACTTCTAAAATTGAAGTCCTAGTCCCTCTTGTCTTCTTTAGAAGTAATGAAAACCAACTACTTACCTCCACTCTTAAAATAAATCTTTCTTCCTTTCCTATGCTGATTTTCCTTTTTCTTCCCATTTTCCTTTTACCTACAATTTTCCAGTCACCAGGAGACGTCCTGCCTCCTGGCCAACTTTCCAGTAGTGACTCCAGATAATTAAGCACCAAAAGGTAAAAATATTAATATAAATTGGTGACAAAACTATTAGAAAAATGAAAATGGCCGGTATATATATGGCAGTATACTCAATATCATTAGCCATTAGCCACAAGGGAATATAAATCAGAACCATAATGACTTACTACTTCATACCCTTTTGGAAAGCTGTAATCAAACAGTGAGCTAACACATGTAGAGGAAATGAAAAATTTTAACCTTTATACATTGTTTGTGAAAATGTCAAAGAGAGGCCAGCGACGCAGCTCGGCAACAATGCATTTGCCTTGCACTCTGAGACCTTCGGTTCAGTTCTCATGCCATCAAAGTCAAGAGTTAAGTACCGAATTTACATATGACCTCTTTTTTCCATATACCATGCTTTAATCCTAAGCATATGTCTAAAATAAATTAAAATGTGTCCATGTAAAGCTTTAGTTAATAATGTTTATTGTTGCAACCAAAGTTATAGTACAGTGGAATAGATACTTTGCCTTGCGTACAGCTGACCTGTATTTAATCCTTGACACCCAGTATGATCCCCCAAGCCTTGCCAGAAGTCAGCCCTTAGCACTGCTGGTTGTGCCCCCAAATAAAATAATGAAATTAAAAATAATTTTCAGAAAGGCATTTTTTCATAATAGTTAAAATGTTTCTGTCAACTGATGAATGGATAAACAAACCTTAGTCTTTCACTGCAATGAAATTTTACCTGATAAGAAAGGAATCAAGCAATTGGATATACTATATTAGGGGTGAACCTTCAAATATTAGAGTAAATTGAGAAAGCCATCTATATGAAATGTCCTGAATAGGCAAATTCACAGAACAGGGTTCTGGAGGGGTGGGAGAAGAGGAGTAACTCATAATAAGTACTATAAGGAAATGAGAATTTCTATTTGTAGTGAGTAAATATCCCCAACTTCAATTGTAGCTCTGGTTACACAGTGCTAAATGTATAGAACACTTTTGAATTGTATATTTTAAAAGATTTATAGAGAAATTTAATGTCATTCAGTTTCTAATTTTTATTTTGTGAATCCTTTATTTATTTTTAATTTTTATTATACCACCATAAGATATACAATTACAAGGATGTTCATAATTGGGTCTCTGTCATATAGTGTTCCAGCACCCAGCCCTCCACCAGTGTCCCATTCCCACCACCAATGTCCCAATGTTCCCCCACCCAACCTCAGGCTGCCCCTATAGCAGGCGCCTTTTCTTTCTCTTTCTCTATCTTTGTTTCTGTCTCTGTATTTGTCTCTCTCTTCTCTTATACTTTGTGACCTGCCTTACAGATATTTATGGTTTATGATGTAAGTCTCTATGTGTATATTCAATAGTGAGTTCTAGTGTGGCATTATAGTTCCTCATTCGCCATCAACCTCCCCAGTTTGTTGCAACTTCCATGATCATTACGGTATATAAATGTAAAGATCCTGGAAAGGACCTGGTCCTAGCCTTCGTTATTATCTAAGCCTCTTGAGTTGCGCCAGCGCAGCTGTCGGTCTGTGTCTGTTCCTTCTCGGGTTTGCTGGTTGCAGAGGATGAGCCCGTAACCACACCCACCAACATGGAGGGGAGGAGCCCAGGTCCTCGCTCCAAATCCGCCAACGCGGATGCCCCCCAACGCATCTGCTTTACCCTAGGAGCTATGTTGGGCTCAGCCAGGGGCTGAGCCGTTTCCTCCAAGACTCCATGGGCTGCTCCATGTGGGACGGGTGGTGCAGCTGTGGGTATGGTCTGTCCCTTGTCCAGCTCTGCCTGAACTGTATACTTTAAATGGGTGAATTTTATGGTGTGGTGATTACATCTTCTTTTAGAATAATATGTGTATTTTACTGCATATTTTATATAACTCAAAATAATAATCTAAGCAATAACTAATCAACTAAACCTTGAGTCCTTTATCTCCACGTTAAAACATAAACACAAAGGAGAAATACTAGATATAAAGAAATTAAATTCAGTTTAGAATGATGATTGCTACTAGAGAGCTTCAGCAAAGGGAAGTATTAGATTAAATTGTGAGTGATCGTGCTAGAAAGTTGTTTTTAAGTTGATTGGTGCATTCCTTTAATTATTTCTTAGGTCTGATGTTTGTGTTGGCATATTGTTTTATTTATTGCTTAATAAAATAATATGCATCAAATTATTTACAATAAAAATCTGAGAGACTAGAGAAAGTTTAAAAGTCAAGGCACTTGCCTTGTTTTTTGGCTATTATGGCTGGTTCAGATTATCTTGACATCAACAAGGTTCATTCTAGAACATAGAGCCAGGATAGCCCTTAGCACTGTTGGGTTTGGCCAGGAAACAAAAATCTTGAGTATAAGGTCTCCTACCTTTGACAGCAGTGGCATGATATATATCAGTAGATCTATATCTATATACTTTGTTTCTATTATTTCAGAATGACTGGTAGGACAGAAAAAAGGCTGAGAAGCAAAGGGCAACATCTGTTAGACATACCCATTTCTTAGAGAATTAGTGAAATCTTTGTTGCTCACATTTAAATTCATTTGTATTAGAAATTAGAGAAATGCATTTTTCTCTAAGTTTCTTCATGAGTGCTTCCCCCTGCCCTTCCTCCTTAAGAGTGAATAGGTAGAGGAGAGTAAGATAAGGGTGAAAAGGTAAAAAGTATGGTGACATTGTACTCATGAAAATGAGTGTAGTGCATCATTTAAAATCATGGTTTATTGAAATGCAGCATCTTCCATCCTTAGGGGCACTAAAGCCATAATCCTGACCAAGATAATCACTGGGCAAGTGATGAAGCTCAGGAGTAAATCACTTGACTTGTATGTGTGAAGTCTTGGGCTTGAGTCTCAGCACTGAAGAAAAAAATAAAAGCACTGTTGTAATCAGAAAAGGAAGAAATGCATTTTCAGAGATTAGTTGAAGGCTACCTGGAGGAAGCCGAACAAACACAAAAAAATTATCATTTCTCTGCCTAGACTAGCATCCAGCTACAGCTGGAACAGACAGACTGTTCTCAAAGGACAAGAGAAAAACAGTAAAAGAAAAGCAGTGTAATGTTATTTATTTTAAAGAACTGAAAACAGAACTACCGAGCTGATGTTACCAAGTTGTGTGCATGTGACGGAGAGGAGACACTGGGGGCACTGGTGGAAGGATGCCTACAGACATGCTGCTGGTGGTATGGCATTAGAACACAGAATGGGAGCAGAGACTTCAGGATGTAGGGCACTTGCCTTCTTTGAGATGAAATGGCCTCAACTCTGGTTCAAATCTCCAGCACCATATATGGTCCTTTGAGTGCTGCCAGAGATAATTCTTGATCACTGCTCCAGAAAAAATTCCCTGAGGACCTTCAGGTGAGGCCCAGCCTCCCATCCCAGCACATACAAAGAAGTATTGTATACATGAAACTCAATAATTAACAGTATTATAAGCCATGGTGTTTCAATTATAAATGGTTATTTAAAAACAATAGAGTATTTGTTTTCTGAGCATGTGGTAATTTGTAACATCCAGAGAGAAGTGGAAATGCTTACTTAAATTCAGGGTACAGTGTTCTCTATAGCAGATGCAAATTAAGAGACAAAATACATTATAGGAGTTTGTGTTGGTTAGATGAACATACCTATAGTGCTGGTCTTTCCAGGCTGTTCTGTAGGGGGCCCGCATGCTGCTTCTAGAGCAGAGCAGAATTCACAAAATTTGAAACACCCCATAGCTGACAAATAACCCAGTAATAACTATTGATGCAAAAAGAGGGTGAATTAAGAACATGCAGATATTTGAGAACCATGTGATAGATTTGCATACAAAACTCAGATGCTTACAAAGTTGCAATTTATTATACAGTTTAGGGAAACAGGTCCCATTGCATCTCAAGTGTCCCAGTCTCTCCTTGACCAACGAACAGTGTCACTTGTATTACTATTTTGACTGGAAGCCTTTTAAATGGGCAAGATTTAAAATAACCAATTAAATAATTTACCTGCCATTCCACTGTTCTACTCCCACCTTCCACAAAATAAGTTTTATTTCTCAGTGCTCAATTTTGCCAACTTTCTCTTACACACTTTTTGGGGAGTTGACCAAATTTTCTACCCAAGAATGCTTTTTTTTTGTGTAAGAATTTGATGGGGGGTTGGAGCAATAATACCGACAAGTAGAATAGGGCATTTACCTTGCACACCACTGTCTCTGGTTGGATCCCCAGCCAACTAAATAGTCCCCCAAATATCATGAGGAGTAATTCCTGGCTACCAGGAGTCACCTTTGAACATCTCTGGGTGTGGCCCCAAGCCCAAAAGAGAGAAAGTGAGAAGAGGAAAGAAGGTGGTGGGGGAAAAAGGAAGGAAGGAAGGAAGGAAGGAAGGAAGGAAGGAAGGAAGGAAGGAAGGAAGGAAGGAAGGAAGGAAGGGAGGGAGGGGAAGGAGGGAGGAGGGAGGGAGGGAGGGGGGGAGGGGAGGGAGGGGGAAGGAGGGAGGGAGAGAGGGAGGTTTTGAAATCCTATTATAATTCTTAAAAAGGATTGTGCTACCCTGGATTATAAATTTATGTTTCCATTTGAAGATCTTCATTGACCTCTTTAGATGTCTTTCTATTTTCATCTGCCCACTTTTCAAAATTGTTAAAATGTTACATGGTATTTTAAGCAGCTGCTCGAAGATTGTTACATACTTATCTAAATTGGGTCTCATCAGCACCTTAATGAACAAACTATAAACCAGCTTTAATCAAAATGTTTTTAAAAATTAGAGCAGTGATTCAGCTCTCAGGCTCTGTGTGCTCCTTTCAGCTACTGCACTTCAGCTCCCTTGAGGAATGACTCACGTGGTTGAGTATCTAAAGTCTTCCATTTTATGTCAGCCTGTTCCCTAGTTCCCCACCACTCTATACTACATTCCTTACTAATATACCCGTATATCTGCTTCTTCTTTGTCAAATTAACAATGGAACATGTTTGTTTTGCTCTGAGACAACTTTTGGAATAAATTCTGTGACGAAGGCATCCTTGGATGTTGAAAATCAGATTTTAGAAAGCTCCTTTTTCATCAGTTCTACACCCAGTTGGGAGGTATCTGATCCAAACTATTCTCCCAGTCTTTGATGAGCTCTCATGTGGAGCCGAATCTACATTCCCTCAATAAAAGATGTTTCTCTTGCCCTTTTTTTCTGATCAGTGGAGCCCTCACAGAACTCTTAAGAGCTTGTGAAGATGATTACAATGAGCTCTGTGATTTCAACCAATTCCTAAAATGCCTTGGGATATTTTTACCCTGCAAACTATTTATGCAAAGAGCAGTTTCATCCTGAACAGAGAAAAAAATCTTCTAAGGCAGTTTGGGTTTTAAATGTTAGGTTGTCTTTTTTTTTTAATTGAAACTCGGTATTATATAGTAGAAAGGATTCCATTAAGAGATGTTTCTATTTCCCTAATCTTGACTCTCATTAATGACTTGAGTAAACCTAGGCAAGATTCCTTCAGTGTTACAATACATAGGTTTAATGGAATGATATCTATAGTAACTTGTAACACTAACATACAATGTCCCTTTCTGCCTTTTATCATAAGAAAGATACCCACATTCCCATCTGGTCTTTTAAAAGCACATTTTCTCAAACCATGCAATCATATTTAACCTTGTTCTGAAACTCTTGTAGAAAATTAACTCTACCTACAATAAATGACTTTCTTTTGCAATCTACTAATTTAATACATTAAATTGTACTAAATAGATGAAAACTTCATTTAAACTACTTTTGTGATTAAAGACTGTTTATTTCTAAATACAGAAGCATTGTATTAGCAAATCTCTAGTGACAATTTGAAATCCCCCAAAAGGAGCTATGAAAAGATGTTGGTTTGTCAGAAAAGATGATGAATCTCAGAAACTGACAGCTTTGACTACTCATTGAAGGGTCATATGAATAATCTCTAGTTGGAGTTACAGAATGACTTGAAATTCCTGTGATAATTTTGAAATTAAGAATTCACTCCAATGTTTTTGTTTTTGTTTTTTCTTTTTTTGGGTCACAGCGGCAATGCTCAGGAGTTCCTCCTGGCTCTGCACTCAGAAATTACTCCTGATGGTACTCAGGGGACTATATGGGATGCCGGGTATCAAACCCGGATTGGCCAAGTGCAAGGCAAACACCCTACCTGCTGTGCTGTTGCTCTGGTGTGTGTTTTTTGTTTTAAATAGCAGAAAAGAGATGTGTTACTTCAAATGGATTTACTTATAGTAAAATCAAGTTCAGCTATTAAAAAGAGAATCTTTTTCTTGCTGCCCTAGAGTATTCAGAGAGTCTAGAAATATGGTATTTTATTTTGTGTGTCCCAAATATAACTGGCATAATTATCTTTGTATTTGGCTCATTAAGCATTATATTCTTCTGTGAATCACTGCAGTGTGACAATGGCCCTACAGTGATATCGTTCCCTGTGAAACAAAGAGGGGGAGAAGAATTTCACAATTCTGTTCTTATAGTTTTACCTTTAAGTCTATTGTCAACTGAGAACCATTGCTTTGATGTATAATTAATCTAGCTGAAGTTCAGTGTTTTGCACTTTCAAATATAAAGCCTGTAATCTGCATCTGTGACAAGTTCAGACCTTCAGCCACATCCAGGGCCCACATTTATCTTGAAGTTTTGTGTTGTTCCCTGAAGTCATAGGGAGAGCAGCACATTCTTCAGAAAGTGGCTCCTTGAGTCCTTGGACATTCAAGTTATAATAAGAGTGGAAGCTGACCTCATCAATCTTGCCCAGTTCTGTGAGGCTGGCAGTCTCAAAAGCACTTTGTACCTTGGAAGTAGATTCCTAGACCAGTGTCCTGTTTTGCCTGAACTGTTACGGTTATCAATGTTGATCCAGGAGGATTGGAAAGTGGGGGTTAAAGGTATAAGGTAAAAAGGAAGAGTATTCATTTCTTTTGATTTTTGCAATTTTATTATTTTAATGTTTCAATGTTCAATGTCTGCAACATTGATACACGAAGAATTATTTTTTCCTTATGAAAAAAGTCTTTCTACTTTCTGAAATTCAAGTTAAGGAAATTAACATTTGAATTATAGAGATTCATTTCATATTGAACATTTTGGTCCACAACTGACTCTGCTCAGGGGTTCCTCTTGGCTCCATGATCAAGGATCACTCCTGGCAGGACTCCAGGGGCCACATGGATTGCCAGGAATATAACCCAGGTCAGCTCCATGTCCTCGCTGCTAGACTATTGCTCTGGCCCTAGAGATTCCTTTGCTCCTTTTCCCCCTGTCCCCAAATCATAAAATTTAACTAGTTTCCTTAGACTTCTGGAATCACGTATCTAATTATTTTGAAGGAAGGGGGTGTGTCTATCAGGCGGTGCTCAGGAAGACTAGTTATCTGCTGGACCAGAGGCTTAATATAAGGGTTTGAAAATTCACTGGTGCTGTGAATCACTGATGTTAAGATGACCTCAACTAATCAGCAGTGCTCAGGGACTATAAGGAAGTACCAAGTGATGCTTACAGGTGGGGAACCATGTAGCAGTGGATATCAAAGCGGCGCCTGCAGCAGGCAAGGCATACAAGTATCTTAATTTATGACATCTCTCCAAATCTGTAACTTTTATTTTTTATAGTTGATATATTTTGAAATAAAAAAAATTTTGTTTCAATTTAATTTTTCAGTTTTTCATTCCTGGAAATATAGCAGAGTAATGAAATCATAATGTGAATCTAGGGCCATAGAGTTAGTATAAGATATAGGTTAAGATATTTTCCTTACATGTGACCTACCTAGTGAGGACCGCAGTACTACATGGTCACCTGAGTATCACAAAGAGTGATTTCCAAAACAGAAACTTCGTATAACCCCTAAGCACTTTGTGACATATATATGTCATATATATATATATACATATATATATGTATTTTTGATATATATATACACACATACACATGTGTATATATAAAATACACATGTGTGTATTTTTGTGTATATATCACAAATAAATATATATGTATAATTCATATCTAGAGTTTTTTTCCAGTGATAAATTCGTAATGTAATGCTTGCCAGCTTCTTGATTATTGTATGAATTCTGTTTTTATACTATCAGTTAACCGTTGTCTTGACACTGAATTTTAATGTATAAGCATTGTTTATATTATACTTTGAGACAGGTACTAAACATGATTTTTTTGTTCTTCATAGTGGTCGTGCTGTTAAATCTTAATTGTAATGTGAAATCAATGATACATATGTTAGCCAATTTAGTGCTCTAGGCTTGATGATTCTAAATTAACTCAAAATGAATAAAAACATGGATATTAAATTTGAAACTTGAAAATACATAGGAGGAACACACAGTTGATAATGATGGATTTAGATGTTCAATTCTAAATGCAAGGGAAACAAAAGCAGGAACAAGTAAATGGGTCTGCACTAAGTTAAAAAGTGTTTTCTTAGTAAATACCAAACAATCTAGAAGACAACCTACCAATTAGGAGAATATATGTGTACACCATATATCTGTCACATATTTAAAATATATAGTCTCACCTAACCCACCAACAACAAAATAAAACAAACCAAAATATGGCATTTAACCAAAATATGGGCAAAGATCTGAATAGAGTCTTCTCCATAGAAGACAGGTGGCCTACAAACACATGAAGAAATATTTAACATCATTATTTATTATTAAAATTTTTATCAAAGCGACACTGAGATAATACCTCTCATTGGTGTGAATAACCTATAGGCAGAGATAGGAAGTAATGTGTTCCTCAATGTGAAAGGAAAAGGATCTCTGGAATACTGTTGAGGATATGAACTGATACAGCCTGTATGGAAAGTAGTATGGAAATTTCTTGTATATAATAGAAGTGAAAATCCCACCTGACCCAGAAATACCACCTCTAAGACTTGTATTGGAAGTTAAGAAAACACTAGTTCCATAGGTCAGTTTGCACCTTTGTGTGTGGCAATGTTATTTTCAATAGTCAAACATAGACTCAACCTAAGTGTGCATTGACAGTGACTGGATAAAGAAATCATCACATGTCAAGCACACACGACCACAAACACATATATTTGTGCTCTTTTTTAAAAGATGGATCTTACTTTTTAAGAGATGAAATTGTGTCTCTGCAACATGCCAAGAAAGCACCCTACCCAGTTAACTATTCACTAGTGCCCAACTCTTCTTTTTTAAATAAAAATATAACAAATTTTATTTATCAAAAATGTCATGTCACTTTGTTTATAATATTTGAAATAATAATGAAAACTGTACTGAACAAAGAAAGCATTGTCATCATACTAGTCTGGATACGTATTAGGGAAATGATTTTGAGATGCAGAATGAAAGAAATGATAGTGTAATTATACCAACATCCATTTTTCCGTTTACCCACTAAACCTTAAGAAATAAGAAATTTTTATTGATTTTATTTTATTTTTTATTTTATTTTATTTTTTTGCTTTTCTGGGTCATACCAGCGATGCTCAGGGGTTACTCCTGGCTCTGCACTCAGGAATTACTCCTGGCGGTGCTCGGGGACCATATGGGATGCCGGGGATTGAGCCGGGCCGGCACAGAGCTGGCTGCGTGCAAGGCAAACGCCCCACCCGGTGGGCTATCGCTCCAGCCCCCTAGAAATTTTTATTGATTTTATATACTAAAAATGAATGCAGTTATTTGTCCTTCTAACCCATTTCACTGAGCATGATGCTTTCCATGTCCATCCATTTATAGACAAGTTTCATGACTTCTTTCTTTCTAACAGCTGCGTAGTATTCCATTGTGTAGATGTACCATGGTTTCTTTATCTAGTTATTTGTTCTAAGGGACTCAAGTTTGTTTCCAGATTCTCTTTATTGTGAATAGTATTTCAATGAACATAGAAGTGTAGATGGTGTTTCTGTTGTGTGTTGGGTATGTTCCCAAGAGTGGTAATTCTTGGTGAAATGGGAGCTCAATTTCTAGTTTTTGAGCAATGTCCATATTGTTTTCCAGAAAATAGTCACTAGATCACTAGACATTCAGTTATTCGTCAATTTGCTCTAGCAGGCACCAGTAATATTTCCATTTGAACCTATCACATGCCAGTGTAGCCCAATGGCATCTGGCTGCCTCAGGAATACAAAGAGCCTCAAACCGTTCGTTCAGGGTCTTGGACGAAGAAGTCTGACCATCTTGTAGGTGGGCAGCCATGTGATCTTTTGACATCCTGTGGGATCCAGTCGGTAATGGCTCTAGTCCAGTGGTCATCTCCAAATCTCATTACATGTCCAGCCCATCTGATTTTTGATGCCTTGGCAAACAAGACAGCGTCCCTGACTCTGGAACAGCAATGGAGGTCAGAGCTCTGGATTCCTTCTTTCACTTGAGTGAGGCGTGATATTCCAAGCATAACTCTTTCGATTCCTCTTTGGGAGACCGAATAGCATTCTCATCCTGCTTTTCGCAGGGCCCAGGTCTCTGAGGCTATGCTAATGCAGGGAGAACGGTGGAGTTGAAGAGAAAATAGAAATTTGATTAATTTTTATTTTGATTAATTTCTATTAATATCCAAGGCCAGGGAAGCGTGGCCCAGCAGGGATTGTCAATGGTTAAAACCTACCACAACTGTGTTGGGAAGCTAGAGAAGGGACCAGTATGACAATAAGAGTTGGAAATGGTCATGCTGATCTAGAACAAAGTGTTAAAAGGAACAATTAAGTAAAGGGATCTATATTATGGCCCTTAAGTGTCTGTGCACACCACAGTGTGCAAAAGAGGAAAGAGAAGATAGAAGAGGAGAGGAGAGAAGAGGAGAGGGGAGAGGAGAGGAGAGGAGAGGAGAGGAGAGGAGAGGAGAGGAGAGGAGAGGGAGGGGAGAGGGAGGGAAGGGAAGAGGGAGGGAGGGAGGGGAGGCAAAGGGGAGGAGAGAAGAGGAGAGAGGAGAGGAGAGGAGAGGGGAGGGGAGGGGAGAGGAGAGGAGAGAGAGAGGAGGAGGAGGAAAGGGGAGGAGGGGAGAGAGGAGGGAGAGAGGAGAGGAGAGGAGAGAGGAGAGGAGAGGAGAGGAGAGGAGAGGAGAGGAGAGGGGAAGGGAAGAGGGAGGGAGGGAGGGGAGGCAAGGGAGGAGAGAGAGAGAGGAGAGAGAGGAGAGGGGAGGGGGAGGAGAGGGAGGAGAGAGAGGAGAGGAGAGGAGAGGAGGAGGAGAGGAGAGGAGAGGAGAGGAGAGGAGAGGAGAGAGAGAGAAAGAGGAGGAGGAGGAGGAGGAGGAGGAGGAGGAGGAGGAGGAGAGAATGCTTGCCATAGAGACAGGTTGGAGGTGGTGGGAGGGAAACTGGGTGCATTCGGTGATGTGAAATTTTCACTTGTGAAGATATGGTGTTGGAATACTATGACTGAAACAAAATCATAAAGTTTTGTCTATCTCACAGGAATCCAAGAAAAGAAAGAAACATTGTGTTGCTTCGCAGGGAACATTGAGCCATCTATTTTATGGTTTAATATCTCCTCCCTAAAATACCAACTATTATTGACTGTTCTGTTTAATTTCATAACCTTTACAGTTGTAACACAAATCCTTTCAGATCACTTGACCCAAACACTAAGTGTGAACAAAATTAAGTGCTAGACCTTAGATGCCTTTAAGCTATCAGCCTATTGATGATAAATAGCAAACTGGAATTGCTAACAATATGCACTTGATTGTCTTATTCATATTCATCTATACATGGAGGTAGGGTGCTGAGGTACTAAATAATTAAATCACATAATGCAATTAAAATTGCTCTGTTAGAGTGCTCTTTTCCCCCATTCTTCTTGCTGACAGAATGCATAGCAGGTTTCTCCTCAGTGCAATTAAGCTGATTAGGTAATACTAAATTGCTCAAGTATGTAGTAATTTTTTTCTGTTACTTTTTTTTGGTGTTTTATAAGTCAAATGCCAGATCCTTAAGGTACAACTAGAGCTTTTCAAATGATAAATGTAAAACTCTTTAACAGACATTATGGTTAAAATGGGCTTAATCTTCCAAGAAAATCCGGCTTCCTAGAATTGTTCACTTCATTGTTAGTTTAGATATTGCTTTGCTAGGATGTATGTAAAAGTTCCAGCAATTTTTAGAAGTTTGTGGAGTTGAATGCACACACTCTTATTCTCAGATGTCTTCCTGATGAAAAAAGCCATCTATAGGTTAAAAATCTACTTGTTGTTTTAAATATTTTATTATACAGCCGTGAGATATACAATTACTATGTTGTTCGTGTTTGGAGGTTTCAGTCACATAGTGTTCCAGCACCCGCCCGCCACCAGTGCCCATTTCCCACCACCAATGTCTCCAATTCCCTCCCCCTCCCATAGCCTGCCTCCATGGCAGGTTCTTTATCTATTTTCTCTCTCCCTCTCTTTTCCTTCTCTTACATATTGTGGATTGCAATACATACACTTAGAGGCCATCGTGTGCATTTTTTGCCTGATTAATGCTCAGTTCTAGGTTGGTATTAACCCTTTCGACATTTATTCGCCTATGTTCCCTTCTCCATCTTACCTAACCTCTGACTCCCACATGTTTGTGGTAATTTCCACTTTTGGTAAGACCTGATCCACATTTTGCTTGACATTGGATTTTGATATCATAATATGTACATATATATAAATATATATATAAACATTTATGTCATGCATTCCACCAAGCCAACTTTGTTTTAAGAAGCATCTATCTCAGAAAGCAGAGGTGTCTGAGATTCAGAGAACCATCTTCTTTGTGTGGGTGCAAAGAGTTTTTAAGGAATAGAGGAATGTTAGGATTTGAGGGCTGAAGTAGATTTTGTGTATTCCTAGAAAACTTTCTTATGTCACCTCTATCAATGAGTTTTGTTCCAGTGCATCTGGGAGATAAGCAATTCCCAATGTTATCAGTTTCAGCATCCAGGAATAGTCTAAAGAAAGATATAGCCCATACCAGTTTTAATTTAGTGTGCTTGTGGCCCCCAATAGTATATATACATACATATATACATATGAATAAATTTATATTATATATGTCATATGCAAGATAAATACCTTACCCACGATACTATCACTAAAGCCTTGTGGCATTATATTTTTATTATAATTTTGTGTACATTCTGTCTAGAGCCAAACTCATATCTCTAGTGAAATTTTGTGTAGCAATACACACAAAACTGAATTATTACATATGTATCTGTAGATAAAAGTTGAGAATCAGATGTACCAATGTATTCATATTAATTAGTTTTGGGGAATTTTGTTGATATGTTTAGTTACATTTTTGGCCTCAGAGCGATAGCGCAAAGGGCTGGACCACACACCCTGCATGCAGAAGCCCTTGATTGAGCACCAGCACACACATACCTCAATGACTCAGCAGCGAGCATCTAGCCAATAGTAGCCCCTGGGCACCACTATGTGTGACCTCAAAACAGAAAGAAAAAACATATTTTCTATGGCTGGCTTCATATTAAGTCATAATTTTCAACATATATATTATGTGTTAAAATTATAATTTTGTTTTCTCAGTTTTGCTAAAATAAATATAAGTTGACAGACATAGTGAAAAAAAAGGTTTTGCAAGTTTGTTTCAGGGTTAAGTTACAGTTTTAATTTCTGTCCCACCCAAACAAGGTAACACAGTCTACTGAGGAAAATGCTGCTCTAGATGCCAATGGTGTGGTTTCCACTCAGTCTGTTCCTTAGAACTTTTGACAAGTGATTTCAATTGAGGGCCTAAGTGACTTCTGAATAAACCATCTCATCTAAGACATTCCACCCTATTTTGTCTGGGTCTGTCAATAGCAAAGTCTTGCATTAAACCATTTTCCAGTTGAACTAATTCATATTGAAATAGGAGATATATGACAATCTGACCATAATCTGAGATTTTTTTTTTTTTTTTTTTTGCTTTTTTGGGTCACACCCGGCGATGCTCAGCGGTTTCTCTTGGCTTTGCATTCAGGAATTACTCCTGGCAGTGCTCGGGAACCATATGGGATGCCAGGGATCGAATCTGGGCCGACACAGGCCGGCGCGTGCAGGGCAAATGCCCTACCCGGCTGGGCTATTGCTCAGGCCCCAATCTGAGATTTTTTAAATTGACCTGACACCTAATAGTAGTGAATTTCTGTCCGAGGAAATGTAGTATTTTTCATACTTTTATTTTCCTCCTTTTGTTTCTTCTTTTTTGTCATAAAGAGATTGAAAGTCCCTGCTGTATTAGTGTACAGAACATAAACCACAAAGCACTTCCTGAAAGGTAATTTTCCAAGAATGAAAAATAAGAGCATGGCGTTTGATTGTTTGGTTTTCTGTCATTCATCGTTGCATTAAAACAACCATTTTTCCATAACTACATATGGCCTCACTCTGAAAACTGTCAGTTACAAATGAAAAGCGATAACACATTGAAAGCAAAATTCTCCCAAATACCACAGATTTGCAGATGAATTTGGAAACTAGTTAATGGTAGACACATGTACCCATTGTTTCAGGGAAATTAAGACACAATTAACAAGTTTTATGTCATCAATTTTAAGCAAATGATAACGTTTAAAAAATATATCAAATGAGGGGCTGGAGTGATAGTTCAGCAGGTAGGGCGTTTGCCTTGCACGCAGCCTGCCCATATCCACCCGGGTTAGATCCCGGCATCCCATATGGTCCCCTGAGCACTCCAGGAGTAATTCCTCAGTGCAGAGCCAGGAGAAACCCCTGAGCATTACCGGGTGTGACCCCAAAAAGCAAAAAAAATATATATACATATATATATATATATATCAAATGAATAATATAAATTTTATTTCATTTCCATTTTATAGGCACATACTAATTTTTTTCACTATGCACAAGTTTTTAATAAATGAGAAGTTGAGCAATACAAATTAAAATATAGAGGAACAATGTCATTGTTTACAGAGACTTATACCTTACATGGAAATAATTTATATGTTTAAGTGTTTTTCTGTATAAGTATGTGTAGTTATATGTTCAGTGATGTGTGAGGCCCAGGGTTCAATCTAGCACAACAAGTAAAGCAGCAACACTTCAGTTGTGACTTTATAAAATAACACCTTTATCTTTGAGGTAGAATAATTTAGTCCTAAGTATTAAAACAAGTATGGTTTGTATTTGCTTTTCACGTGTCCAACCCGGGTTCAGTCCCCATCACTGCATGTGCTTCTCTAAAAACTTCATGGTATGTCTGCATCAAGAGAAAGGACAAACATATAAATAGCTAGCGAGCTAACTAGGTAGGTAGGTAGGTAGGTAGGTAGGTAGGTAGGTAGGTAGGTAGGTAGGTAGGTAGGTAGTTTGATAGATAGATATATAGATAGACAGACAGACAGGCAGGCAGGCAGACAAAAAAATAAAGCATGCCACACATTGTTTTGTCCAGATTATGTGGACAGAATTACCTTAAACTTGGCATAAACCACATGCTGAGAATGAAGACAGTTGACTTTGGTTACTTGGTGGATATTCTGCCCTATGTCTCAGAAAATGCATTAGTGAAACGTGCATAGAATTTAGAGGCAGTGGTTTAGCGCAGCTCTCAATAAACCTTTAAAATGTGAGTTCTCAAGAAGAGAGAATGTTTAGCTGTCCTTAATTTTGTAACTTCCACTTTCTGCACTCATGGCATATTGTATATCACCCTTTTTACACTTGCTGCAGTAACCTGATATCTCTAGACCACTGCCCAAGCGGTGACCTTGGTTGGACTGTCCTTTCCCATTTGTTGCCGTCATTTATCCAAACCATGCTGAAATGTTGCCTTCCCTGTTCTGCAAGTCACAAGCCCTTCCCATGAATCTTAGGCGCTTTCTCTTTTGTGCTCCTGAGATGTTTTGTCTATACTTATTATATACAATGTCCTGATTGTCATATATATACAAGTATCCTGCTTGTCATCCTTCTGCAATTATTTGTTTCTAATTTTAGTCTGTCATAATTTGAGGAAATTAACTATGTCCTGCTTGTCTTTGAATCCCAAACACCTAAAATAAAAATAAAATATCACCTAATGTTCTAAGTGTGTACATGTATGTCAGTTATTTTTAAAGAATGCATTTAGGGACATTGATAATTTGGAGACTAATGGATATGCTTTTTAGGCTCTACTAAAATCTGAAGTTGGGCGGAGCGATAGCCCAGTGGGTAGGGCATTTGCCTTGTTTGTGGCCGGACTGTGCTGGCCGGGTTGGATCCCTGGCATCCCATATGGTCCCCGAGCACCGCCAGGAGTAATTCCTGAGTGCAGAGCCAGGAGTAACCCCTGAGAATCGCCAGGTGTGACCCAAAAAGCAAAATAAATAAATAAATAAATAAATAAAATCTGAAGTTTACTGTTTCCAACACTAAAAATGGTTCTTTGGATTTATTGTTGTATTGTTGGTATTATTCATCAGATACTATGCAGCACTTGATTATGCAGCACTTGATGTGCTTATTGAAATAATCTCCTACGCTGACTAAAAATGAGGTAAACTCTATACATGTGGTGGCATAGATTATTCTTATTTTTATTAGAGATTGGAAGGATAGCAATTTCTAAGGTATCTGTTCTGGTTTTCGACCATGCCTTGTAGTGCTCAGGATCTATTCTTGACTCTGGCTCAGGATTAAGCTCTGGTGGTACACAGGGGACCATGTGTGGTCAGAAAATTGAGCCCAGCATGACTGAATGCAAAGCAGTGTCTTATCTTCCACACTATCTCTCCAAAATCTTGAACATTTGTTTTTGTTTTTCTTTGAGAATCTATTTTTCCACCCGGGGTATTATATCTGACAGTGTTTGGGGCTTGCTCATGCCTCTGTACTCAGGGATCACTTTGATTGTGTTCAGGGGACCATCTGTGCCAGGGAACAACCCCAGGTAGGCCATATGCAAGATGAGCATCTTACCTATTGCATTATCTCTCTGAACTTTCATTGGGGCCTGAGAGTCTGTGTCATATATTATGTTAAAGATTTTCTATGTAAAACCTGGCTGTTCTGTCTTTCTTAGGTACAGTGTATCCCCTTCCTATTTCATTGAGTAGCCACATTGAGATGTCATATTTGCATAAGCAAAAGCATAAGCAAAAGCAGGGAACTGTTATATTGGTTTTGTCTCATGTAACTTGTTTCTCTGATTCGGCTTTCTGTTCTGATTTTCTATGGATTTATATGTCTCAGATATCGGGTTAAATTTAATTAATTATGCCTAAGGTATTTTTGCTTTTATTTACATATTGCATCAAGAAGGGCTATGGGATAGTATGAAAGTCCATATAGTTGCTGCTTTCATATAAAAGTCAATAGTTTGGGGAACTGACTGATGGGAGATCTGCTATCACCACACTGCTCTGCAAGGTGTCTTGATGAAACCACCGGAAGGCCTGGTGTCTGGTATAATCACTCTCAGTACATGTTTACTGGGTAAAAAATTGTAACATTTTTAAAAAAATTTTTTATATAATAGAATTTTCTTTGTGCATATGCACACTCTCTCTTTGTCTCTCTTTCTTGTATGCCAGCAAATAGAGAAAAATTTAATAAAGAGCAGTACATAGCATAAGAGCTCTGAAATAAAAATCACTATTGTGATCAGAAGTCAAAAAATAAAAATTGTAGGTTAAGTTTGGAAATAAGAATTGTGGGATGTAGGGAGAAAGGGACTCTCATCCATTGTTGGTGGAAATGATGATAGGTGCAGCCTTTTTTGGAACAGTATGGAAATTCCTTTAAAAACTAGAAATTGAGCTCCCATTTGAGCCAGCAATTCTATTCCTGGGAATATTCCCTAGGAGGCCAAATAAACACAGCAGAAACACCATCTGCACTTCTAGCAGCGCTATTCACAGTAGCCAGAATCTGGAAACAACCAGAATGCCCAAAAACAGATGACTAGTTAAAGAAACTGTGGTGCATCTACACAATGGAATACTACGCAACTGTTAGGAAAAAACAAAATATGAAATTTGCCTATAAATGATGGACATGGAGAAGATCATGTCGAGTGAAATTAGCCACAGGGAAAAGGACAGATATATAATTACTGCATTTATTTGCGGGATATAAAAAATATAGCATGATACCAACATCCAAGACCAAACAAAACATGAATCAGGAGGTCTTGTCAGTGGGTGGAATTTACTGCAAGTGTGCAGGAGTCAGAAGTTAGGTAAGACAGAGAAGGGAACTGTGTGCTAATAAGGGTTGGAAATGATAATGCCAACCTAGAACTGAGCATTGGATATAGGCAAAGGCATATACATGATAACCTCTAAGTTTTTGTATTGCAATCTACAGTGAAAGAGAAGGAAGAGAGAGAGAGAGAGAGAGAGAGAGAGAGACAGAGAGAGAAGAGGCAAAATGCCTGCAATAGAGGCAGTATGGGGAAGTGGGGAGGGAATCAGGGAACATTGGTGGTGGGAAATGGGCACTGGTGGAGGGATGGGTATGGAACACTGTATGACTGAAACCCAAACATGAACATCTTTGTAATTGTATAATAATAATTATAAAAATTGGGTCCAGAAAAATAGTCCAGCGAGTAAGCTGTTTGCCTCAAATGTGGCTGGACCTAAGTTCAATCCCCGGCATCCCATATGGTCTCCCGAGCACTGCCAGGAGTAATTCCTGAATGCAGAACCAGGATTAACCCCTGATCATTGCTGGGTGTGACCCCAAAAAAGCAAAAATAAATAAATAAAAATAATAATTATAAAATAAAAAATTATGCAGTGGTATAATAAAAATTGAATAAAAAAAGAATTGTGGGATCATAATTATAAATTCCTTGTCCCTATTTTTGTTTCTTCTTAACCAATTATGCTAAGAGTGGTGGTAATTGTGACACATTATATAAAATTTAATTGTATATTTAGTTATAGTGGTTCATTTTTGCATCACAAATTTCAAAACATCACAGATTTTTATGGGTAATAAAATAGAACTTCAGAATTAAGTTTCTAATCTAAGGTCACTGAGTTAATGGCTGCAGACTTTAGTTTGACTCTAATCTAAAATTCATTTAGATTCTAATCTAAAATTCATTGTTTCACCAGATTTAGTCTTTGTTTTATGACAAATTTAGTGGTTGCACTTTGAAACAAATAAGAACATCTTGACTAATGAGAGGGAAATGCACTTTGTTGATTTTGTTTTGTTTTGTTTATTGGGATAAAACCAGAAGTATTCAGGGCTTACTCCTTGCTCTGTACTCAGGGATCAATCCTGGCTGGGTCGGTGGACCATATGAGGTACCAGGAATTGAGTCCAGGTTGACCTTGGGCAAGTCAAATGTCAATACATGTAGTACTATAGCTCTGACCCCACCAAGTTTACTTTAGACAGAGAAAGTGTGTTTGTGGGGGAGGGGCGGTGCAGTCTTCAAACTAGTACACTTTTTAAGAATGAAACTTCTAAAATGAATTACTAAAATATTGTAATTTGAATTATTTTCTAGTCTAACTCCTTGAAGCACTAATATTCCTCACTGATAGCCCAGTGTTTTAAGAATCTCAGTGTGGATTGGAATCACTGGCTGCAAGAGTGCCCAGAACTGCTATGAACTTAAATGATCACACAGGCATATATTCGCACTTTTGCATGGTTAAGAGAAGTGAATAATGGTACTCTATCACACTCCTCACAGCCCGGCTCATCGACACCCACCCGGCACTTGAATCCCGTTATTCATCAATTTGCTTGAGCAGGTGCCAGTGACACACCCTGCAGAAGTCTTTTTTTAAATACGACTCAGGTATGCTGATCCAGAGACTCACAGACATGAGCAGAGCTGCTACTGGCTCTCCCTGTGCCCAGCCGCTCACGAGGCTCCCAGGAGGGATGGCGTGTTCTAGCCCTGGCCGGCCACCCCAACAGAGCCTCGCAAAAAGCCAAACGACCCCCAACTCCATAAGGGCCTCCATTTTCGGACTTCCCCCTAGTCAGAACTCCACCCAGCAGATCAGCCTATCACAGCCTGGCTCATCAAGATTCACACTGCAGCAGTCTTTTTTTAAATCCAGCCCAGTTATACTGATCCAGAGACTCACAGACATGGGGCAGAGCTGCTACTGGCTCTCACTGTGCCCAGCTGCTCACGAGGCGCCCACGAGGGATGGCTGTTCTAGCCCTGGCCTGCCATCCCAGCAGAGTCTCGCAACAAGTCAGATGACCCCCCCAAATCCATGAGGGCCTCCCCTTTCTACATCCGGACTTCCCCCTTGTCAGAACTCCACCTAGCAGACCAGCCTATCATAGCCCGGCTCATCCAGATCCACCCTGCAGCAGTCTTTTTTAAATCTGGCCCAGTTATGCTGATGCAGAGACTCATAGACATGGGGCAGAGCTGCTACTGGCTCTACCTGTGCCCAGCCGCTCATGAGGCGCCCAGGTATGGCATTTTCTAGCCCTGGCCTGCCACCGCAGCAGAGCCTAGCAACAAGCCAGATGACCCCCCCACTACATGAGGGCCCCATTTTCCACATCCAGTCTTCCCCCTCATTAGAACTCCACCCAGCAGACCAGCCTATCACAGCCCGGCTCATCGAGATCCACCGTGCAGCAGTGCTTTTTAAATCCTGCCCAGTTATGCTGATCTAGAGACTCACAGACATGGGGCAGAGTTGCTACTGGCTCTCCCTGCACCCAGCCACTCATGAGGCACCCGCGAGGTATGGCCTGTTCTAGCCCTGGCCTGCCACCCCATCAGAGTCTGGCAACAAGCCAGACGACCCCCTCCCCACTACATGAGGGCCTCCCTTTCCACATCTGGACTTCCCCTAATCAGAACTCCACCCAGCAGACGAGGCCTATCATAGCCCGCCTTGCGTGGCCAAAATTGGCTGCGTGGTTCATCAACAAATGATTGTTTAGAGATGACTACAAGAATATGCTACCCGCTCGGCAGAGCCTGGCAAGCTACCCGTGTCGTATTTGTATGGCAAATACCAGTAACATTTATAGACCTCATTCCCATGACCTGATTGAATGGTTTGAGGCTCTTATATTCCTGGAGCAAGCAGGTGCCCTTGGGCTCTACTTGCATGAGATAGGACATATGGAGTTGTTACTGGTGCACACTGGAGCAAATCGATGAATGGGAAGACAGTGATACAGTGATATCACAGTCCTGTTTTTGTTGAGGTTCACTGATTCCTGTTCAACATCCTATATTTCTATTGAAGTAATATTTGCTCAAATTTCTGCTTGAAAAGACATGAAACTATTTTCAAATGAAACTTGGAGAAATATTTTCATTACTTTATTCTCATAAATGCTCATTAGTATATGCTCTTTTGTGTGTGTGTGTGTGTGTGTGTGTGTGTGTGTGTGTGTGTGTGTGTGTATGGTTGGGACTGGGTACACCCAGTGATGTTCAAGGAATCATGTCATGCTGGGAATCAAGCCATGCCTCCCACATGCAAAGAATATGGGGACTTTTGAGCTAACTTCTTTACCTTTCTTTGTTACTTACTGTGTGGATGCCAAGTCAATTAAACACAGTTATCCATGTACTTGTTGTATTACTCTCTCAATCTTACTTTTTGAAGACCATTTTCATGATGTGACTTTAATGTGTTCATTGGACGGAGTCATGCTCTGAGGATAATTGAGGGATTCTTAAGTTAAATTCACCTTAGATGGGGGTGGTGCCATGTAGATGATGTATCATTTTATATCTCTTGGTGTTGTAGACAGTGTGCTATGAGCATAAGGAGTCATTTCTGAAATCTCAAACTGTAAGGATTCCTTTATATGAACAGAGATGTAATTGTGAGATGAGTTTAATCCAAGACCCGCATTCAAACTCTTCTGTTTATTAGTTACATGACTAAGAAACAATGAAAGTGTTTTTTTTCAGTTGCAAAATGAGATTCTAACACTCATCTGACATAGTTGGAAAGATTCAGTGATTTGGTCTAGTAGAAGTTTATTACTATAACCTGTAATCACACAACAAGCAGTTTCTAGTTTCATTTTTTTTTTTTTTTTGGCTAGAAGAGACTGGGCGCAGCAGGAAGTGCTCAGGGCTTACTCCTGGCTCTACACATAGGAGTCACTTCTGGCAGGCTTGGAGGACCATATGAAAGGTCCGGGATCAAACAAGGTCAGGCATGTATAAGGGAAGCACCCTACTCTCTGTACTCTCACTTCAATCCCCTTAGTTCTACTACTAAAATGTTCAACATTGAGAGCTCTAGAATTTAATGAAATGAAGCTTGATTTAGGGGTTTACCTAAAAAGGAAGACCAAGCTGTTTCTATAAGGAATGTTTTCAGCAAAAACAACAGAAAATTTGACCTTCACACTCAATAAGGATTTTTTTCATTTTATTTTATTTTATTATTTCCACCCCAAAAATTTTATTACACCATTTTAGACATACAATTGAAAGATGCTCATGTAGAGTTTTGGTTCTACAGTGTTGCAACACCCATCCCTCCACCCAAACCCATCTCCCATCGCCAATGTCCCCCTCCTCCCGCCTCCCATACCTCAACTACTTGGCGGGTTCTGTATGTCATTTCTCTCCTCTTTATCTCTCCCTCCCGCCAATCTTTCCTGTACATAGTGGAATGCAGTGCATTAAAGGACATTACTGTTTCCACTATTTTAATGGACTGCGCCACATGACCTGGGCTCAAACTGGTTTTGCTCTGTTAATCTGGTCATGAGGCAGTTTCCCAGCGTCCGGACAGCGAAGGTGGTGGCTAGTGTGGTGGGTGAGTCTCATCCCGCTGCTTCCAAGACCCCCCAGAGGTGATGGGCCCCTCCCAAAACCCATCAGTCCACCCGGGGTCCCATAGTCAGCTGGGCCCGGGCGAGCCGAAGTTCCAGCTTCCCCAGCCACTTGTGAGGCTCTTCATGCTATGGATGGTGGCCCCAGGGCAGCTCCTGACAATAAGGATTTTTAAGTCAGCTAACATCTTCCCTGCAGATGGTGTTGCTTGGGGTCTGGTGAGCTTCTTTCTCCAGTGTTGTCATAACTGGTTGCTCTGCACTACTTAGATTCATCTCTTGATCTTCTCTGGTTAAGGATAGAATGAATGTCAGGGAGAAGAAATGATACCAGTTGCATCTCTTTATCATAAAAATGTAGTCACATGCCACCTAAATTTGTGGGCCACATAACTGATCTCAGTAAACTATACCCTAGTCCCTAGTTTCTTAAACCAGGGGTGTAATCCCATTTGGGATGATATAACTGAATGTGGTGATCACAACAATTTTGTCAAAAGTACTTCTGAACTCCCAATCACCAAGGTGTAAATCCAGCAGTGTAGTGAATCTGAGGTGTTTTGGGAAGGGTCTGACTAAACTGCATTCCTCATGCGAAAAGGGTCACAAGTGGAAAACATTTGAAGACCTCTATAATATTAGTAGCCTGCATTGGGTATGCATCCTATCAATATTACCTAATTATCTAAGTATATAATCATTCTTTAAATGGGCTCCAACTGTAAATATTTTCTCATAAACTGCTGCTTATGATTCATTTGCTAGGTCAGGATCACTTGGCCATTTTTTCCTGTAAATAAATGAACTGAGCCCATGGGATTTTCAGCTTTGCTGTGAAATTGGTCTGGGAAAGGCAGTGAACTGTGCCAGCCACCAACATTTATTACACCAGGTCTTATTTAAGGAATGATGACATATGCATTGAAATTACAAGTAAATTTGCCTCAAAGTTCAAGTATATTCATGCAGCCTTTCATAAAGCTACTTAACCTACTACTTAACTATGTACTTTAAAGTACATGGTTTCTCCACCTCCTATAACAGAATGGCTACTATCAACAACTCCTCAGCTCTTTAAAAATTTCCTATCTATGCTTGGCTTGCATGCAACTGACCCAGTTTTCATTTCTGGAATCCCATGTGGTCCCCTAAGCATCACCAAGAGTGATTTCTAAAAGCAAAGCCAGGAGTAAGTCTGAGTACCAAAGGGTCTGACCTACCCAAACACAAATATTTCATCTTTAGCTTGGTAAATTCCCTGAGACTGTGTCCAACAGTTTGGATTTTTAATCTGTTGGTTTGAGCCTATGAGGCACCATTGGGATTAGAGAGAATTCCAAATCCCTGTTGGTAAAGAAAGGTTATTTTCTTAGAGAGCAGTCTGCTTTAGGAATCTAGACTTCCTCCATGAGTATACTATCTTCAGATAACAGCGTTACCATACCAGGAATGTAAGCTTGAACCCTTAAAAAATGTGTGTTTATTAGGTTATACATCAAACAGAGTTTGGCAAATATCACCCCAACAGTCACTGGAAAAAGAAAACACTTTCACTTCATGTCATTGTTAGGTGTATGCAAATAAATGTTAGCATAGGAACAAATATATAATTACCACTGTCACCTTTCCACTGACTCACCTTCAGTTATTTTTGCTATTCTTATTTTTATGGATCAGAGCCCTTTGCATGTAAATATGACTTTAACATTGTTTTAATGATAGTTAAGATGAGATATTACATTCTACCTTTTCTTTTCACCTCAAACGTTGATTGCCTGATCCTTAATGGAAGTGCTTGAGATTACCAGCACAGGAAGACTTGTAAATCCTACTTGCCTGTCCAGAGTTTCAGATGAATGTTGAAATTATTACTTAAAAAATATTTTTAATGAGTTGCAATACAATAGACCATTACAAAGCTGTTCCAACATCCATTCCTTCACAGTGCACATTTTTCATCCCTAATGTGTCCTGTTTCCTTCCAAACCCCCAGCCCTCAACCTGCCTCCGCAATAAGCACTTTTCTTCTCTCTCACTCTCTTTCTCTCCTTTTGTGCATTGCGATTTGCAATACAGACACAGAAGGGTTGTCATGTATATCCCTCTACGTACTTTCAATACTCAGTTCTAGTCTAGCATTATTATTTCCAACTATTATGATCAAGCTTGTCCCTCTCTATCTTTCCTACCCTCTGCTCCCACACTTTCATGGTAGATTCTAATCCTTGATGAGTCTTCCTCGCCCATTTTGCCTGGCCTTTGATAGTAGTCTCATGCTATTTATTTTATATGCTACAAATGAATGCCATTATTCTATATCTGTCCTTTTTCTTCTGAGTAATTTCACTCAGCGTGACACTCTCTCTGTTCATCCATTTATAGGCCAGTTTCATGACTTCATTTTTTCCCTAACAGCAGTATACTATTCCATTGTGTAGATGTACCATAGTTTCTTTATTCAGCCATTGTTCTTAGGCCCTCAGGTTGTTTCTATATACTAGCTATTGTGAATAATGCTGCGATGAACATAGAATTGCAGATGGTGTTTCTGCTGTGTGTTTTTGGGGTTCTAGGCTATATTCCCAGGACTTGTCATTTTATCTAGAGGAAATTTATTAACACAGAAGGAAGATAACAAAAATGCTTTTAGATCTTGTGCTTTGTGAATTGGATGGTTAAATATTGATTCATCTAATGATGTAGTGGCTTTGTCATTTTATTTATGCAACATTAATGTGGTCTCACTAGTAAAAATTCTTATTTTTGATCCCATCCCTGCCTCTGATAGGTAGTTCAACATTCATACAACACTGTTACTGAAACATGCATCTTTTGTTTATATGTGCTAGTGGCTAATCATGCAGGTATCATGCAGGCTTGGTGTTCTTTATTAGGTGACCTTTTTATGCAACACTGAATAACTTTGGACAGTACTCAAATCCCTGATGGGAAAGTGAGCATTTGATTCCCATATAAAATCTCTTAATAACTTTGTCATTTCCTCTAATGCATGGATTTATAAAAAGCCTGAGGGGACTTGGTATTTATTAAAGAATGAAATTGGCATGAGCAGTTAGTAACAAAACAAATTAATCTATAATATATTTAATGAATCTCATTGTAAATATCATTTAAAAGCATTAAAATGCCTCTGAGATTCAGTTCTGTAACTTGAATTATTCTCCGTGATATAGTCATATTTTTTTGGTTTTGAGAATGACTTTTTGAACTTGATGCAATGGATTATTTATACTCACTACTTAGTTTATTTGTTTTATATTGTTTTTTTGGTGGATACTTTCAGGCACTGAAACATGAGTTACCTTTTCTGTTGCAAGTTTATTTTGAAACTTGTGTATCTTAGCTGATTTGTGAGACTTCCCTCTGCCCTTAATAAAATAATGTGTTATTTAGTGGGGAAGATAATTTGTTGTTGGGAAGAATCGGTGTACTGTTGTGTTTAATTTGTTGTAGTAGTAGATACAGAGATCGCATGTTCCACTGGCAAATTTTCTGCTTCCATAACTTTGTCTTTTATGTTCTTCTTTACATACACAAAATAAAATTATAGATAGCCATCCTTCTTATGTTTCTTAAAAGTTAAAAAACCACATAACTGCTGAGAGGGTGAATTATGTTTACCTTCCACAATGCTTATTCTTTGAGTTTATTTACCAGGTTTGAGTCACACATGACTCTGAGCCTTTATACTCTTAAAGACTAGTTTGAATGGGGAGCAACCATCTCTAGTCTGTGGATCATCTTGGAATCAGATGCTGCTTTCTTTCTTCTTTCTCTCCGATGGCCTTATGGATACTCAAGGTATCATTCTTCTTCATCCTATCCTGATATCTCTGAATTCACCCCTACTGACCCTTGATTCTGTGCTAGTTTTCTGTCCTTAAGCCATGTTAAATGGGGAGAAAAGACAACAAAGCAATGGTCTTTTCTTTTGCCTTTCCATAGTACTTCTCTCTGCTTCTCAGTTTCCTAACTTAGCAGCTAACCCTATTTCTTCCATTTAAGCACATAAAATTACTAGTTCTAAAATAGAAATGCATACCTATTTTTGTATCTTAGTCTAGAAAATGAGATTCCTAATATACACAGAGGGATAGCTAGGGATCAGATTAACGAGCGCAAGCAAAAGAGATGCGTGTCCCTTTTTATGGGGACTGGCTGCTTCTGGGTCACACCCTGCAGTGCTTTCAGGGCTTACTCCAGACCCCGCATTCAGGAATGACTCCTGGTGGTTCTCAGGGAAGTTGGTGAATTTTTTCAGGCACCTCTTTCAGGATAGAATTTCAGATCATTTCCAAAGTTTATATAAAGAAGGCAAATTGGAGTTTTGAGACATGGCTTATGCTGAACACCCTTAACCATTATCATTATTCAAACACACTGATTGGAGAAAACAGTCTGTTTGTCTGTTTCCATTGTTGTTTAAAAAATTTAGAAACAGTCTAGGACTCACATTGAACCCTTGGATGTTACTGCTCCTCTGAACCATTTTTCTCCTCCAGGGGACTGTGGTGGTCTGTACAGAGATATGTAAGGGTCCTGCAGACCACTCCAGGTGCTATTGCTCCAACTGACCATTTGTTCAGTGGTAGGATCAGAGAGATATTACAGAGGTTAAGGCACTGTGTCTGAACCCAGCCAGAAGTAAGCCATGAAACTTCCAGTGGGCTCCCAAGGCCCCTACACACACACACACACACACACACACACACACACACACAGAGGCACATATACACAGAAACACAGACACAATGTCCATAATGCTGTTGCTCAGCATCTGTAGTGTGTGCTGGTCTATCTGAGTCAAAGTTCGATTAGACTCTCACCCCACAGATATTCATCTTAGTTCTTTTAGCAAAAGCAGCTGATTCAAAATCCAAGTTTGAAGGGGATCTCTTACTCATCCCTTTCTTCTGTCTAATATCCCTAAAGGTGTGCACATTTTAAGGTAGTATATTACGTTCAGTCTCTAATAGACAATTTATCTGCTCAAGCCATATAGACATATTGAATTAATAACTTTATGCTAAAAGGAGAGTTTTCTAGTGAAGATATTATGGGTTTACTTATTTTCCCCAAAAGCTAAGATGACAATTTCTGGTATTACAAATGCAAGAATAAATGAAATAACTTGGGTCAGTTGAATAAAACTTTTTTTTACTTTGGATTATCTTATTCCTTACCACCCCCAGTTCTTGTTGAGAACATTCTGCCCTCTTTGGGATTAGGGTCTTGAAAAAAATGAACAAACACTCTGTTTGCTTTAATTCCATTTCGCTGTTATTGCTCTTTTATTGTTTCTCTGTTATTTTTAATGAGGGCTAGACATTAACTGCTGACTAGTGATACCTAGGCAGTAATACACCACCCCACCCATTGCCTTCTCCCTGGCTTTGTGGGTGACCCCACAACCTATGTCTGTGTTCTGCTTGTGTCCTGATGTTTGTCCTGACAACTCTGACTTTGCTTTAACAAACTCTTTAATTTTGCAGGAGCCGATAATGGCGAAGTCCTCCCGGATTCCATCCCATCAGCTCCTGGGACACTGCCTCATTTTATAGAGGAGCCAGATGATGCTTATATCATCAAGAGCAATCCTATTGCACTGAGGTGCAAAGCTAGACCAGCCATGCAGATATTCTTCAAATGTAATGGCGAGTGGGTCCATCAAAATGAGCATGTCTCTGAGGAGAGTCTGGATGAGAGTTCAGGTAAGAACATGGGGCAATCAGAAGTAAATAGGTAGTTCATCTGAGCATTAGGGTGTTATATATTATAGCCGCATACTATAAGAGTAGGCAACTCACCTACACTGCTTTATTTTGAGTGAGGTTGTACTTAGATTATTCTATAAGTATATTTGCTTTCTTATCATTAAATGCCTCCCTTGGTAGTCTACTCCAGGATGCAATGAGGCTTTCTTTTTTCCTGGATTTATATGACTTTAACTCCTAATTTGGGGCCAGAGCCATAGTACAGCAGGCAGGGCATTTGTCGTGCATGCTGCTGACCTGGGTTCAATTTCCAGTATCCCTTATGTTCCCCTGAGCACTGCCAGGAGTAATTCCGAGTGCAGAGCCAGGAGCAACACCTGAGCATTTCAGGGTGTGACCCAAAAAAGCAAAACAAACTCCTAATTTTGTATGGAATTAAAATGCTCACAGAAAATGAAACTAGGTATGCAGTCACTGAATCCCAGTGCTCAGGGGCCCCTCCCAGCTATCATTGACAAATGGTTGAGTGGTTCAGTCTGCCCATTAGGACATATTGCTACATTAGAGAATTTGTAGTGCCAAGGATTGAACTAGCGATGACCTTCTGCAAGAATAGTTGTTTACCCCTTTACTGTATCACCAGCACCCTGACATACTCTTAATTTTAGTGTAAAGACTGTTATAGTAAATTCCTGAAGAGAGGTTTATAGTACTAATAAAGACTAAAAGAAAACATGCAAACAAAAACACACACACACACATATACAGACACATCCAACTAGTGGAATAAATGCAGGAGTGATAGTACTGTGGTGACACTGATTTTTTCTTTTTTTAATATTTTATTATACCACTGTGAGATATACCATTACAAAGATGTTCATGTTTGGGTTTTGGTCATATAGTGTTCCAGCACCCATCCCTCCACCAGTGTCCATTTCTCACCACCAATGGGTGGCACTGATTATATAAGTCAAATGGGCATAATTGATGCCATGCTAAATGGTGGAGAGAGGAGTGTCAGTAGTCCAAATTTATGACATTTGCAAGTGAAATAAAACTACGTATAGATGTTTACCAAGTACCTTGGTTTCGTTAAAATATAAAAGATATGTTAAGAGAAGCAACTAATGGCTGGAAAAATTATTTCAATTAATATGATAAACCACCCATGCCATGGGAGTCCCTTCCAAGATTGCATGGATATTTTGATGCTGGTATGTATTGGTTTCGACTGATACAGGGGTATTCAATGACTGAAGTGCTTTCCAGATGACTCAGAGAGAAGCATTTTTAAAATAATTTATTATACCACTGCCAGATATACAATTACAAGATGTTCATGTTTAAATTTTGGTTCTACAGTGTTCCAACACCCTCCCTCCACCCCTGCCCATCTCCCATCTCCAGTGTCCCCACCTCTTTCCCCCTTCCCCCAGCCTGCCTCCATGGTAGATTCTTTATCTCCTTTCTCTCTCTCTCTCTCTCTCTCTCTCTCTCTCTCTCTCTCTCTCTCTCTCTCTCTCTCCTCGCTTCCCTTTCTTACACATTGTAGATTGTAATATATTCTAGAACATGATTGGTTCCAATAGTTTGATGTACTGGGTCTAGACCACGAAAAAGGCAGTGGTTATGGTGAGCGAGTCTCATCCAGCTGCTTCCAAGGCCCTACAGAGATGATGAACCCACTACAAAACCCATCTCGCCTCCTGGGAGCCTCATGGTCAGCTGAGTTAGGGGAGAGTCAGATGGCAGCTCTCCCCCATGCATCTGAGTCTCTGCATCATGGCTGAGAGCCCTGAGACAGTTCGTGGGCAGGGGCCACCAGGCCTCTGGGTTGGGTCAGAGAGGGAAATGGGGGACCCCAGCTCCATCTTCAGGAACACCCATTGACTTCCCGCCTCTGAGAACCACCTACCTAGGCTCGAACCCGGCTGCTCTGAGCTGGTCTTGAGATCAGCATCTGTCTTGCGTGGGTTCTGATGAGCTGTGGGGTTCAGACCAAAAAATGGCAGCTATTATGGTGAATGATTCTCATCAGGCAGATTCCAAGCCCCTACAGAGGTTATGAGCCAACACCCAAAACCTATCTTGCCTCCTGGGAGCCTCATGGTCAGCTGAGCAAGGGGAGAGCCATATGGCAGCTATCCCCCTTGAGAAGCATTTGAAGTAAGGGACTTCTTCGCCAGTAGTGGCCGCGAAGATCAGAGCTAGTAGATATCTGGTGTAAGAAGTACTTTAAAGGACTGAACTTGATCACCAATTAAAGAAATTAAATACGTTGAAGGAATACAACTTATGGGAGCTGGACATGTGGCTCATTGTGATTAAGTGCATGCCTCATATGTGGGAGACACTGGGTTTGATCCCCCACGTATGAAGCATGCACTGTTTTAGTTTCCAAAAAGATCTGAAGGTAATGCTATCTGTGTGCCTAGAAATCAATTGACTGGGCAAAGAACTAAACATCACATGAGTGTGCTAAGCTTCATCCCATGTTGAATAAGTTTGGAATTTCAGTGAGTATATATCACCTCAAATGTGAAACATTGAAAACTTGATTGCAATTCCCTATTTATCCCAGTTTAGTATGAGGAGTTAATGAAGGTGAAATATGCTTTTAATGTGCTCAACGCCACTGTCACTGTCACCGTTTTCCCATTCATCATCGATTGGCTTGAGCGGGCACCAGTAACATCTCCATATGTCCTGTCTCATGCTAGTAGAGGCCAAGGGCACCTCCTTTCTCCAGGAACATAAAGAGCCTTAAGCCATTCCATCAGGTCATGGGAATGAGGTCTATAATTGTTACTGGTATTTGGCATATCAAATACAACACAGGTAGCTTGCCAGGCTCTGCCGTCGCGGGTAGCATAATCTTGTAGTCATCTCTAAATCCAGCATTTATTGATGAATCACGCAGCCGCAGCGGCTGCACAAGCCGGGCTGTGATAGGCTGGTCTGCTGGGTGGAGTTCTGACGAGAGGGAAGTCCGGTTGTGGAAAGCGGAGGCCCTCATGGAGTGGGGGGTCATCTGGCTTGTTGCAAGGCTCTGCTGGAGTGGCGGGCCAGGGCTAGAACCCGCCATCCCTCCTGGGCTCCTCGTGAGCGGCTGGGCACAGGGAGAGCCAGTAACAGCTCTGCCCCATGTCTGTGAGTGTTCAACATACATACTAAAAACATGCTTTCAGTACCACTGTCTAAGATTGAAAACTGAAAGCGGTCTTAGTGGTAACGTAAGACCCATTTTACACATAAAAAACTTCTTGTTTCAAGAGATGTAGCTATCTTGTGGCCCAGCTTTTTCTAGAATCTGTTTCTCTTGATTTGCACTTCTGATATTATAGCAACATTAAAGTCACCTTTAAATTCATTTTCCTGTGCTCACTTTTGCTGTGAAAACTGATGTGGGTCTTAGCACATGACTTATCACATTCTCCTAATGAGTTGTTTAGTGTTTAGTTTTCCAATTTTGCAGTTATTTGACCAAAATTTCTTTATCTTTAACAATTTATGCCATCTCTTTAAGTTCCCTATTCTCTTTCCCAGTGCCTGGCACTGTGGTATAGAATTTTAGGGGCCAGAGAGATTGTCTGGAGGGTAGGGAACTTGCCTTGCATACAACAGAGACAGGTTTGTTCCTTAGCATCCTGTATTTCCCCTAAAAACCAGAGAACTGATTCTTGAGTGCAGAATCAACCTCTTAGTGTTGCCAGGTGTGGCTCCAAAATGAACAAAAAGAAAAAAAATATAACAATTCGTCTTGTGACATTTTCAGAATTCCAGGTATAATATTGTACTGAAAAACTGTGACAGCATCAGGCAAGCAAAGGACAAATTAAAATTTGAAATGAGAAAAAAAAATTGCAATTGTGCTTACAAGTTTAGAATCTTGCACATCCCCATGTGAATAGACCGGGTTGGGAAGGTGAGAGACTATAGGTTTGTCATGGGCCAAAAATTTTTGAGAAAGAATCTGAAATTCAGAACTCAGTAAATTGAGCAGCATTTACCATATGAGCAAAAGCCTATAAAACAATGGCAGATAGCAAAGGTTTATATATCTTATCCTCAGTTTGTCCAACTGGAACGGACTCAAATACCAGTAGCTTAACAGGGCTGTATGCTTTATGTTTCAATGTCTCTGCCCTAGATTTTACCCAGTAATGAACTCAAAATAGCAGAATTCCATTGGGGCTACTGCTCCAAATGAAAGAGGAAACAATGAAAAATGATCAACTATTTTTTATATCACTGCTAGAAAATCCTTTATCGTTCTCATTTAAAGTCCACTTGGTAAGTACTGTGAACCAATTTAACTCTGCACCCTCTTGTAATTTCACAGCATTCTATTTTGTTATTGTTTCCTACTTTTAATTCCCTAGCATTGCTAGGCAACCCCATGTCTTACAGATAGCAGCATTGATTACATTCTCTGCCTCTATGTACATCTTCCTCTCTGCTTAAAAAAAGACCAATATAAGTCACAAATTTCAAAAGACCCTGGAAGAACAAAATTCATAAGTGACAAAATCTAAATAAATTGTGTACCACTTAAAAAACTGATGTTGAGAAAGAATTTGAGTTTTATCAGATGCTTCTTGAAAAGAATTTAATAAGCACAACCTTTTCTTCCAAGTCATTTTGATTGAATCAATAGGAAAGAAATGCCTCTCCCTAAACAGTTTTCTTCTATGTATTTAATGAAAATTGCTGTCTACCACACACTGCAATTATGTTTCCTAAGATCTGTATTAATAGTGGAATAGTAGAAACTGGAGCAAGATGAGTGGAGATATTATACCCAAAACCAATACCTAAGTGCAATTAAGGTTGGAAAATAATGGCCGTAGGTATTGAAAAATAGATGCATTACGTCCCTTGGGTTCTTTAGTGCTGAGTTTGAGCTCAAGGCTTAGCTACCTTTACAGACTTAATAGCTTTTGATTGTAGGAGTAAATGACTCCAAGAAACCAAGGACAGTCAGACCACTTTTGACCAAAGAGAGAGTTAGTCGTCCATATTCTTTCAAGTCCTGTTGGAAGCAACTGCTTTTGTATCTTTGGCCAACATTTTTCCATTTCTAAATTCAAGACTAGTTTTTTAAATTTACTTTACTCACAGATATTTGTTCTTCACACAACTAATGAGAAATGCATAGGGCCTGAGAATGTTTGGAGCCGACACAGAATCTTTTGTATTTCCAAATTGGAAGCCATATGTCCTTTTTAGTTGTTAAAGGCTGTAAACCGCCTTTGGTCTTTTGGGTAATTTGGTCCCGTCATCCAACAGTTCAAATAAGAAGAAAAAGGATCATGTGTTTTCATGCAATTTCGCTTGGAAAACCCAGAGCCTAGAGTTCTTTGCTGTAAAAGTACAATTTATTTGACATGAGTTACTGTGTTTGCACGGACATGGCTATGCCTCTTAGTAATATACACTTTCAGTTCTCTGCACAAGTCAAGGCATCCTCTTTCATTTGTTCTGCCTCATTTCATTTGGAAATATGGGAAGTCTTCTTCCTGGTGATTTTCTTTTGTTAACATCTGGAGTTGAGAGGTAATCCTGACCCAGGAATCATGTGCCTGAGGAAAGGATAGAATGTTTTCTAACAGAATGTAAAAGCATTAATCTCTCTCTCTCTCTTTCTCTCTTTCCCTCTCTCTTTCTCTCTCCCCTCACACCATCTCCTCCTCCTCCCCCAGTAAACCACCTGTTCTTAATTAAGATAATATAAGCTGTTACAAGAGTGTGTTATCAATAAGCTAAACTACTTCTTTATTGTTCAATAGAAACAGGAGTTCTCTCAACAACTACATAACTCTTATCTTACTTTGCTTTGGGAATATCAAACCCTAATGAGCAAACTAATTCATATTCCAATGTGTTATGGGACAAGTCTCAACTCCAGTAAACTCGTATTTTTTTTCTTCTTAAACAGTATCCTTTCAGGGATTTCATTGTGTATGATTTCCTTTTTAAACAACTGGAAGCAATGTCTGGGGATAAAAGGTTAATGGATTGAGTTAAGAAGAGTTGAGATAAAAATGTATTAAAACTTTAAAGTTTGTATCTCATAAATTTGCCATGCCGGTGATGGGGATTTGTATTTGTGTTATCTTCCAGACAGTCATTAATTTGATGTTAACATCAGTGATTCACAAATCACCAAGGTATATTTGGGAAACACATATTTTAGAACACATGACATAGAAACAATCAATCTCTCAAGTGTCCCATTGACAGTTTGTGGGCTTTAAACTCACTTTTACAGAAACATTCTTTCACCTCACCCTGGATTTAATCTTGTGCATCATTCTGCTTCTTAGACAGGGCTGACATATTCTTAAAAGTGTTTCCAGAAAATTTTATGAGTTCCCTCCAGAAACCTGTGATGGAGTCTGAATCTCTTTTCTCTAATTTTAATTTAACCTTTCCTGCAAAAAATTAAAGAGCCTTTACTCTCCTTATATCCTTATGAGAGATAGAAAGCAACTAACCATTTTGTGTATTTTAAAAAAGTTTCTTCTATTTATCAGATATTTTTCCTAAACCCCAAGTTCTTAGGGAGTGTCTTTGACCTTTCTCAATTGCCTATTCAGGCAGCATTTATAAGCATGCTTCTTAGTTTAAGTGAAAATTATAAGGATCAAAAATAAACTGAATAGTACTTAGGAAATATGCTTGCTATCATTTGGTTGGGTCCATAGTGTGTTTGAAATCTAACTACAAACTTTTCAGAAACACACACCAAAAAATACAAATATGTAAACCTGTTTTGGAGAACAAAATTTCCTTGGCATCCTTTCCTCTCCATTTCCCAGAATGTAAATTGGCAGTAATAATTATATTTACCATGAAGAAGTATTGTGAGTTTCAGAAGTATTGTGAGTACACCCATAACAGGTGTAGCAAGGGAGCCTGGTGTGTAGAAACTTCACAATGAATATGTTCCTTCAAGATTATAAATACATTGTAAGTTGGCCTTGCTCATAGGCAGTTCGTGTTCAAGTCCAGGCACCCCATATCTTCCTCCAAACTCTGCCAGTAGTGATCCCTCAATGCAGAGCCAGAGTAAGTCCTGACCATTGCTGAGTGTGGTGCTCTAAAACATCATCATCATCATCATCATCATCATCATCATCATCATCATCATCATCATCATCATCATCACCAATATCATCATCATCATCACCAATATCATCACCACCATTATCAATTATTAAATTTTATAGTTTTTTTTAATATTTGTTGGGACAATTGACTTATTCTTTAAAAAGACTTGTAAGTTATAATTACAATGAAATTAAAGTGGTAATATTAACAAGTTAATTACTGCCTTTCATATAGTAACAATTTTCCTATCATTTATTCATTTCATTTGGACTTTCATTTTTGGGGGGGAAGAAGGGACTCTCCCAAGCAATGCTTAAAAGATCCTTGGGAAACTCCCAGCCATACTGGACCCACTGTGCATGTTGAACATTTAAATGTTTAGGCTGGTGATTTAGTGCTGGGGACCACGAGGGCTACACTGGTGTTCAGGGAACCATGTGTTTCAAGGGCTCAAAACTAGGGCTTCTGCATATTATGTCTACATCCCAACCTCTTAAACTCTCTTCCTAACTCCATCTATTTGGCTTATGTTACTCTCAGAGACAAGGATAGATGGAGGTATGTGACATATTCCTGGTCTACCAACAGGAGGTGATTTTAGTTACTATATTACTGACCAATCATTGATCAGTGCAGCAGAGCTGGGCATCCTGACTAGGTGTCCTTCACATTTGCAAAGGTGTGTCTAAATGAGTCTTTTCTTGGAGTCTATATTCTAAGTATCCCCACCATGCCATATTCTCTCAGAAGTCCTCCTCTCAGTTGTCAGACAACACTATCAAATTAATTTGCTTTCTTCTACCAGATACCTCTGTGCTGATTAATTCTAATCTCTGGTGTAGAGGGAAAAAAAAATACCTGAAGAGCTTGGGTGAATTTGTAGATCCGTGCTTAAGACTGAACTGTGGTCCTTATGAGAAATCTGTGGAGTGGTTATTATCAAGGGGAAACTGAAAAAGATTCATTAGGCATAGTGCACATTCAAAAGATGACTTTTTTTAAAATATCAAAATACATTTTTATCTTGTTGCTAGGATGAAGTGGCAAAAGATATTTAGCCCTAATTAAGCATCTGCTAGTAAAATGAATTATGGTTCTACCTTTTAATTATCTACTTTTAATTTGCTATTTTGGGGAGTATATTTGCCTGAAGACATCTAAACCGCCCCCCCAAGAAATAGAGACACAGTTCCATAAAAATGCTTCCCTCGGTCCCAGAGTTTTGTCCCATCTGTCAATTTGAATACTTCTGTCAAGTGTGGATCATGATCCCTGTATCTTACCATGGCCTGCCCCTGAAACCAAGATAATTATTGATGGGGAGCAGAACCTACAAGACTTAAGTAGAATGTCTGCAGTGCCTAGAATCCCTGGAAATTTTTGCTGATGTTAGAGGTTAATTCCCCTAAGATATGCTATTTTTGTGCATGTCTTTGCCTCTGTGGCTATAGAAATTCTCATGCTACATTGTTGGGCAGGTTGAAATATCTTTCACCACAAGCCTGTAAGGTCCTTGACAGGAAGACATTTTTATTTTTGTAGATATCATGATTTACAATACCGGTAAAGAGAGTTTCATGCCAGTGTTGTTGGACACCGTGCCTAACACCATGCCCGCCACCAGTGACTGCTTGCCTTCACCAGTACCGAATCCTCACATCTTTCCACCCCTGTGAGTTCTGTTGCATTCGACCCCTTTGTTTCCTCACTTTTCAATCCCTATGAGTTCTGTTGCAAGTCCATTTATTGTCTCCTGGTTATGTGATTTTATTTTTTCAGATTTGTATTTTAATTTGATCTTTTTTTTTTGAAATTCAGAAAATCCTTCTTTTAAGTTATATTTGTCTAATTTCCAAGTGTTTAAGGTTTTTTTACTCATTTCCATTTGTGACTAATGTCAATTTTCAAAGTGTCATCCAAGTGGATAGTTGATGTGATTTTGATTTGATCTTTTCATTTTATGAAACTATATTTTTTGGCCCAGTGTGTGGTCTGTCTTACAGTAAGTTTTTTAATCATCTTCTTTGTCACAGTATCCTCTGCATTTAGAACAGGGTGCTAAGTCTTTTTTATAAGACTTGAACTAGTTTTCTTTAAATAATGTTATTTCAATAATTTGTCTTTAAAATATGTGTTGTGATTGTATAGCATCTTTGATCTGCTTTCTATATGATGAGACCTGTGGCAAAAATAATATAATAAAAATAACCAAAATAAGGTGGTATGGTAGTGAAGGTGACCCAGAGGACAGCATTAATGAAGGTCCATGAAATCGTTCAATAATCACTAATGATAGGAACAAATTGTTAATTATTTAAAATATAGGGAAACTTCACTGCTCTGCATTATTTTCAAGGATCGAACCCTAGACTATAATAGACAAATAAAAAAACTCCTTTTTAATATGAGATTAACTCATTTGTTTCACTTTAATGGATTTGCTTGTTCTCTCTGGAGAAAGTAGGGTGAGGAAAGAGCCAATTTCAGGCATCAGGTGGGCAGTGCTATCGAGGGAGAGCTGGTCGACCAGAGAAGACTCTTTAAGCCAGAGACAGTTACTTTTCATAGATAGTTGGAGTTTTTCTTTTTCCTCTCGCAGGTAATTATCGATATTCTGGGCTGTTCATGTAGTTATATTAGAATGATCCTTTTAGCTTTGTCTGGTGGAATGCTATATAACCACTCTCTTGGTTAATCTATTATCAGGAAACAATGATATGAGGAATATAAATAAGGTTTAGGTAAAACAAGGCACAAAAGTGCTCAGCGGGAACAGTCTCAGATATTATGATGCAAATTCAATTTGTCAAAAGTTAGAATTACTGAGTCAGTGTGACTTCCAGGGGAGAGACACAGAGAGGAGGAAGAGGGAGTCTCAGTCCCTTCTTTAGTAGAGTTATTCTGTGTAGGAATTTGATCATCCTACTACCAACAACTTCCAAAATGAAGGAAGGACATAGTATGTTTTTATATACGATGTGAGCAGTAGTGAGCATAAGAGAGCTGTTTGCAGTTCTTCCCCAAACACCCATCACCAGGTGTATTTACAAACAGATTGCACATAGCCATTGCTGGGCTGCATTCTGCTGATGCGCTTTCTGGAAGTGTGATAATGAGCAGTAGATAAAAAGCATGGCGACAGCTGGTAGTAAGAACTGGGCTCTAGTTGGCATGGTGCTGAATGTTAAATACGGTTCCAGCATTCTTGACTTTCTACAGGGTATATTATAACCTTAGATAAGTAATTGTATTAGATGATGAAAGACCTAAAATTATTTTTATGCCTTTCCCTCTTCACCTCTTCCTCCCAATTTCTATATTTCTTCTCTTTTAAATACAAAGTATAGACCTTCAATTAGCCTGCAAATTCTCTCACTGTTAGTCTCCCAACAGGATTCGACCTGCTAAGAGTAACTAGTATTTTCCGTCTGATAAATAAGGAGATGACAGCAATAACTGCTGTCAGCATTTTTCTCATTTAAACAAATAAAGCTGACAAATGATGAAGTCCTATGCGCTCTGTTATGTTTAGTACATGCAGAGCAATTACTCATCTGCTGCCAACATTAGTCTATCTACAACTAAACCATCCAACAGTATAGAGAGTGTATTAGCATATCTGTCGCATAGCCATATTTTTATATTCCGTAAGGCTCTTCTCCATAACAAAGGCTGATAGTTATAATTTGCCCCATAATTTAAAGGGTTGGACTCTTCCATGCTCATTAGGTATACAAGTTATCAGGTACAATGTTACTACTTTTTATGAGGTGCCATCATATATTTACCTGGAATTTTTGCTGCCCCCTTTCACTTCTATGAACATATTAGCATTCCTCTCTTGAAATGTACAAATAGATAGTGATCTTTTCAATACCATTGGATGAATACTGAGGTATGGGCTTACATATTTTATTAAATAGAGCCTAATTTTCATCAGTTTCTCATGTGTGGATGTTTATACATAGCCATCTTTTCTGTGGTGATTTTTGATTTTGTTTTGGTGGGGATTTATTTTGCATTGCATGGTTAGTGGTTGACATATCACTGACCCTAGATAAACTGCCTTACCCAGAGAAATTCCAACATAAGTCAAATCTTTGCCTGTGAGCATGACTTATATATACAAACCAACAACTTCGTTATAGATCTCTTATACTTAATATTTCTTTAGGGACCTAGTACCAGATAATTAGAGGATCCTCCATGACCAAGTGTCTGTTGAAATTATATGTATTAGAAATTCAAAACCTGCTCACCCTGACCCCCTTTCGCTTCCCATGGAAGATGCGGTTATGGTTTTTGCTCATTAGCAGGCACCCCCATTGGACCACTCACTGGCCCTGTGGCTTCCCTGTGTGTCCCATGTGTTTCTAGGGATTAGTGAATGTAAACTTCCTTCCTGAGAGTCTTTCCTTTTCTTTGTGTTTTACTACACCTTTTCAAGTAAATCTTAGTCTGCCTTGATGCCCTGGTATCTGGGTTAAGTGATTGCAAGTCTAGAGGTGTTTATACCTGTGGCAATCTCCAAGTCACATTCAGAGGGTGTTTGCCTTCATTTCCAGCCTGCAAGACACTCATCACTGTAACCATAACTGCGTCTTCCATGGGAAGAGACAGGGGTCAGGGGTGAGCAGGTTTTGAATTTCTAATACATATAATTTCAACAGACACTTGGTCATGGAGGCTCCTCTAATTATCTGGTACTAGGTCCTAAAGAAATATTAAGTATAAGAGATCTATAACGGAAGTTGTTGGTTTGTATATATAAGTCAAGTTCACATGCTTCAGTGATACTGAAGACAGTATCACTGTCTTCCCGTTCATCAACGATTTGCTCGAGTGTGCACCAGTAACATCTCTTTATGTCCTGTCTCATGCTAGTAGAGCCCAAGGGCATCTGCCTGCTCCAGGAACATGAAGAGCCTCAAACCATTCCATCAGGTCATGGGTATGATGTCTATAATTGTTACTGGTATTTGGCATATCAAATACGACATGGGTAGCTTGCCAGGCTCTGCTTTGTGGGTGGCATACTCTGGTAGTCACCTCTGATTTCCAGCATAGTAGATATATAATAATAATTCAGAAGTTACTCATTCAGAATCAAGGTGACTTCTCATAGTTTAGATATGAGAACTAATAGTTTAGATACTGACACTCATAGTTTAGATATTCTTACAGAAAATGCTACAGATACTATCATTATCTGTGAACTTGAAGGCATTTCTGACCTTTCTCTCTTCTTGAATGTGTCTTTGGTAAGCATTCAGTGATTCCCCAATCCTAGACCATTCAGTCTCTGTAGGGGTCCTAGTACTGCCACAGGGGAGCTCTGACATATCAAAGGGACTCCACCACCTACTGGGAGGCTTTGATTTGCTCCTCTGTGTCCTCTTTCAAAGTAGATCATCCACCATTTACCTAAAATCAAAAAAGAAACCTGTTATACAAGTTATCTTCTCTGTAGCCTCCTTCCTTCTTAATCCTCTGCTCTCTGACTGCTTTAAGTCCTCCTAACTTTTCCATCTTAAATCTCAACTTTATCACATTATTCTCTTTCTTTCCCTGCAAATTCCATCTTCTCTTTACCCCGACCTACTGCGTCTTCTATTAAAATGCAGAAAAAAACAAATAATCTGTATAAAAATCAATAACATACATCTGATACAATAAAAAATACCTTTGCAATGTCTCTTTTATGATGTATGGGACAATTTGGGGGGACTGGAATCTCCGGAAGAAAGGCGTACTTCTGCACTTTTCATTAGAAATAGGTACATTTCACTAGTTACCAAGATAGTTTTCTATTATGTGACATTGCCTACAAATTTGGAAATTATTAGACAGATTTTTTAGGATAATTTATGTGGTATATACTTCTTTCTTGTTGTTATAAAGGCCATACTATTTATTGGATAGAAGAGGATATTCCTCTAGCCTGACTAATCCAATCTCTATTATCATTATTTAATCCTTTATCTCTATTTTTTAGTCCTGCCAAAAATGTCTGGCTCATTTAGGAAATAGTAGCCATCCTATGCCCTGAGCTTCTTCCAGAGTTAAATAGAGGTGGAGGAAAAGATATATGCCCTTAAATTTTCTCTGTTAATTATATGCCATAATTTGATATAAAATGCAGAATTTGGATTGAATTATTGAAAGGGGTCCATTCGTGGAACTGCTTTGAGTTCAAATCGAAATCTATCTATCTATCTGTCTATCTATCTATCTATCTATCTATCTTTCTTTCTTTCTTTCTTTCTTTTTCTTTTTGCTTTTTGGGACACACCTGGTGACACTCAAGGGTTACTCCTGACTCTTCGCTCAGGAAGTACTCCTGGTGGAGCTCTGGGGATCATATGGGACACTGGGGATCTAACCCGGTTCTGCCACATGCAAGGCAAACGCCCTACCACTGTGCTCTCACTCCAGACCACTTAATCTTTCTTTGGCAAGTCATGTAATTTTGGACAAATGACTTAGCCTCTAAGTTCTCTCAGCTGTAGAAGAAGGAGCTGTGCCAGGTTCCATATCTGTAATTAGAAATATCATGTGGGAAGAAGTTAGAAGCATTGGAAGCATATCATTAAACTCAGCATATTGGTAGAATTCAATGAGCATCTCCTTAGGTTTTTTTTTATTTTAGGTTTTGGTTTTTGGGACACACCCAACTAGGTTCCTCCTAGTTCTGCACTCAGGAGTTACTCCTGGTGGGCTCAGGAGATCACATATAGGATGTGGAGATCAAACCTGGATAGGTTGCATGAAAGGCAAGTTTCCTACTAACTGTGCTCTCTCTCCAGCCCACATCTTGTTCTGTCCCTTGCTGACTCCACTAGAGCAATGGCTTCTGGTTCAGGAGGGTTTGCTGACCAGAACTGCTGCTGTCCTGCTCACACTGCTTGAGCGAAATGGTTAGGAGAAGTGTTGTCTTCTTTAATGCTGACAGTCTCAGCAAAATAACTGTTCATTCCAGAGGAAGAGAGGCCGAGAGTCTTTGGTCAAACCTTTGGAAGACATATATATTATACAGAAAAAAAGCACTAAGTAATATTTTTATTAGGAGAGATTTATTAGATTTATTAATACCTCAATATAATATTATCATAAATAACTTCAAAAAGGCCAAGGTCTTACATTTCTGTGTTCTACAAATATAAGCTTAGCACTTCCTCTGCTTCTACGAAACATTCTCTTCACAGCCTCCTGCCATTGTTATGGGGGTTTCCTTGGATTTGCTTCTAGGGATCTTGGGATAATTTACTCAACATGTCTCATCATCTTTGGTTTTCAGGACCCTTTGAAGCTTAGTCTTTTCCCCTTTTGGGCTCCTGGCCTATTTACCATCCTATGGCACATATTTTCTCTTTTTCTTTCTTCCTTTTTTCCTTCCTTCCTTCATCCCTTTGTTCCTTTGTTCCTTCTTCCCTTCATTCCTTTGTTCCTTCCTTGTTCGTTTGTTCCTTCATTCCCTCCTTAGTCTATTCTTGTTGTTGTTGTTGTTGTTGTTGTTGTTGTTGTTCTTGATTTTGAGCCAAACCCAGTGGTGCTCAGGGCTTACTCCTTGTACTGCACGCAGCGATCACTCCTGTCAGTGTGTAGGGGGCAATTACAGAGTGCCAGTGCCGGGGACTGAACCCTGGTTGACCCCATGAAAGGAAAAAGCCAGAATCGCTGTATGATTCCTCTGGCCTCTGTGCCTTCACCTCTCTAAGCCATATGGCTGGCAGGAACCTTGCCCTCTGCCATATGCAGAAGGAACAGAAATCCACAGTACTCAAACAGTGTCTCTGCAATTAGTATGCTCAAGTTCCTTTTGCTTCAGAACCTCAGGAATGAATGTGATACTATATTCTTCGCAGTAGAGTTTACACCAAGAGAGACAAAGAAAAAGCACTCTGTCAAGGTATTGTGAAAACTATTACATTGTATTGGAGCTGCATTGGTTGGTAATACTTCACACTCATTCTTTCCAGCCCACTCAGCTGTTGAAATTTAATTAGCAGTAATATATTATTGTCAAAGTAATTAAAACCCAGCCTTGATTAAAAACAGAATTGTGTAATTAACAAGAAGAGGTTGGCTAGCCTTAACTTTCTGTTGGAGTAATACAAGGGCCTCAGCAGATTTGCTCTATCTTCCCCAACAGGCCTGAAGGTGCGGGAGGTGTTCATCAACGTCACCAGGCAGCAAGTGGAGGACTTCCATGGGCCAGAGGACTATTGGTGCCAGTGTGTGGCCTGGAGCCACCTGGGAACCTCCAAGAGCAGGAAGGCCTCGGTGCGCATAGCCTGTGAGTATATCTGCATGACCTTCTTCATGCAGGGACACCCAGAGGTTTAAATCAAGCTGAAGAGGGTCTGTGGAATACCAGATGCTTCTGTAGCCTGCAGAGAATGCTAGAAACCTTCAGAGCCTCCTCTACCTTGACTAGATTTCCTCTTTTAAGTTGTATTATGAATGTTTGATAATTGCCTCCAGAGTACAATCAGCAAATCAGTTTGGCTTGGACATCTTGCCTAGATTGCCAGAGTGCAGGTGTCGCAACAATGCTAGGAAAACCCTTTCCTCTGAGAAAAGAAGCACATGAAAATGCTTTTTGCTGTCCATTGTCAATGAGAAAGTTCAAGGGACTTGATAGGAAAAGTTAAAGGATGACTGTTTTGCTTTTGCAGCAAATCTACAAATTTAAGACACTGAGGGATTTTTATAGCCTACTATTAAATATCTTTCCTCTGAATCTTAAAACACGGAAATGGGTTTTAAAACAAAATTTGTTTGACCCTAGGCGGACTTAAAAAATCTATACGTAGGAAACAAAAAAGGAAGGGATGGAGGGAGGAAGGAAAGAAGGGAGGGAAGAAGGAAGGGATAAAGGAAGGAGTTTTGTAAATTTGAGGTTTCTTTACATTAGCATCCATCTTTTTAATGCTACGGAACATTTGAAAACATGCAGTCTGCCTTTCTCCACCTTCCAAATTCTGTCTCTTCCCTATTATCCTGCTCCTGTGCAGCTTTCTATAAAATCTCCTTTGTGAGTTCAAGATTGTAAAAGCACCTTCAGAAGGAAGGAAAAAAAAAAAACAGTGATGGAAGGGCAGAGATGGTTATTGTTGTTTTATTCAAATGCTGCCTTCTGAAAGTGCTATAAAGAATACGGGGCATGAGGGATAGATTTGAGGACTCAGAATTCTTCACAGCATATGTCGATGGGTTAGGGATTAGGAAGAGTAGCGAATTGCTGCTATTGGCAGACATTTATGTTTCTTCGGAAATGAAATCTTCACCTTAAAATATGCATGTCACCTTCCATGATACTGGCCATTTGGGAGGTCTCTTTCATGGGTATTGACTGGGTCCTAATTGAACAAGGACAAGAGGTCATTTTGTGAGCTGTGTGATGAGGTCACCGGCGTGGGACACATTTTCACTACAGTTATTTAATTCATTGTAACCAGCAAATACCTTATGGCTTTAAAGTAGCAGGTCAGCAGAAGAGGGAATATATTTGTTTCTACTCTTCCTTAATATTCCCAGATCTGTGATATTTGAAGTGCTTTAGACAGGCTGGCAGAGAGTAGAGTGTGAGCTGAGTCAGGTGGAAGCAGATTATTCTCTAAGCCCCGTCTGAAGAATGATGAGACCAAACAGCATGAGTATTTCAATATGGTTCTTCCATTTCTTTCTCCTCTAGGTCTTATCTCCGTTTAATTCTTAAGTTCACTACAAAATCTAGTACTTTTAGAAATTATTACAACTCTCATTTCCAGTCTCTGTATCATCCCGGATTGTGCTTTCTACTTCTTGCTAGAAACTTCCAGGGGAGTTCAGTTTATATAATTTGAACAGCTTTTACCATTTTGTAGGAAGGCTCATACTTGCCTTTCTTCATTCTCATAATGCTTGATGAAAGGAAGTGGAACATATTTCTACCGTACTGATCACTCTCATCCCTTTGCTTTTGTGGTTGTGGCTCTGCTGATAGATATCCAGACATAGAACCTCTATTCGTTCTAAGTTTCAGTGGTCCTGCAATCACGGAGTTGGTGCCGTTACATTTCCACTTTTTCAGTTTCATGATAGTAGACCACGTCTTAATGTCATCAAAGATGAAAGAGTATCCCTAACCATTGCATGAATTAGAGGTATTGATAACTATGCTTTAAAATTGTACATAGAGGGGTGGAGAGATAGTTCTGTGGCAAGGGCGCTTGCTTGCATGCAGCCAACCCATGTTAGATCTCTAGGATCCCATGTAATCCCCCAAAGCATTGCCAGGAGTGATCCCTGTGATCTTTGAGTTAGGTACAAGAAATAAGCACTGAGCACAGATGGATATGGCCCTAAACAAACAAAGCACCAAGAATTTAAATTAATATAAAGTAAAACTCTATCTGGCACAGAGTTAGTGCTTTTCAATAACTATTTGTTCATGATATGTCTGAACATAAAGGACCAGCATCATTCACCAGTAGGTGGTTAGAAGTATTTGAAGGTAACTGAATTAAGGTAAAATTGGAGTGCTTTACTAAATTCTGCAGATTATGGATTAGTAACACTCCAAAAATCCATTTATTTTGCTAGCTCTAGGATCGTCAGGATTCCAGATAGTATAGAATCAAAGAATGTAAAAAATAAATAATTTTCTTTCACTTTTCCAAGAGTCATAAAATGCTTTTTGTGAAACAATCTTACAAACCTTCTCAGATACTTTGTCATTTTTATGTCGTGATGCATTGTATTCTAATGAGCAGAATATAGATGCCTTTATTCTTATGAATAGAATATAGAGGCATTTTATTTTTAATTCATAATAATATCGAAGCTTCTAGTATGCAATCAATATAATTTACAATAATATTTACAACTTATTTTAATTGTGTGTGTCCTATGTAGTAAATGACAAATTTTATTTGAAATTATTTGTGTAAGTCAAGACATGAGTTGTCATTAAATATTGTATTTGACAAGGACCAGTGAACATTAAAATGTAAATTGAAAGTTAACTATATTTAATGGCATGAAAAGTGGAAGGATCCAACAGACTTTAGGACCTTGTTGAGAATGTTTTTGATTTGCCTATGGAGAAAAAGAGCAACATCATTTTCTATAACTTTTATGTTTTCATGAAATAAGAGATTTCCGCCTGCTATTTGCAAGCACTTCCCAGCAAATAACACATTGCACATGAGGATAATCTTTATTCCCAATAAATGAAAAAGCAAATTGGGTATAATTGTCACTATGTTTTTTCTTTTTTTATATTGCTTTCTGAAGTACTAAAGACATCTTAATGTGCTAAATAAGGATTTTGATAGATGAATGTAGTTTACGTATCTGATGAGAATTGTCTTGAGGGGACTTTGCAAAATTAGTATCATTTTTATATTATTCATTAAATTATTATAATTCAGCATGAGAGCCTCTTATACTTCCAGCATTGAACCAATGATCCTTTAAGACTTTAATCGTTTCAAAACTGCAGCAGGCCAAACCTTTCTTGCAACTGGGCCATTCAGCTAAGGATCCTTTGATGGGTGCTGCCATGATCACTACGTTCAATTAACTGCATAAGCACCAGGAAGTTCGCTGGTGTGATATCATTTGATTTTTAAATATATTACATATCTAACTATATGACCACATTGATTTTATTTATTTATCTATGTAACTCATATTTTTATTGGCGCATACCCACCTGGAGATTCAGTTAAGTGTGCAGATTGTTGGTTTCTACCCCTGATGTATTGAATCAGATCTTCGAGAGTCTGGCGCAGCTAGTTTTCTATGCAGTTATCCCAGTGATTCTCTGATCAAGTAACTCTCAGTTGACTTACCCAGGAAGAGCACTTTGCAAAATTTATCATGCCAACAAATCAAGTGGAATTCTTCTTCACAAAATTCTAGGTGATTTAGGTAAAATTCTCTGAGTCGATGATCTGTGATTCTATATTCTAAGAGTTCCTGGATGATGTGGTTGCTGCCAGTTATTCTGTGGGATATCATTTTTTTTTTGCTTTTTGTGTCACACCCAGCAATGCTCAGGGGCTACTCCTGGCTCTGCACTCAGGAATTACTCTTGGCGGTGCTCGGGGGACCATATGGGATGCCGGGATCGAACCCAGGCCGACAAGGGCCGGCCGCATGCAAGGCAAACGTCCTACCCGCTGGGCTATCGCTCCGGCCCTGGGTTATTTTTTGAGTACCAGTCCTCAAAAATGTTTAGGAAAAAATTTTGCCTTAACTCAGCTTCCTGATTCATTACAGAAAGTGACATCCATACAACATAGGCGACTTGAGCAGAGGTCACCTACGCACTAACAGACATGAAACAAGATCCCAGTAGCTTTACCCTGATTCCATAAATGTCCTTATGTCTAAGTTAAATCTAAATTAATTCCACTCTGTAAGTGAGAATTTAGAACCATCATAGAAAAAATAAATCTATGTGCATTTGACGTTTCCTTGAGGAAAACATTAATTGCTTTTCTATTATCTGAGCAAACTGCATCCTTCCTCATGGCCAAGTTATTGTATATATACATATGCATGTATAATATATTTATTTAAATATATATCTAATATCTATGCAGGCGACACTCAGACAGGCGTAGCCCCAGGAGGAACCCGGGGCCGCAAGTGCATTCAAGTGTCGATGATCAATGTGTCCTTCAATTCACATTAATTCTCGCAGCTAGCTGCATTCTTCATCGACGCAGGAGCAGAGTGATCTACCACTAAGAGCTGCTACTTGCTCGCCCTGTGCCCAGCTGCTCACAAGGTGCCCAGGAGAGATGGCAGGTTCTAGCCATGGCCCGCCACCCCAGCAGAGCCTTGCAACAAGCCAGACGACCCCCCACTCCATGAGGGCCTCCATTTTCCACATTCGGACTTCTCTCTTGTCAGAACTTCGACCCAGCAGACCAGCCTATCACAGTCCGGCTCGGCGGCAGCTTTGCGGCCGCTTGGTTCATCAATAAATGCTGGACTTAGAGATGACTACAAGAGTATGCTACCTGCGGCAGAGCCTGGCAAGCTACCCGTGTTGCATTTGATATGCCAAATACCAGTAACAATTATAGACCTCATTCCAGAATGGATTGAGGCTCTTTATGTTCCTGGAGCAAGCAGATGCCCTTGGGCTCTACTAGCATGAGACAGGACATATGGAGATGTTACTGGGGCCCGCTAAAGCAAATATACGATGAACGGGAAGACAGTGATACAGTGATCTATGCAGGCATCTATAGATATGCACATTTAGAAAGATGAATAATACATAAACTATAACGTTTATACATATATGTATATATATTTGGTAGATGAGTATTTAACACATCTAGTCAGTACATATTGTTGTCTTAATAGCCAAAAAGCACAGAAAGAGTCTGTGCTTTGTTTCAGGAAACTATGTACCATCACCTTAAATGATTGTACTTTTCTCAACGATTCCAGACTGCATCAAAAAGATGTTAACTGTTCCTCCAACTGCCTGCAGCTTTAAATGGCCACGGCCCCTATTTCAGGTGTTTTTATAAAGGAAAAAATAAATAACTCTGACGCATACTTACCCTCCCCACCTCCAAGCTGGCAGAGACCCTCTCTAGAAGCTAATCCCTCAGGCCCTCTCTCATTTGTGTGATGCCGTCAAGCTGGAGGGAGCGACCACTGTGGCATCTGTTACTTCTGTTCCTGGATGGTTGTCAACACTAGGAATATTCAATTATTCGGAGTTGTTTATTTTCATGAGTGAACATTTGGCTGCTCAGCCATTGCGTTTCCTTCCCATTTTTCTCCTTTGAAATGGCTTGCTTAGATCATTAACCCTTGCGTGGCCGCCCAGAGTAATTCCTGAGTGCAGAGCCAGGAGTAACCTCTGAGCATCCCCAGGTATGACAAAAAGGAAAAAAAAAACAAAACACAAAAAACCTTGCTCGGAAAATCCTTCTTGCCAGATAGATCATTTCCACTCTGGGAGTTAAGGGAGGTAACGTGCTTGTAACTGTCTCATAGCAACTTGGCCACTTGGAATAAAACTCCATAGGGAATCACCATTTTGTTGGTTTATTAAGTATCTATAAAATATGATTAATCCTGTGTATAATTTAAGTACATTACTTATTCGAGGCACTCATATATAGCTTTGCACTTGTGCCAGAAGTGAATGGAAAAATCTCATTTAAGAGTGAGGAAACCCCCTATGTAGGCTCTTTAGGGTTCATGGCTTCGATGAGTAATCTCACCTGTTAATAATCATTGGTGGCCCCCTTTCTGACTGCCAAACTAAATATAAAAATAAATAAATATGGGTACATCTGCCTGGCATTTACATTCATCCATAATGTGCATTTTAGCTCGGTCTCACACCAGCCTGCCGAGCTCTAATTAAGCAGCAGAGCTCAGAATCTGGACATGGGCGCCACTCCCGCTCCTTCTGTGTTTACTCTCTTCCTTCTCCAGGAAGCGTATTCTCAGCTCTGTCTCACACTTCTGCTTCTGCCCAGTTCATTATTCTCTCTCAGGCCACTTTTAGGTTTTCTCCTTTGTGGAACCTAGTTCAGCAATGTATTTTGTTTGTTTGTTTTTAACACCACTTGACTCAGGTGCCTTCCATAGCGACTCAGCTAGCAGAGAAGATATTATTTAGCATCTCCTGATTCAAATCTCATTAGTACTTACCTCTGGGTTTTTGTAGAAATGCTTGCTACTTCATTCATTTTTCGTTCTTTTATAGTTCTTTTTAATTGAATCATATAAATTACAAAGTTGCAAAGGTATTTCTGACGAGTTTCAGGAATATACTGATCCAAAGCCAGTCCCTTCTCCAGAGGCCACTAAGCTGTATCAGTGTCTCCAGTTTCCCTTGCCTCCCCCCTACCTCCCAGCCTACCTCTGTGGCACTTTTCTGCTTCAACATGTTGTTCTTTATCTAGAAGCTTAGGTGCCTTATGTTACAAATGAAGTTATTTACCATATCACATTGTCACCCATTTTAGATTCTGCTGTGCTATCCTCATAGCCTGGTACTGTGCACCTAATCCAGAGCTTTCTACATCACCTTTTTTTTTTTGCTTTTTTGGGTCACACCCAGCAATGCTCAGGGGTGACTCCTGGCTTCACACTCAGGAATTACTCCTGGCAGTGCTCGGGGGACCATATGGGATACCGGGAATCAAACTGAGGTCAGCAGCATGCAAGGCAAGTGCCCTACCTGCTGTGTTATCGCTCAGCTTTCTATATCCTTTTAATTATAAATGGTTAATCTGAAAAACCCACCAACCCTAGGAAATCTGTGAAGACTCCATCAAAGAGCTTTGGTTATCTGTGTGCCCCTAATTATGCCATGGGATAATGTGGATCTTTGATAGCGACCACCTTTGTCCTCTGTGACTTGGGCACTATTTTATTGCAATCGAAGAGGAAGTCAGTGGAATTTGGAATACTATATTGTTGTGACCACACTCTGTGACATACAGTGAGCAACTCAGAAGGAGCCTGAGCCTGTCCACTCTACCTACACTTCTTACATTTACAGAACACAGAAGTTATTCACAGGCAATGCAAAAGGTTTAGAGGTCAATTAGCAGCAGTCGGTAGGTTCTGCTCAACAGTTTGAAGCCCTTTATCCCCTCCCCCACAGATAAATGTGGACAAATCCAAAGGTATTACTCTACCGTGCCTTTTGCATAAGTCTGAAATTAAAGTTGATGGATATTACTGAAGATTTGAGCATCCAGGCCTTTAGGGGAATTTAAATTTTGCATAAGAACATATAGCTAAGAATGGAAGTATTGAAATGCAGCTTACACTATGCCAGCTGGTACATGAGGTGAAGAACTTATACCAGGATGTGCATTTGCAACCATGTGAAAGAAGGGGCCTTTTTTGGAGGGGGATTTTTTTTTTGTCAATGGGGACACCCGGTAATGTTCAGGGATTGCTCCTGGATTTTTACTCAGGAATTACTCCTGGTAGTGCTCAGAGAACCAGATGGAATGTCAGGGATTAAACCCTAGTCGGTGGCATATAAATCAAATGACCTACCTGCCTCCTCCTCCGTACTATTGCTCCAGCCCTAGGTTTTCTCTAGGTCCAGAGGTAATATTTTCTAGCCAAGACTTATGCTCATGGATGCCTAATTCATATACCCTAAGGGTCAGTTTCGACCTAAGCGTTTGACAGCAGAACTGAGCATATAATAGATGGGATCCAGTATAAAATGAAAATGTGGGGCTTTGTTCAAAAGAGTTTGAAGCCATCAACGTTAGAGCGTTAAATCAAGCATGAGCCCCTAGGCATCTCCACTGGTTTGACAGGGAAGGAGGCAGCTTAGAGTGGCAGTAATGATGACTGTTCAATAAATGACTTCATACAAGTAATGACTATATGGAAAATGAATAATTGGCCTAGAAAGACTAGGGACACATTCCAACTGACTCCATAGGGAGTCACAATTGTGATTTGCTCCCAAGCCACAGGTAGCATTGTAAGAAGTAAGTTTTAAGATGCTATATTTGGACTCAAACTGACAAGTAGAAATACCCAGTGATGGGATTTCTGCATTTTCATAAAAACTTTAAATAGACAGGCAAGAAATGCATGCCGTGTAAAAAATGCAAGACATATTAGGTCATCTGAATTAAATAAGAAAGTGAACTATGGAAAAATGAGATTATTTTACATAATCTTTTTTTATTTTTACCTAATTTCAGTCTTATAGAAAATATCAAAATATAGTGAGAAACAAAATCCATGCAAATATTTAGTAACACTCTTCAAACGTTAACATTTTACCACATTTGCTTTGGCATTATCTTTGTGCATCTATCTACTTCTATGTATCTGCATATTGACAACTAGGGGCTTTGTTTTCTGACATGTAAAACATTATAATACAGACATAATTCCTTTTCCTAAAGGCTTTGCTGTATTTTTGTAAATATATATTTCTTATATAGTATAACTATAAAATTTGCATTGATATAATATTATCTGGATCCTTATTTATATTTTATCATTTTTCACTATTTTCCTTTATAATAAAACAATAAAATACTAAATTGTGAGTTATATTTAATTGAAATTTTATTTTAGTTACCTATACTCTGTATAATTTCAATCTTCATCACCTTGAGATTTCTGAATGTGAAGGTTAATTATGTCCTTTATTTCTTTTCAATTGGGCCATGAGAAAAAGGAAATATTTACTTCATGGTGGAAAATTCTGCCATCAATAGAATAAAATAAAATAGAAATTTTTTGATCAAGTGGCTAGAGTTGGCTGTCAATTAGAGAGATCAACAGACTCTGTCTTTAATGTGACAGAATGATGAGACTGAATCCCTTCAATGATACTTTTTTCTAAAATTACCTCCTCTATATTTAAGCATAGGACAAACCTAAATTGAGGAGCTCTTTACATATTAGGTCATTCTGGACTATATATGTCTCTGAAAATGTCAGCCATGTGTGGAACACTGCTGAGATGTACTGGGATGTGTAAGTGCCACAGATTAGATTTAGTACATCTTTCGAAAGGAACAGTTATGTTGCTCCTTTGTTGCAGTATGCTGCTGCCCATAGGCTCTGCATCTGGCCTGGAGTTGCTTCCTGCAGGCCACTTTGTAGATAGGAGGACAGTTTGAATGTGGCAGTTTATCTTACCATGAATTCTATACTGGCTGGTATAAATATTCTCTCATGCTGCCACAGTCATCTTGGGACTAGCTAGATCTTAACAGCATATTTGCCTGGTCTCGTTGGATCTCTAAGTAATTAGACCAGAGAGGAATGCTGTTTGCTTCCAAGCAAGCAAGCATGGCTTCTGATAAGTTAAAGGCTAATATACAGAACAACCATGAAATAAATATAAGACTTTTGTGAAGGCTTGGAGAACATAAAACTAGCTATAGAATATTCTTTGGTACAGAAGCATGCCTTTGTATTGTGAGATACAGTTTATCTCAGATGCCCCTCCTCCACTCTACCCTACAGGGGCACTTCCAAAGCAGATCTTGGCTGGGCTACATTAACATCTCAACTGGCCTAAGTGAGGTCCTGGGAGAAAGTACCTGAGGGATTTGACTCTGACAGCTTTCCTTTGGAGTGGGTGCTCCATTTGCAGGAATATAAAACTGTAGCCTACTTTTCTTGTTCTCTTTTGGCACTCTCTTTTGCCTCTTCTATCTTTCGCCTCTTAGAAAGACCCTCCCTATTGGGCCTTAACACACAGTGGCAGCCATCTTAGCCTACATGTGGCTGGGGCCCAGCTGGGATCCTTAAGTTCGGGGTTTTCCTGTTGCTGATTTGTATGCCAGAACCTATGTAAGTAAAGCATTTTGAAACTTTTCTGAATTCTAGTCGCCTGGGGCAGAAGGGGATTCCTACAATCTGCTCCTGGATTTTGTCAGGGTGCCCACCAATGTACCCGGACACTCCTTAGGCCACTAAAAGTAAATATGAAAACAGCATGGAAGCCATGGCCAAAGTTTACTTTTTTGTATTGTGAAGACACAATTTGACTCTCCAAAGCCATTTGGACATACCAGTTTGGGAAGGTTGTGTGGTGGACATTCCACCCATTAATGACTTGGGCATACAGAGCATGATATAGATTGTGATTTTATTAACATCGTGAACTTGGACATACCAGTTTGGGGAAGGTTGTGTGGTGGACATTCCACCCATTAATGACTTGGGCATACAGAGCACGATATAGATTGTGATTTTATTAACATCGTGAACTGATTGATATTATGCTTCTTTATTTAACAATTACGTATACCAACCTGAAATAGGTTAATGACTAAAGACTATTATTTACAGTAGCCTGTGGATGATGAAAACAAAAAAACTTTCTTGATGTTAGCCATTTTTTCATCAAACTTGCAGAATTATGGCTACTGCCTTCATAAGAAAATCACAGCTTAATTCATTTTGCCATCCATATAACATTATACCCAGTCTTCTTATTTCTTTACTCATCTCCTACCAAATGAATTCACGTGGATATAAATTAAGCCGCTTGATCATTATTGACACCAATCCACATTACATAGACCTGTGTTATTTCTTAGACTTTTCTGGATCAGAGATGACCTCTGAGAGGCCAATCAAAAGACCTAGGTGGCATCCTGATTCCTCTGTCATTCAGTTTTTGCTCCACTCATCATAAATGCCTGTTGATTTCATTTGTATCTGTTTTTAATATTGATTTAAATCCCATGATTTAAATGCTGTTAATGATGGTTTGTCATGATCATAATTCCAACACCATGCCATTCATCAGTATACTCATCTCTCTTCCCCATGGACTCCAGTGCCCCTCTGTTTCAACACTCCACCAATAACACAGTTGGTTGGGCCGTTGTGTTACTTTACCCCTGTGTTGCTATCTTGCTGTGTATCTCTGTACTCCACATATAAGAGAGATGGACTTGTCAATTCTTACTTCCAAAACATATCCTAAATTGATCCAATTCTTTCCATCTGCAAAAACAGTTCGTATCCCCACTCCTTATTGATTCTACCTTTGCCATCTAAAAGCCCATTTTTCATTTAGAGCCAGAATATTTTATCAATCTAATGCTGGTTTGATTTCCAGGAAAACAGCATTGTAACACCACCAATATTCTGGAATCTATCTACTGCCATACTATGGACAACATAGCCGATTGTTCCACTAATCCCTCTCATCACCACCAATCTGTTCTCTAAACATTAATTTCTGTCTGTTTTTCATTGTTATTATATTTTAGGTAACATGGTTGCAGTAGTGTTGACATGTATGGTTTGATCTTCACTTACTGCACTCTACCACCCCCAAGAGTCCAAGAGTTCTCCCTCACGGACTCTGTGTCATTTATAATCCACCTCTTTCTTCCCCTCAACCCCTCCCTCCACTGCTTGACTGTTTCATCATCCCTCCACTGTTTTATATTCCAAAGCCAGGGAGTTGTCCTGTGTGATACTGCTCTGTTTTATCCATCTGCATTACATTGTTTCTACCTTATACTTAATTAGTTAACTCACATGTTAACATAAGCCAGACCATGATATTTCCTTGGCAGCACTTTTCCCGCTCACATTCCAGAAATTTTGATATGGATCCCGTGGGAACTAACCAGCTTTCAACTTCTCTACACTGTTCTAGCTGCAGGGACACATTTTCTTTCCCACTTATTAATATTTATTCCTGATCCAGAGTCTTTACTGTTCTGTCTTCCAAGAACACATTCCAAAGACCTCTCCTGGCTTTTTCCTTTCTTGCCATCTTTAGTCTCATTGCACTATTTCTTTGGTTTCTTTAAAGATATTTACTATAAAATAGGAATTTTTGCTCTTTAGATGCTGAACAACTTCGGAGTGAAGTGATCTCTTAGATCCTGTTCTGGCAGGATTGATTGAAGGTCAAGCAAAATGTCACTTGCTGTCCTTCCCTCAGTTGCTGTATGATGCCACACAAAAGTCTGGGAGTCTGGGAGGTTTGGTGACACGTTGCAGTGTTAACTTGCTCAGAACACTGACCACAGCATGTCCTGATCGACCATCCTGGCCCCAGAGAGACCTGTAGTGAGCGGAGAATGAAAAACCTTGAAGTCATGTGAAAGTCTATATTTTTTTCTTGCTGTTAGGTTAGCTTTTCCCCCTTTGCTTTTTTTTTTCTCTACTCTTTTTGCTCAATTTTTCTGTAATAGTAGAACTGAATTATAATGAGGTGGTAAGTACTGATAGCTTAAGGGTTATTTTAAGGTCATTTCATTTTAAGCTCCTTGATATTTTGCATCTCTCTAATTCCCTATGCAGCCTGGAGGACAAATCAGGAGTGACCGCTCATGTCCCTGTTCTTTTTGAATAATGGTCTCATCAACATGGAGTTTTGCACTTGCAGTACCTAGGGTTGCTGGGTTGCAGTGGAGCTCTACTTGCCTTCAAGTGCAGCTTAAAGGGAGTAGGGAATTTTCAGCATTTAGCACAGAGAAGCATGATGGTACCAAGACGGAGAGTGTGACTTTTCTAAATGTCTTTAAAACTAAGCAGCCTTGTCTTCTCAGTAGTTCCCAGGAATGCATTTTTATTTCACTCCATCAAAAGCACTTTGGTTCAGTGACTGTTTCTGCGTTCCTTAGTATTCAGTATTTCCATTAGCACAGCAAAAATTGTAGTATTCTTAAACTACAAAATTGATTTTAGGGATGTTTTCTCCCTGGTTTTCTAATGGAAAATTATATAAATATAAGATGTCAGTTTAAATTTAATTTGATGTAATACCTCCAAACAAAGGAGCCATTTTTTTTTATTTCTACCATGTCAAACTTCAGCTGTCCTTAATATATTTTCATGGCCAAATTATTAGAATCAATACATAGACAGTGTCTTTTCATGGGACTAGGAGATAAAGCATACATCAGAAGTGCTCCCATAGGTATGAAACTTACCTAGGTATGACTGGAGTCTCAGTCATAGTTTCCTCATGAGGGAAGTGGTGATGCCTGGTCTCTTTGCTGTGTTCCACAAAATCCCAAGATTCATGTCCAGTGGAATAGACAGATTAGCTGCTAGCGAGAAGACACAGTTGTAGTATTCCCTGAAAAAGGTTTAAAGTAGGTCTGTGTGTACCTGAACCCTTCTGCTTTTCGCGACTCCATCCTGCTCCTGAAAGAGAATCTGTAGTTGGTGGCAACTGAAATAGAAAAGATACAGAAAAGATAACTAGCATCTCTAGATGTCAGAAGCCTGGAGGAAATTCAAGGAGCGAACAAACCATTGAGAGAGAATGAAGAGAGACACAATTGGTTAGTTGAAATGGAAGTGTTGGGAGAAAAAGCTGTGCTCAGGGGACTGGCTCTGGAAGAATACTGATGATAAAACTGAACTTCCCTGGGACTTTTGATTCTCTTGTTTAGCCACATTACTGTGACATTAGACAGACTTGTCTTATGATCTTTCCTCTTTCTTTCAAGACTTGCTTGTGTCCTCGGTTTCCAATCATTCCTCAAAATTAAGATCCTTTTCTTTATAATTCTCAGTAACTCCAAAACTTGATGATGTCTGAATGAATTTTTGTGTGTGTTTTGGGGAAACAAAAGAGGCCAAGTACAATGAAATGCATTGAGTTGGGAATAGCTCAGTAGAGAGCAGGTTAAATTAGTGTTCAAATCATTTTGTAAAAAGTACAGCTGTTTCTACCCACCATAATGTGTCCCTACTGCTGAATCCTGCCTTTGAAATTCCACTGTTGCCTGACAAACTTGGCTACTTGTTGTGAAAGCGATAATGACACACAGAGCTAGTTATAAAACAATTTATTGATAACAGCAATTGCAGTAGAGGAATTGCAAAGCACAGGGGATCTGACAAGACCCCCCAAAGTTTTTTGCAACTCTGAAAAAATAGTCCTGAGGGACCACTGCCTGACAGGTCTTCTAGCATGAGCCACATGCCTTGGTGTCCCAATGCAGACCCTGCTCATTTTGGGGGAGCAAGTATGGGTGAGGAGGAACAAGGAGAGACCGGTGCAATTTGACTATGGCCAGAGGTGCCCATCCTGGACTGTTATTGCCAGATTAGCTCAGCATATAGTTAGGCTGCTGCTTTCAGAAATCTTAAGAAAGAGATACCATCTCTATGCCCTTTACATATGGGAATCAACATTGAATTATACTTTGTGCCAGGTTTTCCTTGGGAGACGTGACAGAACCATAACTGAAAGATCCTGAACAAAGATAAAGAAGTGAAGACAGGAGAAGTCTGGCAAATTGGATCAGTGGGTCAAAAAATATATATATTATGGAATTCATATATCTAAGCAATGCAGAGGATTTAAGCTAGGTTGGCAGGAAAAGCTTTATAATGTGCCAAATACAAGGAGACTATCATTGAAGAAAAAACTGGCCTGACAAGAAGCTTTTTTATATGCTTCCTTTGGGAACGGGAATTAGTAGCTTTTCGGCTCTAACCAGGAAGGACTGGAAGATTGAAGTAGAACCAAATAGGGGCACAGGACCTTGAATATTATTCTGGTAGCATCCATCTGTTCTGCATTTAAACCAGCCTTTTTTTTTATCACAACAAATGATGTGTATTTGGCCAAGTTACAAATGCCCTTTATGTATGACAAATGTAGTTTGTTTTTCCTTCAGAAAGATATGGGTGGGAATGATTCAAATCTGATCTGAATACCAGTGTAGATGGACACTAATGGAACATTGTGCCATCCTCCCGCATTCTTAACAAATGACTATTAAAAAAAAATGACTATGATTTTTCACTGGCTGATTTGGTTTGAATGAGTAAATTATTTTTATTTCATTGCATTAACTGCTAGAACATTGAATGAGCCGATAACTCCTGGTGTTGCTGAGCTGCAAAGAACTATTATTCGGAATTGAATTTTTATTGATTTTCTGGTGCTACAATGACTTTTCTAACATAGCAGCATGAAAGGAAAATGAGAAAAGGCCAAATAGGGCATGGGGCAAGGAAAAGGATCCTGCTGCTTCTCCTGACCCAGGCCCAGACAGTCAACTATTGGCAGGCAGTGTGACTCTGGTTGATCCTGTTGCTGATTATATGATTCACGGGTTAGCCAACCACCTGGCTTTTCCTTCTTTTTCCCTTCTGGTATCTTTGTTTCTAGTCACTCGAGGCCTCCTTGGCATCCTGCTGCAGAAGTTCACAGGGCAGAGGGTAGAGAAAGAGCACAAGCAGACGGGATGATGTCCCAAATCGGTCGGCATTGATGCTGTTAGCACCATCCAAACGCACAGGAAGAATAAATGTTACTTGAACATCATTATAATATAGTTATCTAGTTGAGGGCTTTTTCTAGTCATGTTAACTATTAGAGATGTGTGTATTAATTAATCTGTAATCATTCAGGTGAGTTGAAAGAAAAACTCAGAATGCATTCAATCATTTTTCTCAGTTCTTAGGTTTTCCTGATAAAGAATAATTTTGCTTCTTATAAAATAAATTCTTTAATTTATATTTGAATACACGTATTTCCAGTTTTTTCTCTGATGAAGTATGATTAAAGACTCACTTGAAATTTTTGCCATCTAACTTCTTGACAAATATTTATGAAGTGATTATTGTAGAATCTTCCAGGCAAATAACAAAAGCATGGAAGCGTTTTCCTCATGATCAAAAATACCATAAGGTCGAATAAAGACTATTTTAGAGTTTGCTAAAGGTGAAAAATCTATGTCTTCTTTATAAACATTTTAGGCATAAAACCAGAGTTAGTGGATCCTGAGGCTATGTTCATCAGATAAATTGTGCTACAGAAATAGATTATCCTTATAAAATCTGGTAGAAAATTCTTAAAATGTTGTTATTTCTCTTTAGGGATTTTCCTGTACATACCTGAGAGCCAGTTGGTATTTTAAAATCTGTAAATTTGGATGGTTAGAGGAAGGGTTCCATGGTTAATGCTTTGCACGCAGCCAAACAGGATTCAATCCCCAACACTAGGGATCACTATATATCACTGCTTGAAGATTGCCAGGAATGAAACTCAGGAGCATAGAATTAGCCATAAGCTGTGGGCAGCCCAGGTATAGAGAAGACAAAATAAATAAAAGTGAAATCTTTAAAATTTCCATCCTAGGGTGCATAATTGCAGTTTTATTTAGATATTTGATATAAAACTAATGTGAATGATTTAATTTTTTCTCTTCACATAGATCATGTGAGCATGATTATAAGTGAGATCAGAAGGTATAAATCTATTTATACTCCACCCCCTCAATAGATAGGAATAGAAGACTAAGTTTAGTAAGAGAATTCCCTTATGTAATTTGATAACTTATGGAAAGAGGTAAGTAATTTGCAAAGATTTGTTAAAATAAAAAGAGCATCTATAAGCAAAAATTAATCCAGTTAGAGCCTAGTTGAAAAGGATAAATCAGGTAGAGTGTATATAGTTTTTAAGTCTGTAATATGTTCTACCTCTCATTATCTTTGTTATGAGAAATTTTCCTAGAGTAAATAGACAAAATGAATGCAAAAAAAGTCCTATTGTGATTTTTTGGTATCATTTCCTCACTTTTATTGAGGTACAGTGATTTACAGTACTATTAATGATAGTTCCATGAGTACAATGTGTGATCCTACACCAATATTCAGAATTTTCCCAATGACTCCTCCCAGTAACACCTCTCAGTCCCACCGCCCACCCTGGGTAAACTCAGTTCTATAGGCAAATTCACCCTGTGTTAATGTCTTTGTTGTCTTATTCTTTGTTTCTTTATATTCCACATCTCAGAGAGAATGTTCTGAACCTGTCCCTCTCTATGTGACTAATTTAACATAATATGATACAATTTAGTTCCATTCATGTAGCAGAAAATTGCTTGAGTTCATTTTTTGTTGTAGTTGACTAGTGTTCCACTGGTATACACACTACAGCTTCTTCATGCAATCATCTGTTCCTGGACACTTGGGTTGTTTTCAGATCTTAGTTTTGATGAATAGAGCTGCAATAAACTTAAGAATACAAATGTCTTTTAAAAATAATGAGTTGGGACCATTGGCTTAGATGCCAATAGGTGGAATTGCTAGGTTGTATGGAAGTTTGGTTCTTAGATTTTTGCTAAGTCTCCATATTATTTCCCATCAACTGTGAATGAAGGAGGTTCCTCTCTCAACACATTCATACAGACTATAATGAATACAGTGTGAAAATGGAATACTGGGACAAATTCTCAAGCAAATGGAATAGAATTGAGAGCTCAGAGACAGAGTCTGAGTATTCAACAAAGGTATTAGGAGTATCATAGGAGTAAACAAAGCTTCCTTAATAGATGGTGTGGTATAAATTGCTGTTACATATATAACAATGAACTCTAATCCCTGTTTCATACCTTATACAAAAGTTAATTCAGAATCTATTTAAGATTCAATATCAAAATTTAACCTATAAATCCTATTGAGAACATATGTAGAAACCTTCATGACATTGAACTAAGAGGCATTTTCAATGACATTGGCCAAGCAAATGGAACCAAAAGTAAACAAATGGGATGCATAAAACTAAGAGCTTCTGTATTGCAAAATAAACAATAACTGGAATGAAAAGACACTGCACGGAAGAGTGAAAATATTTGCCTTTTACTCATCTGACAAAGGGTTTAAAGCACTAGTAAAACCAAGCAGTAAAGAAAGCAAACTACACTATTAAAAATGGAGAGAGATGAACAGACACTTCCTTAAGGGGCAGATGCACATGGCCAACAAGTCTATTAAAAAATATTCATCATTTTTCATGAGGGAAATACAAATCAAAAATGTCACCTCAAACTATTGAAATTCACACATATCACAAAGAACAAATTCTGTACTTGCTACCTCTGAGTCTCATCACTTATACACAATGCCTTTTAATTGCTTAAGAATTATATTTCGGTGTAGTGTGTATGTTATAAAAAGGGCTAGAATAGTGCCTGTCAACTTCAACTATCAAAGACCCATAAAGTTCAACAATCTACCCCCCCACTTCTGGGTCTAACCTCTCTCAATAGCATGAGTGGGTGACAGAAAATATTTTCATGAAATGAGTGCATGCTTTTGTGTGGATGAATTGGATCTAATATGCGTTACCGTATGGTACCATGAGTGTCACTAGTAACAACCCCAAGCACAGTTTTTTTAGGTGTTCCCCCCTAAAAACAAACAAAAAAAAGCAAAAAAATAGTGTGACTGAATGAAAGAGTCCATCTGTATGACTTATTAAAATCCTGACGGCCTTCCCAACAAAGCTGGCGTTTCTTTGTGAAGTCTACGTTCGAACCCTAGTGCGTCACACAAGAGAATATGCTGCCACTGAGCACATTTCCAGCACCTGCAACATAGCAGTGTCCTAGTTTATTTATAAAGAGTTAGGTTCTATTAAATTTAGAAAATTTTAAGGATATTTCTGATTATTAAAATCACTTGATCACTTGAATCCCAGTTATTCATCAATTTGCTCGAAAGGGCACCAGTAACATTTCCATTGGACCCTATCACGTGCCAATGTAGCCCAACGGCATCTACTGCTGCCATATTAAGGGCTCTTTTGGGGTCAGGAAAATAAACATTTCTGTTACTGGATTTGGCATATCGAACACGCATCTGACAGCTTGCCAGGCTCTGCCATATTATTAAAATATTTAAAATAATTATTTAATATAAACTGCTTATAATTATCAATTTGTATGAATTTCTGTAATTTTAAATATTATGTATTTTCATTTTGTTTTATTGAAATTACATCATAAAAGGCTTTAGGTGTACATCATTGAAAATTAGCTTGTGCGTATACTAGATTAAGATTATGCTTTCTATATGGTAATCTCTTATATGAATGTACCAAAAAGTACTAAATATTCCTAATAAATTTTTAGACTCTTAGAAGATATTCAGTATTATTAAGAAAGAAAAGACTTGGGAAGTAACACCATGGCACATTGTGTAGTGCTTTAATCATTTTCTTAGAAAGGTTTAGCATTGAAATTATTGAATTACATACTTTAGTTCATTTAAAATGATAGTTTTACTGAGAAGCAATCCATAATACTTTCAAGAAATTCTCCTATTAAAGTGGATAATTGACATCCCGTGGGATCCAGTCGGTAACGGCACTAGTCCAGTGGTCGCCTCCAAATCGCATTACATGTCCAGCCCATCTGATTTTCGATGCCTTGGCAAATGAGACAGCATCCATGATTCTAGAATAGCGACGGAGGTCAGAACTCCGGATTCCTTCTCTCACTTGAGTGAGATCACGGGATGTCAAAAGATCATGTGGCCGCCCACCTACAAGATGGTCAGACTTCCTTGTCAAGACCCTGAAGGAATGGTTTGAGCTCTTCATATTCCTGAATCAACCAGATGCCATTGGGCTACATTGGCACGTGATAGGGTCCAATGGAAATGTTACTGGCACCCGCTCAAGCAAATTGATGAATAACAGGATTCAAGTGATCAAATGATCAAAGTGGATAATTGATATTTTGTGGTATATTCTCCAAAGGTGTTAAACTATCCTCAGAGTCAATATTAGGTTACCTTAATCAGACAAAAAATAAAGTTGTTCTTACTAGTAATAAAGCCCAACAACCACACTTGCTCCCAAAGCTATACACCAGCATGTTCAGACTCCAAGGGATTCCAGTGGACTACAGGTTAAAATCTCATGCAGAGGGCTAAAGGTTGGGGTTGGGGATGAGACTAAGAGTCAACTCTTGGGCAGGAAAGCATATTAAGGGAACAGGATTGGAGGGAGGCCATGGTCAGTAAAAGACTGAGAACACTGATCTGGCAATCAATGCTTGGCTTTCCATTTCTATGAATTTTACCTATAAATTTAGTCTATGGATTTCATATAAATGGAATCAGGTACTACATGATCCTTTCATGGTTAAAGTCTTTCATTTAGTTCCATGTTTTTAAGATCCATCGGAGTTCTAACATGTATCAATAATTCGTTTTATTCCACAAATGTCTTTGTATAGGTACACTACATACTATCATCCAGTTATATAATGAGCATGTAAATAAACTTTTAGAGTAATTTAAGTATATAATGTATCTTGCTCTTCGTGTCGCATGTTTTCTCTTGTAACAGTGTATAATTATTCTATACACTTCTCATTTTCTTGAAGCTAGAAATTATTCTGTCCATTCTATATAATTCTCCTCTTTTTCCCCTCTTGTAGTGTCTGTGGTTTTCACTTTTTGTTATAGTACAGTGGAGGTTACACACCAACTGTGTTGTTTTTTGCAGTAAGCTGTACAACAGCAGTGCTTCAGAGGATACCACTCAGTGTTGGGGTAGCCAGAGATCAAACTCAGAGCCTCATATCTCAAAGCAGGTACTCTACCACCAAGTTATCCCTGGGGTTTCAGAAACTATTCATAAAATCAAAGAAATAAATACAACAAGCATTGTTTAGAGGAATAGAGAAACAGATTGATGGGTTTTTTTTTGTTGTTTTTGTTTCTTTTGGAGGCTATGTTGGGGTGGATGGCCATATCTAGCAATGTTCTGGGTTACTTCTGGTTTCGCACTCAGGAATTACTCCTGGCAGTGCTCAGGGGACCATATGGGATGCCAGAGACAGGGAATGATCCTCTGAGAGAGCAAATGCCCTCTTCCCTCACTACAACTCTGGCCCAGACATATTGACATTTTTAATTGGCATGACTTTAACCATTAATTATATTGGTTCTCCCATAATCTTCTCTTAGTCATTTATGTTTCCTTTTAAGTTGTGTTTTCATTTCATTTTTGGGAATGTGAGGTCACAAGTTTGATGCCTATGCCAGCTCATCTGCCATGTGTTATCCTGGCAGCTCCACTAACTTTGGCACCATTCTCCACTAATGTTGTAAGATGTATGGCCTTACCACAGCCAGGAGTGTGTGAAGAACACAGCTGAAATATGGTGAGAATACTCTGTCCAAGTGTGCATCCTGCAGTCACCATAACACTCCATCACAATACAAACAGAATATGCATGTGCAACCAAAGAGGGGTCCAAGCCGCAGTAATTGCAGTATCAACAGTAGATAAAGAAAGGGGAGAATTCAAATTAAAATAATAATAATAATAATTAATAATAATAATAATTCCTAAACCGTATTTACCAATAATTTCCTTAAATGTTCTTGAAATTTAGGTTTAGAGAAACCTCTTTATCCCAATTTTCTGGATCTTACAGTGTTTGTTATAAAGGAGTATTTAATAGAAGCCACTCCTAGCAGTATTCAGATACAGTAACAGTGCAAAGCGGCTGTCAGCATACTCCCTGTTGCTCAGGGGGCTTGTTGCAGCCAGGAATCTTACCCAGAGCCCTGTGCATGCTAAGCATATACTAGACCACTTGAGCTATTTCCCTGGCCCCTGTGTATAAAATGTTTTAATTCAGATGGACTATTATTCATATTGCTATAAATTAAGAGAGATCTAGCAGTATCTTTTTGTCCTTAAAAACATCAGAATGCCTTTTCCTACTTAATTTACATGTCACAGTTTTCATATTCAAAATTATTCTTTTTATCTGAAAGTCTTTTAAAAATGTCTAGTTTATAATTAATTTGTATATCTGATTTATGACAAAGCTACTCAATAATCATCACTGCTTTATAATAGGATTCTGTAATGTATGTGACCTTTATTAAGTCTTATTATGTACCCTGTTCTCGTAAAAGGATTTTACACATATTAGTATTTAATCCTCACAAAAACAATTGTCATAAAAATCATAGTATGAACCTGATTTTACAAACTAAGAACTGAGGCAAAGCAAAATAAAGATATTCCTCAAGTCAAAGTGCCAGGAAGGTACAAATTCAAAATTCAAGCAGCTACTCATTCTCCATAACCTGCTTCTTTGTGTGTGTGTGTGTGTGTGTGTGTGTGTTCCCTACTGGAGTTCTGTATGATAAAAAAAAAAAAAGTCACTGACTAAAACACTAACATTGGTTGCTGTGCTCACTTAGGGCAGGCTTTTCTCTTTCAAGAGCAAAATAACGACATTTTATGAAGCAGGACTGTCCTGTCAGGTTGGAGACTCAGAGATGAAACTCCAGGAACAAGACATATTTCCATTGATATTTTTAATAATCACCAGCTGGAGGGGCAGTAGCTCTCATCTTGGCAACTGACTGACCACCTCCACTAGGATCCCAACTCTTTTTTTTTGTGCTATTTGGGTCACACCCGGCCACCATCAGGGGTTATTCCTGTCTCTTTGCTCAGGAATTACTCCTGGCGGAGCTCGGGGAACCATCTGGGATGCTGGGGATTGAACTCGGGTCGGACGCATGCAAGGTAAATGCCCTTCCCGCTGTGCTATCACTCGGGCCCCAGATCACAACTCTCTTATATCCCACCATCTCAAAGGGCAAAACGACTTAGAGTTAAGTTTGCATGGTTTACATTACAAAGACATTTTTTGGGTCTCCTTCCTATCAGTATTTGCATAGGATTTAATACTGATAGGAAGGAGAGACAACCAGGAGCCAAAAGCCTGCAGGAGGTGCTATCTAGGTGAGGTGAGATGAACACAAAAATGAATTATAGTTCAGCCTTCGGCATTTGCCCAAGATGACAAGGTCTTGTCAGACAGAAAAACAAGAAAAACCTGTTTTCTGTCTAATTTCAAGCATAGTCATTAGACTCATCTTGGGCTAGTTACAGCCAAGAAGAAAATGTGCAGAGAAATGACCTAGGATAGCAGTGTCTGTGCATTTGCAGCTTGAAAACAGTCTCACTAGGGAATTCTACATACTAACTCAATTGGGAAACAGTCTGCCAGAAAACCCTGTGTATCAAATAACAGGCAGATACAGGCATATCCTGAGATCTACTTTCTGCCAACAATTTTAACTACATTATTCAAGACAGTATTTAGGGATACAGATAGTATAGATGGAAGGGTGTTTGCCTTGCACTTGGCTGACACAAGTTCAATCATAGCCACAGCTTTATGGTTCCTTGAGCCCCACCAGGACTGATGTCTGAGTGCAGAGCCAGGAGTAAGCCTTGAACACTACTAGCTGTGGTCCCAGAACAAAAATAACTTAAGTTTCAAGTTTATATTGACTTTTATTGACCAGTCATTGCCAGATTATTCACCTCCATCACGTCCAAATAATGAATTTGTTGATTTGAATGTCTTTCAAAACCAATTTAGGAGATTATATACCTTTTTAGGAAGGGCATATAACTGATTATAATCATAATCTCTTAAGTATAATATGTCCAAGACTATATGTTTTTAGCTTGTTCATGAATGTATTCGTGAATATAATAACATTAGTGACTATGCTGTTTTCCCAAAAGAACAAAAATGTAGAGATGAATAATTGTATTCTCATGTAGGTTAATATAGGGGAAGTTTTAATTATACCCTGACTTTTGTTTCATTGTAAGTTATTATTTTTAACTCTTTTATTTTTCAAGTCTTTTGAGATGTATTTGACTTTAACATGTGTGCTATGCTTTACTTTGGTACACTTTTTTTAAAATTACATAATCATGACAATGAGGTTAGTTAACAATCCCATGCAGCATTCAAGTAATTACTGTTTTTGTTTTTCTATTAAGAAATGTTAAAATCTTCTATTTAGGTAGCATTCAAGTAAACAATACAGTGCTATTAACTAGTTCTGCCCTTTTATAATTAAGTTCCCCAGTCCTAAAACTGGGAGCTTATTATTTCATCAATATCTGCTTTAGTCAACTTAGTTGCCACAAATGATGAGGCTTGTATACATATTACACACACACACACACAAACATACACACACACACACATATATATATTATATAATATATATTTATAATCTTACTTTGGTTTTGTGCCACAAGGCACTGTGCAGTGCTTATTCCTGGCTCTGTGCTCAGGGATCACTTCTGGTGACTCGGAGGACTATATATGGTGCTAGCTATTGAAGCCGGATTGGCTGCATGCAAAGCAAGCACCATAGTGATGTACTCCAGCCCCAATATATGATTGATTTCTTATTAAGACACCATGGTTTACAAGTTATTTGTAATTGAGTTTCAGGCGTACTCTCCACCAATGTCCCCATGTTTCTTTCTACTCCCCACATTTTTAAGTTTGTTTGTTGTACTTTGCATCACATTTTTTAAAGTTTTGTTTGTTTCCTGTCATTTTGGTATGTATATATACCACTTCTCTACAACAACAATATGCCCAGGTCCTTGATCCCTGTACCTGTTACCTGAAATCTGCCTCTCTTATTGCCCCTTCAGTTTATTTCCTTAATAATTTTATAATAATGTAATTATAATTATTTTATATATAAATGCAATATATATATATTATCATTATCATTATAATATTATTTTATAATATAAGGTTAAAGGTCATCTAGGTAACCTCCCTTTGATGCTTTGCATTTCTATATATTCTATTCTATAGAATACAGTTATGACATTTTCTAGTTTATATCCTTCTCCTTCTGACTGACTTTAGATATTGTCTAGTTCTATCCAAATTTAAGTCAATTGCATGATTTCTTCATTTCTTGCAACTGCCTAGTATTTCATTGTGTATTTATACCACACCTTCATTATCCATTCATTGTTCACTGGATACCCATGTTGGTTTCATGATCCATCTTTTGTACCAAGAGCTGCAATGACTAGTGTGCACATGTTCTTTGTATTAATGTTTTGTGCCCTGGGAGTGTATATAACTAAGTTGTATTGCTAGGTTCTATAGCATCTCTAATATTATTTTTCAGAGAAATCTCTGTAATGTTATTCACAGGGGTTTAACCTGACAGTGTTAAACTCTTATCAGCTGTGGATGAGAGTTCCTGTTTCACCACATCCTCACTAACACATTGTTCCCAGCTTTTTTATATGTAAAATTCTTCCTGATTTTCATCTTGATTATCATCTTGATTCCTGATAACATTATAATAATCACATTTTTATGTTCATATATGCCATATATCTGCTATCTTCAGAGATGCATCTGTTCATCTGCTCTACCTGTTTTTGATAGGGATGTTTTAAATTTTTGTTATTGTTGTTGAATTTTGTAACATATTTCTCGAATATTAACCATTTATTTGCTTGTTGAGTTCAGTTATCTTTTAGTATTACCTCATTTCTTTAGCCATGCAGAAATGCTCTAATTTGATGTCCCATTATTTATTTTTGTTCCTAGTAACTTTTAATTTTTTTCATAGAGTAATTATATTTCCTTTTGTATAAATGTATGTATCATATCTTATTTACTTTGTTTATTCATTAGTCAATGGATACCTAGGTTATTTCCATGTCCTTGTGAATGATGATGGAATAAAAAAAGAAAGAATATAAAATGCACACATTTTCAGGTACAAGTATTAAAAAATGTAGCATGATGGCCTGATATTTAGCATTTAGAATCAATTAACATACACTTAACATAGCGGTGTGAGGTATGATTGATATATTATATATATATCTGTGTGTATATTGATATATATATCTGTGTGTATATATACACATACAGATATGTATGTATACATATCTGTATGTATATATGTATGTATGTATATCTGTGTGTTTATATATACATACATATCTGTATGTATATATACATGAGATATATATATCTGTGTATATACACACAGATATATATATCTGTGTATGTATACATATATACACAGATATATATATATATATCTGTGTATGTATATATACACATATATACACAGATATATCTACATATATATAGATACATATCTCCTCCTACTCTTCTATCTCCTCCTACTCATCCTCCTTCTCCTACATCTCATCCTGTGTGTGTGTATATATATATATGTGTGTGTGTGTGTGTGTGTACACACACACACACACACACACACTGAGCAAGCAGATGCCCTTACTCTACTAGCATGAGACAGAACATATGGAGATGTTACTGGTGCCCGCTCGAGCAAATCGATGATGAACGGAAAGACAGTGACAGTGACAGTGACTTATAAAAATTGGGGCCGGAGCAATAGCACAGCGGGTAGGGCATTTGTCTTGCACGCGGCTGACCTGGGTTCGCTCCCCAGCATCCCATATGGTCCACCCAGCACAGCCAGGAGTAATTCCTGAGTGAGAGCCAGCAATAACCCCTGAATGTCACCGGTGTGACACAAAAAGTAAAAAAAAAAAATAGCTGAAAGTAAATTGTGACTTATGATCACAAAGAAATTTGTTTTTCTTTTTGTATTTTATATAGATGAAATATATGCTTGCTAAAATTACTATTTTAATCACGACATATGTAAATCAAACCAATAATAGTCATTATTATTCAATATTTTCGTTCTTTTTTGTCTTTTAATTTATTACAGCACCATGAGATACACAATTGCAAAGCTGTGCATGATTGGGTTGGTTTCAATCATATGGTGTACCATTACCTGTCTTCTACCAGTTCACCCTTCCCATCACTGATGTCTCTGGATTCCAGACATTCTTCTCCTCCTTCTCCTTCTCGTTCTCCTTCTCGTTCTCCTTCTCTTTCTCCATCTCTTTCTCCTTCTTTCTTCTTCTTTGTTTCCTTTGTCTTAATCTTCTTTGTCCTTATAATCTTTGTCATCTCTCTGTCTCTGTCTCCTCCTCCTCCTCCTCCTTCTCCTCTCCTTCTCCTACTCCTCTATCGCCTCCCTACTCATCCTCCTTCTCCTACGTCTCATCCTCCTTCTTCTCCTGCTCCTGCTTCTTCTCCTCCTACTTCTCCTTCTCTCCTCCCCTCTCCCTCTCCTCCTCCTTCTCCTCCTCCTCTTTTTCTTCTTCTTGTTCTTCTTTTTCTTGTTCTTGTTCTTCTTGTTCTTGTTCTTGTTCTTCTACTTCTTCTTCTTCTTCTTCTTCTTCTTCTTCTTCTTCTTCTTCTTCTTCTTCTTCTTCTTCTTCTTCTTCTTCTTCTTCTTCTTCTTCTTCTTCTTCTTCTTCTCCTTCTTCGAACTCTTCCTACTCTTCTTCCTCTTCCTTGTCTTTCCCTTCCCATTTCCGTTCCTCTTCACCTTCCCCCTATCCTTACTTTTCTCCTTCTCCCTTCTCTTACACATTGTGCTTTGAAATACACACATTTAGGGATTATCATGTATATCCCTTTGCCTATGTTCAGTTGTTACCGTTTTCGATTATAAGCACACTGGTCCCTTCTCTACCTTACCTAACCTCCTACCCCACACACACAGGTCGTAGATTCCAACTATTGACAAGTCCTCCTGGTCTATATTTTGCCTAACCTTGGATATTAGTTACATGCTTGATCACTTGACATCCCGTTGTTTGTCGATTTACTCAAGTGGGCACCAGTAACATTTCCGTTTGACCCTATCATGTGCCAGTATAGCCCAATGGCATCTGCTTGCTCCAGGAATACAAAGAGCCTCAAACCGTTCGTTCAGTGCCTTACGAAGAAGTCTGACCATGTTGTAGGTGGGCAGCCACGTGATCTTTGATGTCCCGTGGGATCCAGTTGGTAATGGCTCTAGTCCAGCAGTCGTCTCCAAATCACATTACATGTCCAGCCCATCTGATTTTCGACACCATGGCAAACAAGACAGCATCCCTAACTCTGGATTGTCCACAGAGATCGGAACTCAGGATACCTTCTCTTTTGTGAGGTGTGATATTCCAAGCATAGCTCTTTCAATTCCTCTTTGGGAAACCTGAATAGTGTTCTCATTCTGCTTTCATAGGGCCCAGGTCTCTGAGGCGTATGTTAATGCAGGAAGAACAGTTGAGTTGATGAGATATGCCCAGAGCCGGAGGTTCTTTGTCCTTTTAGTCACATACTATTTTTTTATATCCCACATATGAATGCAGTCATTCTATGTCTATCCTTTTCCTTATGAATAATTTTACTCAGCATGATTCTCTGAATGTCCATCCACTTATAAGCAAATTTCACATTTGTTTTTCCTAACATCTGCATAGTATTCAGTTGTGTAGGTGTACCATAGTTTCTTTATCCTGTCTTCTATTCTTGATTACTCAAGATGTTTCCATATTCTAGCTGTATCACTCACTGTATCACTGTCTTCCCGTTCATCAACGATTTGCTCGAGCGGGCACCAGTAACATCTCCATATGACCTGTCTCATGCAAGTAGAGCCCAAGGGCACCTGCTTGCTCCAGGAACATCACTTGATCACTTGAATCCCGTTATTTATCTATTTGCTTGAGCAGGCGCCAGTAACATTTCCATTGGACCCTATCATGTGCCAATGTAGCCCAATGGCATCTGGTTGATTCAGGAATATGAAGAGCCTCAAACCGTTCCTTCAGGGTCTTGACAAGGAAGCCTGACCATCTTGTAGGTGGGTAGCCATGTGACCTTTTGACATCCCGTGGGATCCAGTCGGTAATGGCTCTAGTCCAGCGGTTGTCTCCAAATCGCCCAGGAGTGCCTCAAACCATTTCATCAGGTCATGGGAATTAGGTCTATAATTGTTACTGGTATCTGGCATATCAAATACAACATGGGTAGCTTGCCAGGCTCTGCTGTGCGGGTAGCATAGTCTTGTAGTCATCTCCAATTCCAGCATTTATTGATGAACCACGTGGCCATTTGTGGCCGCGTGAGCCGGGCTGTGATAGGCTGGCCAGCTGGGTGGAGTTCTGACAAGAGGGAAGTCCAGGTGTGGAAAATGGAGGTCCTCATGGAGTGGGGGTCGTCTGCCTTTTTGTGAGACTCTGCTGGGGTGGTGGGCCAGGGCTAGAATCTGCCATCCCTCCTGGGTGCCTCATGAGTGACTGGGCACAGGGAGAACCAGTAGCAGCTCTGCCAAAAAGGCTTTTAATAGTACAAAAGCAGGGGGCCGGAGCGATAGCTCAATGGGTAGGGCATTTGCCTTGCACGCGCCGGCCCGTGCTGGCCCGAGTTCGATCCCCAGCATCCCATATGTTCCCCTGAGCACCGCCAGGAGTAATTCCTGAGTGCAGAGCCAGGAGAAACCCCTGAGCATTGCCGGGTGTGACCAAAAAAAAAAAAAAAAAGTACAAAAGCTCTTCCACAGAAATCCAATACAATGAAAGAACTCTAGTACTGGTCATAACTTAGACCATACAAGAGAGCCCAAGTCTCCCACCAAAGAGAGAGGATCTCACCCGAGAGGAGTCCTACCCAAAAGGGGAAAATGAATATTATTCACAATATTCTAGCTATTGTGAATAATGTTGCAATGAACATAGAAGTGCATATGGTGTTCTGCTATATGTTTTTGGGCTACCAGGATATATTCCCAGGGATGATATTGCTGGGCCAAATGGGAGCTCAATCTCTAGTTTTTGGAGGAATGTCCATGTTGTTTACCAAACAGGCTGTGCCAGTTGACATCCCTACTAACAATAGATGAGTGCCCCTTTCTCTTCTCATCCATGCCAGCACTGATTGATCTTGCTCTTTTGGATGTGTGCCAGTAATGTGGTATGAGATAATATCTCAGTGTTGTTTTGATTTTCATCTCCCTGATGATTAGTGATTTAGAGCATTTTTTCAAAAGCCTTTTGGCCATTCAAATTTCTTCTTTGAGGAAATTTCTGTTAATTTTTTCTCCCCAGTTTTGGTTGGGGTTGGCAGTTTTCTACTTGTAAAGTTGTACCTTATATATAGTTGAATATATATATATATATATGTATATATATATATATATATATATATGATATTTACCCTTTATCAGATGGGCATTGGGTGACTATTCTTTCCCATTCCATTGGTTGTCTTTGTATCTTAGTCACCATTTGTTTTGAGGTGCAAAAGCTTTTTAGTTTCATGTAGTTCCATATGTTTATCTTTGCTTCCATTTGCTATGTTAGTGTTTCATCTTTGTAGGTGCCTTTAACTTCAATGTTGTGAATTGTGCCGGTGTTTTTATACTATGTACTTTATATATTCAGGTGTAATATTAAAATTTTTAATCCATTTTGATCTGACTTGTGCATGGCATTAGATAGAGGTCTGAGTTCAGTTTTTTACATTTAGCTGCCCAGTTTTCCCAGCACCATTGTTAAGAGGCGTTCCTTGTTCCGCATCATATTTTTTTTCTCTTTTATCAAAGATGAAATGAGCATATATTTGAGGATGTGTGTCGGGATATTCAACTCTATTCCATAAGTCTACAGGTCTGTTTTTACTCCAATACCATGCTGTTTTAATTACTACTTCTTTGTGGTACTGTTGAAGCTGGGGAGGGTGATCTTCTTTTTCCCAAAGATCTCTTTGGTTATTCAAGCAGAATTTATTGTTCCATATGAATTTCAATAACGTTTGATTGATTTCTTTGAAATTCATGATGGGTATCCTTAATGGAACTGAATTGAATCTGCATAATGCTTTAGGGAGTTTGCCAATTTGACAATGTTGATTCTCCCAATCCATGAGCAGGGATATGTTCCCCTTTCCTCATGTCCCCTTTTATTTCTTGAAGCCGTGTTTTGTAGTTTTCTTTGTGTACATCTTTATTGTATATCAATTGCATTACACTAAAACTGGTGAAAATGCTGCAGTAAAAAAAACTTGAAATATTCAGATATCTTCTTGAAGGTAATTATTTCAATTACTTTGAATATACACCTAGAAGCAGTATTTCTGGAATATGTACTAGTTACTCCTGCCTCTGAACTCAGTAATTACTCCTGGCAGTGCTTGAAGGAGCAAACATGATGTCAGAGACTGAACACTGTATAGACACATGAAAGGAAAAAACCCATCTTGCTGTACTGTTACTTCAACCCAATTTTTAATTATTTGGCAGAGTACCAAGATGCTGTTTTGTTGTAGATCTGCAGTCATGTTCCAATGTCCAATGGTAACGATTATGTGTCATGTTCCAATGTCCAATGGAAATGATTATGGAAATGATAATATTTTCTATAATTGTCCCAACTTAATGTTGTATTATTATATAATTTATTTATTATAATTCAGAACCATTACAGTTTACAGTATTGATATACAAAATCCCTATACCCCACCATCACTAAAATATCCCCAAGCTCTTCACAACTCCCCTTCAGTCCCTTCGAGTCTGATTTTCTGCCATCTTGTCCCTTCCTTCCAAGTGTCCTTTATAATAAATCAACCTCTGCATTTACTTATTAAATTGTCTAAAGATAAAAATTCAGCTAAATCTTTAATTCCTTTCAAGTTGATGACTGTGTGTGGTATATGATAGGAAAATATTTGCATTTTTTAATTTGTATGTTTCAATTTGCCTATAAATGGATGGACATGGAGAAGATTATGTTGAGTGAAATTAGCCAGAAGGAGAGAGACAGATACAGAATGACTGCATTTATTTGCATGGCATAAATATATATGTACATATTATGATACCAATATCCAAGGTCAAGTGAAACATATATCAGGAGGTCTTGTCAAAGGTGGAGATTATCACAAACGTGGGAGTCAGAGTTTAGGTAAGACAGAAAATGGAACAGGGGGCTAACAATAGTCGAGGGTACTAATGCCAACCTAGAACTGAGCATTAAATAGAGGCAAAAGGATACAAATGACAACCTTTTAATGTATGTTCTGTAATCCATAGTCTGGAAGGGAAGGAAAAGAGAAAGAGAGAGAAAGGGAAAGAAATAAAGAACCTGCCATGGAGCAGGGCTGGGGAAGGGGAGGGAACCGGGATGTTGGTGGTGGGAGATGGGCACTGGTGGAGGGACGGGTGCTGAAACACTGTATGACCAAAACCCAAACATGAACTTTTTAATTGTATATCTTTTTATTTGTATATCTCACGGTGGTATAATAAAATACTTAAAAAAAATAAATAAATTAAAAAAAAAAATTTGTATGTTTCCAATTTTCCCATCCAATTTATTGAAGAGACATTCCCATCGATATTCTTGACTCCATTGTGAAATATTAATTGAATGTGTACTTTGCATTTATTTCTGACCTCCTAGTTCAATTCCGTTTGTTTATTTTTGTTTAAAATTGTTTGGTGTCATACTGTTTTCTTTACATAGCATTGTAGTATAGTTTGAAATTAGTAAATGTAATCTCTTTTGGTATGTTTTTTTATTCTTTTGGATGTTTTGACTAGTTATGGTAACCTGGATTTTGGTTCTTTTTTCTATTTCTGTTGAAAATGCCATTGGAATTTTAATAGGGTTTATATTTACAGAATATTTCAGATAATAATTATATATTAATAATATTAATTTTTCCAGTCTATTAAATATTAGTTGTTTTTCTTTATTTACTACAGATACTTATAAAATTATTATTATATTAATTTTAGATCTCTGAATCCAAAATTTAACATTTTAATTCTGATACACATAGAATCTTTCTATTGATTTTTTGGTTGGGGGGGTGTCACTCTCAACAATGCTCAGGGATACTGCTGACTCTGCACTTAGGAATTACTCCTGGTGGTTCTCAGGGATCATATATGATGCTGGGGATCGAACCCAGGTTGGCTAGGTGCAAGGCAAACACCGTAGCCACTGTGCTATCATCCAGGCCCCTTTCTATAGATTTTTTAACCTATTTTCCGTTGTTTCATTTTTTTGCAACCTCTGATCTTTTTTTACAGCTCAGTGATAAATTCTAAATTATCTGATTTAGATAATTAAATCAGATAATTTAGATAATTAAATTATCTGATTTAGACAACTAAAGTCTGATAAATTATCAGAATTCTAAATTCTGATTATTTCTAAAGTGTGATCTTTTTTCTTTCAATCTGTTCTCTCCTAAAATCTCTGTTGTATTTAATAATATATTTTTATTTTCGAAATCTTTTCTTCAGTAAAGTTGACAGTGTTGTAAATCATTGTACCCTCCCACCATTGTCCTTTTCCTTCACCATTGTATCAATGTCACCTCCTCAAACCCCTCTTGATGAGTTCAGTTCTGCACATTTTTTAAAAGAAATTCAGTCCTTATTATGTCACGTTTACCACTAACCTTAGTACAAGTTTTCAATATACTCAAAAATGACCTGAACTAGAAATGTATACTCATGAAGAAGCTGAGTATACATTTAGTGTAAAAGGCGCTAGGAATATGAGTGTAAACATCTCAGACATGGAGTCAACCTTCATAGAACTGATGGTCTTGTGAAGTAAAGGTATCAAGTAAGGAACTGTAAGAACCTTAATGAGTTCCCAAACTACCGTCTTCCAATTCTAAAGCTAGTTTTCTAAGTTGTGATGTGGAGGTCAGAACTCTCTTGCCATATCTTGATTGTTTCCTTGTGAGATTCTACCAGTTGGGAGAATTAGAAATTCAACTTGGAAGAATAAGCTACACCACTTCCTTCTGTTCAGTCTCTGTCCCTAGACATCATTCTAGCAGACTTTCTTGATCTTGGAAATGGTCGTTGCTTTTTGTTTTTTGCTTTTCCTATTCTGGCCCAATTACTCCAAGAACCTGCATGTGCTACTTCAGAAATGACAATACCAGTCTGGTGGGTACTTGCTCTTCAGAGGTCTGGGCCTTTATGTCATAGATCCTGGGTAGGCGGTACACAGACCAAGTGTTCTCTCCCTGAACTTAGTTTTCTCTCTGAATTTTTCCTCTCACCTTTGTCTTTCATATCCATCCTTTGGGTGGGAACTATGTCCTGCAGTTCTTCATTTGCCTCTAGTGCTTTTCTCTGCACTTTTTTGCTAGTATTTCTGGTATTCTTTTACTTTTCCTGCTGATTCACCTGTCTCCTTTTCACAAGGTCCACTGTCTATAATATTCAGGGCATTTTTCACTCTGTTGTGACTGTGTGTTAAGGATAGCATGGTGTATTAGCTTATATATGTTTCTAAATCAGTTTATCTTTTTTTTTATTTTCCTGCATAGTGGCAGTTTCTTGATCTCAGATGTTATCCTATTTATAACCCCCTACTCTAGATTCTATTTGTTTTTACCCTTTGACTTTAAAGATCTTAAATTAGAATTTATCTAACACTGCCTCTTATTTCTTGTCTTACTGAAAGGCAAAGAATTTTAATTCTGTTTTGTCTCCTTCATTGGTAGAATTCTTTTCTCTGTAACTGGAGATGCTTTCACTACCATTAAAAATTGCATGGATGGGCAAGAGAGATAGTACAGTAGGGAGGCTTTAGGGCTCACCAGTGGCTGACCTAGGTTCAATCCCAGCATCACACCGTCCCCTGAGCACTAGATTTATGTGCATGGCTCCAAAGATTTACATGGTCACCACCTGAATTTCTCATGCCATAGAACTTACAGTTGATAAAGTGATGAAAACCATTATTTTGGTCTCAAATTTAACCCATAATTGATAGTTATATTCAATAGCAAGCTAGATTTTGTTATATTTCCCCTCAGGTCAGATATACTAATGTGCCTCTCTCCAGTAGACTAGAATTAGTGACATTTCGCCTTCACTTAATATGTCTGATACATGTTACATTGTCACGATCAGTTGATGCAAGTATGACACCGAGTTACTCCTGACTCCATTCTCTCTAATCGCTTATCTCTGTACCTCTATGTTGAAGAGTATTAATATAATTTCTGTTGAAAATCTTCTAGCAATTTTCAAAGCCAGTTTGGACAAGCAAGAAATAGATTGATCCCTTCTTTAGTTGGATCCCGCTTGCATGAGATCTATTACAAATTGCTTCAGTTCCATGTTTACAGACACTTCCTTTTTATACATCCCTGTATCAATGCAGGGTTTTCCCAATGCAGGAGAAACAGTGGAGTGTGGAGATAATGATGAACTATTCACTTTTTTTGTTTTGTCCTGGTCTATAGGGTAGAGGGAGAAAATAGAAGATAACAGAAATTCCAATGATTAGTCTTCTGTGCTTTATTTAATTGAATACGGATTATTTGGTGTTGTCAAAACTGCAATAATCATTTAGGAACCCTGAGTGAGACTTCCTTTAGAAAACAAAGCAATCAAGCAAAAGAATAAAATGGCAAACAACCAAACAAAATTAGCCACCAAAGCACAGTTCTTCCTATTAGCAAACTCCTAACTTGTGTTAGACACTCAAACTGCCATAGGCTAATTTTCTTGTAGCCTTAATATGTGAAAGAGAGATTTTTTAAACCCCAAGTGTGTCTGGTGATGAAAGCAAAGAAGTATTTGTGGCTCAACTATGCAGTAATGTGAGAGTTTTTAATTTGGAGGCTGCCCTACAATTCCCTCAATCTCAATTTTATTCTCAATTATATGATCTTTATCATATTTGGGGTCTGACGATCTGAAAGATGATCACTTACTTAATTTACTTATTATAATTTACTTATTATAGTAGAAGGCAACTGGCTTTGCTTTTTCTCTAGTAGAAGTCAGTATAGAGATGAGAACCTGAATCCACCCTGTCACCTGACTGCAATGCAAATCCCTTTAAGATCTTTTGCCTCCCTAGACACTAATGAAGATCTCTGAACAGATAGAATTCCTGACAAAACACACCATTGCCTCTGGGAGAGAAGACAGACATTAAACGTAAAATTCAGAAGAAAGTGAATACAGGATTGTGGTGCTTGATATTCATTGAGTGTTTTTGACTTGCTAAAAGCAAGCTTAATGTATTTATACAATTTATAAAGATGTAACTGATTCTGGAGCTCTGCTCTTTACAGGAACATATTTCATGTTATTGTAAGCACTAAGAAAATTAAATCAATAAATCCGCAGCCTGTAATTTGAGATATCCAATTGAAGAAAAATACACTGTCAGGGAAGGAGGGGGATCATTTGCATTGAGGAAGCCTTGTAAACTTGTCTTTCTTCTTCCATCCCATTCTTTCAATTGATGTCAGGAATTAAGCTCTTACTGTAAAATTATCAAAGTGTTGTTATGACACCTCAAAAGAAGCAAAGGCCAACTCCCCACTTTTGCTAATGAAGCATATGTTCCAGTGGAAAGCCATGCATATGGAGCCTGTGTATGAAGCCATGCAAATGAAGCCATGCAAATTAAGCCATGCAAATGAAGCCATGCAAATGAATCCGCTTCTCCCTGAACTGTCCATGTAGCCTTTTCCCAGAGAAGACATGTGCTGGTTAGCTGCCAGAGAGACTGGGTGTCAGGAAGCTTAGTGGCTTTTTTCCCATCACTGCCCCCCCCACCCCCCATGTGCTCTCTGTAACCACTGGCAAGCCAATTAACCTCTCCAAGCATCATCCCTCCTTGTGTAAAAGGTTAATAGTGCAGCTTGTTTGCTAAATGCCTTGAGCCTTCCAGGAAGGGCAGTACACAAATACCTGGCATTGTAGTTTGACTGGAGGGTGGTGTATTTTTTAATGATATGTTTGGTTGGATAGGTTATAGATTTTGTTGTGGTTGGATGTTGCCCATTCTCCCTGGGAACAAATAAAAGACTAATAGATAATTTTAGTCTAATCCCATCTTCTAGGGCCCCCTAGAGGCTTAAAGGGAATGGCAGAGATTACACATTAATAAAGCATTCTTTTGTGAATAAATTTTTTAAAAAATTACATCCTCCTCAACTGCCTAATAGCTGTGGATGGCAATTTCTTAGACACAGTATTTCATCAGATGCTGAGCAGATAATTCTAGCAAAGATTTGTAAAATGCTGAGAGGGCTTGTTTTTTGTTATTGTTTTGTTTCATTTGTCAGGTTTCTTTTTCCCCAGCTCCCCCAGTAGTTATTTTATCCTCCGCATCAATAGCAAACATGATGATAGCCTCATTAAGCTTTATATTAGAGACTTGTTAGTATTTGGAAAATCATATCTTTATTTTGAAACTCCTCAAACAAGCGAGTTTTGTGTGGGTCTCAGTGAGTGTCACAACCCCAGAGGGGTTGTGAGATTAAGTTCACCATCTCATTTTGAGAAAATGAGAAAAATCCCGGCCGTAATGTACTGTCATATTTCTCACCCTTCTTTGCAGATTTGAGGAAAAACTTTGAACAAGACCCACAGGGAAGGGAGGTGCCCATTGAAGGCATGATTGTGCTGCACTGCCGCCCCCGAGGGAGTTCCTGCTGCTGAGGTAGGCCTGGCACTGTCTTATCAAGTTCCTTGTGGCTGAAGTGAGCTGGCAGAGCAGGGCTGGTATTCTTCTCTCTGTACCTCATTTGATAAAAATAAGATAAATGTGAGTTAAACAAATTGAAAGAGGAGACCGTGCTGGTCCACTCTGCTACTGTGTAAAGTTCCTGTGGGACAGCTCTGCTAGGCTTTGGCTGTTCTGACTTCAGACCTCCTCAGAGTCCTTGGTTGGCCCTTTCATCACTCTAATACCCACATTGATTTTTGATCCTGATTGAACTTTCACAAATAAAGTGACGTGAACAAGAGCAGAGGGAAAGGGGTTAGAGCAGGATCTGAGACCTTCTAATGTTTGCACTAGAAGGCAACATGTTCTTCATCCATTTCTGATCAGACATGCACCAAGCATGGGTGATGTTCCATGCAGTAAGGGGCTTCAGGGATATGAAAAGTGATGATGACAAGTCTACAGTTGGTTGACTTTCTTTTGCAGCAAGCTACCTGGAAACCAGAGGCACAATTTTTGTTTTTGCCTTGCATGTGTTCTAGAATTTCTACCATACTCATACTCTCTAACTATCAATAATAAGCCTTTCTAAGTTTTCTAGTCATTTACGAAAGATGCTTTGCTAGGGGCTGGGAGATAGTACAGTAGTGAGCGCATATGCTTAGTCGTGTTCAAACTGGATTTGATTTCCAGCACCATACCGTCACCCAAGCTTTGATTTTTTAAGACTTGAGGATCCCTAGGACTGAGGTGTGGCCCTGGTTGCCCCAAGCTACCACCGGTAATCCCACAGCAGCAGAGCATCACATGCTCATCTTCAGGCCCTTTATTGAAGCATCAGCCTATTGGCATGAATCTCAGTGGAGACCCAGGCTTCCTGAGCAGTATGTGGGAGGCAAAAAGAAATTCTGATAAACTGGAGATTTATTAAGGCAGTATATTGGGGTGGGGCAATTAAAAAGTACCAGTGATATTTATTATGATATATTGGTTTTATAAACAGATCTGAGTTAAGTTGAGCAATAGATAATCTGTTGGTGGATTTTCCATGGGGAACCGGGAAATAATTTACAATGAGAAGTATAGAAGGAAAAAACTCTGCCTAATATTGTGGCAAAATTGCTATGATATTTGAAATTGGAAGGACAAAGGTGTAGAGAAAAATCAAGAGGAAAAAAGCATACACACTTGCATATTTCCACAGAAAACGTGCTGGGTGGACACTATTCAAAGCCCAAATGGTTCACAGAAATGAAGTAAACGGACTTGAAAATTAAAGTGAACATACCGTGCATGGTATGAAATGATTAGGACGGAAAATGCTTATTTTTAGATTTTCATTTAATGCAAAATAAAAAAAAGATATTTGATCTTCTTTTGCCAACTTCTTGATCTGTAAGTGTGTGTCCTTGGTTCCTGAGTGGGCAACAGGACACAGGACTGAACGTACCCAGAGGGACATGTTAGTCTACCCTAGCAATGCTGACTCAAACTCGGGTGGCTGCAGTTAGCTTCAATCTCTCTTCTTCTCTACAAATCCCACTTTACTGAATGCTCCTTGCATAGCAACGACTTGCCTCTGTCATGGGCTGCATTTGCTGTGAGGCTGCTTCCAAGCCTGTGTTTGGCCCTTACTAAATGTTGCCTTCACAGGAGAGAGAGAAATATTAGAAGGAGGATCATGTTTTTATTAACTGCCTATGAGAACCTCACATTCCCTAGATAGCTCGGAATCAATTTTTACAGCTGGAAGAAAGCTAAGATGTTTACCTGACTTAGCCTTGGATTTTTAGAGCCAAGAAAACATGTGCTCAGACCCATGACCTAGCAAAGGTCTTGCAGCCATTTAAGAGCTTACTGTTCAAAGTCTTCCAAAGATTCCCCAGAGCATATACAGGGGTAAAATCCATCTTCTGATGGTCCCACGTATCTTGACTTCTTGTTACTTCTGACTTTTGCTCATGTCTCCCTACGTCTCATCCACTATTGACACACTGACCTCCTCAAGCTTCCCAGTTTTTTTCAGGAATAATTCAACCACAGGGCCTTTGCACACAATGGCTTTACAGCAAGAGTAATCCTATCCAGTTACTTCATTACTTCATCCCTTGGGTCAGGGCTTGCTGAGAAAGCATCTGCTCAGTGAAGCCAGAACGGGCACTGTTGACCATGCCTCTTATCTCCCTGCCACTTGGACATTTAAGTCTCCTTCTCTTTGCTTCATTTTCTCTTTAGCTCTTAATGCAAATATAATGTGTTTGATGTGATTTTGTTTGGTCTTTTGCACTGGAATTTAAGCTCCATGAGAGAAATATTTGTTTATATTTTTGTTCATCAATATATCTTTAGAATTTAAAATGGAGCATCTCACATCCAGGTGCTCAAAAATATTCACTGAATATGAATGAAAACAAGTGTCCAGCCTATATTGATGAATATTTGAGGTTATGCCAGCCTCAAACTGTGAAATACCTTAGATTATTTTTATTTTTATTTTTCTGTCATTAAGTGGGTAAAATATTCTCCACATGCATTTTGGAAACATAAATGTGAGTGAAGAGAGAGAGAAAGACAGAGAACACGGAAAGAAACTTAAAGGTTGGACAGTATCAGAAGATAATAAAAGAGAAAATATAATTTAGTGTGTAACATATCTATGGATATCTAAGGTATGCAGAGTAGAGTCTCAGAAATAGCTCAATGAGTTAAAGTACTTGCTTTCCATGCAGAAGCCCTGAGTTTAATCCCCAGAACCACATTTTGTCCACCGAGCACTGCCTCAAGTAAATCTTAGCATTGAGTTGGCAATAAATCCTAAGAAATTCTAGGTGTGATCCTCAAACCAACAAAATCCAGCAAATTTATGAGTTTAGAGGCTTTTCAGGGCCATGGTTGTGGAGAGAATTTTTTTTTTTGCTTTTTGGGTCACACCCAGTGATGCTCAGGGGTTACTCCCTGGCTCTGCACTCAGGAATTGCTCCTGGAGGTGCTTGGGGGACCATATGGGATGCCGGGATCGAACCCGGGCCAGCATGTGCCTGACGCGTGCAAGGTAACGCCCTACCCACTGGGCTATCGCTCCGCCCATGTGGAGAGAATTCTTGTTGAAGAAATGAGCGGCTACATTCTATGAGAGGGGCCTCCTATCTGTTCAGCTGCTTGGGGAAGACTAAATTAAAGTTGATGCTTGGAAGCAGTTCTTTTCCCATCTCTCTATCTTGTTAGCTCCTACACCCTTTTCTTGAAGGAAAATGAGTTATTCCTGTTGGATCAACACTTTCTCCATCTTCATTTGCTTCTGATGGTGCCTTTCATCATCAGGCCTTTCAGTTGTAACTGCTGGAGCAGATCAAGTTATGAGAAGCTTTCAGTAGCCTCACAAACCAATTTCAGTGGAAACATTGAGAATTGTTGAACAAGATAGGTAGGAACATAACACAGATACATCACAGTATTTCCATTTTGATGTGTACCCTCCTGGCAGATTTCCACACTGTAGATGATGCCCTCTGTATATGTTTACTAGTGTTATTGTAACATATTACCATAAACTAGGAGGCTTAAAGCCACGTTCTGCCCAGATGTGGTGAAAATGGAACCCTCAGCCACAGTCGCTGGGAATGATGTCCGTTAAGCCCCTGGATATAAGCATGGGGTTTTCTCATAAAGGTGGTAATATTGTTTCCACTACTTAGTACCTACCCACAATATACACACAAATTTGTGTGTTGCACGTGTATGTTCATTAAAACATGTCCATTGTGCACTCCTGTGTTCACTGTGATGCTTAGTACAATTGTCAGTATGTAGAAATGGCACAAATGTCCAACAACAGATGAACACATAAAGAATTTGAGATATACACACAATAAAATACTACACAGCAATAAGAACTAATGAAATCTTGTGGTTTACAACAGCAATTTGGATGGAACTTGAGGGCATCTCATTAAACAAAATAAGACTGCAGAAGGACAAATACTGGGTGATCTCGCTAGAAAAAAATTAAATAACAAGGGCAGAGAGAGTATCTAGTGAGAAATCATTGGTCTTGAATTATAAAACCCAGACTACCAGGTAAGGCATTTGTAGGTGGGAGAGAATGAAGATATGAACACATCAAAATAGCATAGCGATGTTGGTTGCATCTTAAACATATGTTGACATGGTATGAGGTGACAGCAGTGTTCATTGACACAAAAACTAACATTGTTCTGATCCTGTCAACTAAGTAACAAATCAACATAAGTATGATATACTTGCATAATTCTAGACTTCTAGAAGCTATGAACATGAAACCCTGGGTGCAGCCAGGGTTTCTTCTTTCGGGGTCTCTGAAGGAGACTCTACCCAGACTCTTGCAAGCTTCCAGTGACTGAAGTCATTCATAGCCCTGCAGTCTCTACCTATGTCTTCACTTGGCATTATTTGCCTTGTGTCTCTCTGTGTCTTAATTTCTCTCTACCTAGATGGACATCAGTTGTTGCTTTAGGAATGACTCCAATCCCAGATTTGTATAATCTTACTATTCATCAGGCAAGCAAAAGACATCACACAAACACCCCATTTCCAGTTAATGTCTCACACACACACACACACACACACACACAACTCTACACAAAATGAATTTGGGAGATGGAGATACCATTATTCAACTAATATACCTCCCATTCTCCCTTTGATATTGCATTATCCTTTGATTTTAATCATGTATTTGTACTCTAACACATTTCAGATCCATACTAGCTGAAATGACACAGAAAGCATTCATAGGAACAGCTGGGATTTTAGGATAGCTGAAAAAAATCTGAGCTGAGAGGGAGCTAATGCTTTGGTTTCCACATTTCGTGTTATAGAGGAACATGGAAAGTGTTTCAGTCACATTGTGGGTAACTGTGCTATTGTGAGCGCCTAACAGGCATTTATGTCTTCTCTCCATATAGGAAAGCATTCATGTTCCAAAACTTGAATTATTTTAGAACTTCACTTCTTTATGAGTCAAATACCACCTAGGCCTTTGCATCAATATTTATAGCTCTTTTAGTTTTTGCAATCACACAGTAGTTATTATCACCAACATCTGTGTTTCTATGGAGAGAATGTCAGAATGGGGAGAAAGTTATGGGAGAAAAAAACAGACATAGGACAAGACATTAAACACTCATGTCCTTTAATAGTCCATGTCCCCGAGATGAAGATGCCTGCTAGTACCTGTCTGTGTCTTTTCAATCATGGGGAATGTACCTTTTCGGCTTACTGACTCTTACACCACCTAGGATCCTACTGTTTATGACTCTTCAGTACAGCAGTAATTGGGAATCTGCTTGGACATCGATCACTTATGAAAATACCACTCTCAGTTATTTTTTTTTTGCCTTCACTTTTTTTTTAAATTTTTTTAATTTTTATTTTAAAATTACAAAGATATACAATTAAAAAGTTCATATTTGGGTTTTGGTCATACAGTGTAGCAGCACCCATCCCGCCACCAGTGCCCATCTCCCCACCACCAACGTCCCCGGCTCCCTCCCCCCCTCCCCCCAGCCCTCCTCCATGGCAGGTTCTTTATTTCCTTCCATTTCTCATCTTTCTCTTTTCCTTCCTCTCCAGACTATGGATTACAGAACATACATTAAAGGGTTGTCATGTGTATCATTTTGCCTCTATTTAATGCTCAGTTCTAGGTTGGCATTAGTACCCCTCACAATTGTTAGCGCACTGTTCCATTTTCTGTCTTACCTAGCCTCTGACTCCCACACGCTTGTGATAATTTCCACCTTTGACAGGACCTCCTGATGTATGTTTCACTTGACCTTGGATATTGGTATCATAATATGTACCTATATATTTATGTTATGCAGATAAATGCAGTCATTCTGTAACTGTCTCTCTCCTTCTGGCTAATTTCGCTCAACATAATCTTCTCCATGTCCATCCATTTGTAGGCAAATTTTATAACTTCATTTTTCCTAACAGCTGCATAGTATTCCATTGTGTAGATGTACCAAAGCTTTTTATCCAGTCATCTATTTTCGGGCACTCTGGTTGCTTCCAGATTCTGGCTATTGTGAATAATGCTGCTATGAACATAAAAGTAGGGATGGTGTTTCCGCTGCGTATTTTTGGTTTCCCAGAGTAGATTCCCAGGAGTGGTATGGCTGGGTCAAATGGGAGTTCAATTTCTAGTCTTTGGAGGAATGTCCATATTGTTTTCCAGAAAGGCTGTACCAGCCGGCATTCCCACCAACAATGGATGAGTGTCCCCTTTTCCCCACACCCACGCCAGCACTTGTTGTTCTTGTTCTTTTGAATATGTGCCAGTCTCTGTGGTGTAAAGTGGTATCTCATTGTTGTTTTGATTTGCATCTCTCTTGATGATTAGTGATGATGAGCATTTTTTCATATGTTTTTTGGCCATTCGAATTTCTTCCTTGCTGAAGTTTCTGTTCATTTCTTCTCCCCATTTTTTGATGGGGTTGTTTGTTTTCTTCTTGTAAAGTTCTACCAGTGCCTGATATATCCTGGATATTAACCCCTTATCAGATGAGTATTGGGTGAATATTCTTTCCCATTCTGTGGACTGCTTTTGTATCTTAGTCACTGTTTCTTTTGAGGTGCAGAAGCTTTTTTAGTTTCATGTAGTCTCATATATTTATCTTTTCTTCTAGTTGCTTTGTTAGAGATGTTTCATCTTTGAAGATGCCTTTAGCTTCAATGTCATGGAGGGTTTTTCCTATATTTTCTTCGATGTACTTTATGGATTCAAGTCTGATATTGAGATCTTTAATCCACTTTGATCTGATTTTTGTGCATGGTGTTAGACACAGGTCCAAATTCATTTTTTTTACATGTCGCTGCCCAGTTTTCCCAACACCACTTATTGAAGAGGCTTTCCTTACTCCATTTTAGACTCGTTGCACCTTTATCAAAGATTAAATGATCATGTGTTTGAGGTTGGGTGTCAGGATACTCAATTCTATTCCATAGGTCCACGGGTCTGTTTTTTATTCCAATACCATGCTGTTTTAATTACTACTGCCTTGTAGTACAGTTTGAAGTTGGGTAAGGTGATGCCTCCCATCTTCTTTTCCCGAGGATTGCTTTAGCTATCCTTGGGGGGTTTATCGCTCCATACAAATTTCAGGATTGTTTGGTCAATTTCTTTGAAGAATGTCATGGGTATCCTCATAGGGACTGCATTGAATCTGTATAGAGCTCTAGGGAGTATTACCATTTTGACAATGTTGATTCTCCCCATCCATGAGCAGGGAATGTGTTTCCATTTCCTTGTGTCCTCTTTTATCTCTTGGAGCAGTGTCTTGTAGTTTTCTTTGTACAGGTCCTTTACACACTTGGGTAAGTTGATTCCTAGGTATTTGATTTTCTGCCAGTCCTGTTCAAACTCTTCCAGGAAATAGAAGAAACAGAAACACTCCCAAACAGCTTCTACGAGGCACATATCACCCCTGATACCCAAAGCAGGGAGAGACAACACAAAGAAAGAAAACTACAGACCAATATCCCTGATGAACACGGATGCTAAGATCTTCAACAAAGTACTAGCAAACAGAATCCAAAGACTCATCAAGAAGATTATACATCATGACCAAGTAGGATTCATCCCGGGTATGCAAGGATGGCTCAACATTCGCAAGTCAATCAACATAATACATCATATCAATAAGAGAAAAAATAAAAACCATATGATCCTATCAATAGACGCAGAGAAAGCATTTGACAAGATCCAGCACCCGTTCATGATTAAAACCCTACAGAAAATGGGAATTGAAGGGACTTTCCTCAAGATAGTTACAGCCATCTACCAAAAGCCCACAGCGAGCATCATTCTCAATGGGGAAAAATTGAAAGCCTTCCCCCTGAGATCAGGGACAAGACAAGGTTGCCCACTTTCACCTCTTTTATTCAATATAGTACTGGAAGTACTTGCCATAGCAATCAGAGAAGAAAAGGACATCAAGGGCATCCAGATAGGCAAGGAAGAAGTCAAGCTATCATTATTTGCAGATGACATGATATTATACCTAGAGAACCCTAAACTCTCTACCAAAAACTCCTAGAAACAATAGACGATATAGTAGAGTGGCAGGATACAAAATCAACACGCAAAAGTCGGTGGCTTTCCTATATACAAATAACGAAAGGAAGAAAGGGATATTAAGGAAACAATTCCTCTCAGTTATTTTCACTCAGTAATTCATCCTGAAGAATGTATCATTTCCCCACCCAGCCATGCTGTGCATTTTACACCCATTCCTGTGAGATTCATGGGGGCTTCCTTGGAAGGGTTTCAGGACACTGGTGCATCCCTTGGTTTTATGCTGCAGTGCTACAGGGAAGCTCCTCATAGGCATTTGCAAGACACTGGGAGAAGCAAGTTCAAGTCAATTTTTACAGAAAACTTGTAGATGGAAAACTTTCACAACAACTAATTCATGTATGCGCCAGAGAGCGTGGGCTGTTGAAGACTAGAGCTACCTGTATGGATTGTCCCATGGACCTGACACATGGGGATAGTGACAAATAGGTTTTTATTGTTGTTGTTATTTCATTCACAAAAGGTGGCTCTGAGGGGCTAGGCAGCCAGCAGTGTTTTCTTACAGAGACTTACCCAACTTTTCAAATCACTGGAAGGCCAACCAAATTAAGTTCAGATCATTTTACCTTTGACATTTTCATTTATTTATATAGCTCACAGTTGTGGGTATCCAACCTGGAATCTCACACATGCAAGGCAGGTTCTCTACCACTGGGCTACATTTTTAGACCTTCCTGAGTTTCTATTTTATACTGTAGTTGTAGTTAGCTCGACCCATGCCCTTTGTTTTTTTGTTTTTTCTTTTGTTTGGTTTTGCTTTTGTGGGAGTGATACCTTGCAGTTTTCAGGGCTTACTCCTGGCTCTGTGCTCAGGGATCACACCTGGCAGGGCACGGTGGACCATATAGGGTGTTGGGCAAGACAAGCATCACATCCACTGTACTATTGTTTGGGCACTTCCTGAGCCCTTTGGAAGTTTGGGAACCCTTTAGCCAATAATATCACGTCTGCTGCTTCATGCTGCACCTTTAGAAATATAGTTTTATTGATGGAATCGCAGAAGAGATCTGGAGAAATACTACATCCCCAGCACCACATGTGATTCCCCTAGCACTTCCAGTAGTGACCCCTGCGTACTTCCAGGTTGGTTCTCCTGCTCAAACATCTCCTTCTAGTGGCATAAAGAGAAAGAGATGAGGACCAGGAAGATAACTGCTAAGACTGAGCACATCATTTGCATACCTTCACCCTGAATTTGATCTCCCATTCCATACAGTTCCCTGTGTGCCTCTAAGAGTTATCCCCAATAGATGAGCAATACTTCATCCTAAATGAGACACCCCACCAAAAAAAAAAAAAAAAAAACAGAGAGAGATGAGAAGTTCAAAAAGCAATCTTTTCTATCATCATCTGGACATATCTCAGAGTGAAGAAAGACTCTGGTTTCCTCTGGTACATGCTTACTGAAGTCTGTGCTATGGACTCAGTATTAATTGGGTAGTAATGGAACTGAGAATTGTCAGTGGGAAAACTCTGGAGTGAAGCAGACTCAGGGTCAAGCCCTGATTTGCTCTTTGTGACACTGTAACAACCTACTAGCACTTTCACTTCAGATTCCTCATCTGAAAATGGGAAGAGTATTTTCCTTATAGGATTGGTAAGACGAAAAGATGAAAAATAAGCGAGTAACTATGCAGGCCGTCTAATGTGGTCACTAATACAAAATAGAAATGATTTTTTCTCTGCATTTTCCTTCTCTTCCCTCCACAAGACTTTTAATATCAGAGAAAAATGCAGTACTCCATTAGAGATTAGGGAACCATAATCAAATCAAAACATTCACAAGATCAAACATTTTTTTTTCTGATCCATGAAACCCCAGCTCCCACTGGGGGAACCCATGAACTCTATCTCTCCATCTTTTCTCTTTTCTTTTTTTTTGTCTTCTTGTCTTGCTTTTCAGATTCTTCAGAGGACAAGGACACTTAACCAATAGCTTCCTACTCCCCCTGCCTAATCCGTTACGTGGAAGAAATAAAGGACTATGGACAAAGTTGGCAGCTTTCAATGTATTGTTTTACCTTACTGATTGAAAAGTCATTAGAATTGGTCTCATCTTTACTTAAATGCTTTTTGAAGAACTTAGATAATCTTGAAGATTCTCACCAGACTCATTTTCGCACTGGTTTGAATGAAATAATAAGGTCACACACTTTTCCAAAAATACCTAAAATGTGAATGGGTGATAATCAAGCTTTTTCAACGACATGAGCTCATCCTGTAGCTGGATGTATCCGGACACACTTGTCATTAGAGTTACTTTTTAACTTTAACCTTGGGGCAGTTCTAACTAAAGATAGCAAATCTAGCGTCTGACACTTGTTGTTTAGCTAAAACCAATTTGCTCTTTTCAAAACAATTAATTATTCCACACTGCACTTTTTTATTCTCCCCAATTAAATGGAAAATCTATCTTTCATAAAGTTAGAAATTATGTCCAATGAAAATCCGACATTTTAATGGTTTTCTACAGATTAAAATTGTAGAGTTCTCAATAAACCCTGATTTACTGATGTTGGCTATAAAATGGTTATTGCTGTTAATAAAGCCTGTAAATCTTAACAGGTTATATTTGCCTTGGACAATAAAACTTGCCATAAAGGCGTAGTGTCTGAGGCTAATTCTGCTCACATCAAGGTAAACAGCCTACTCAGAATAATTCAGTGTCTTTGAGAACTAAGGCCCCAAAGCAAAGCAGCCGACAGATTCTAACCATGCGCCATTACTGGCAGACACTCTTATTTTTTTTCTCACCAAGCATTCGACCAAACTGGAATTAGAAACTCCAGAAGGTCAAGGAATTTGGTCAATGCAGTTTGTATAATGAGAAGTTTCCAGTCTTGCTGGGCACCAAATCAACTTTATCATTGGCCAGTCACCCTGTTGAAAAACTCATATAACAGAGGATTTTACATTTATAACCAGGAATTGAAAGGAAAATTGTATTTTCTGTGTTGTATAGTATTCCATCCATCGGAATGTGAAGAAAGTCAACTTTTTGTTGTGCATAGCAGGGAAAGAAATTGTTTTTTCTAAATCCCATATGGCAGTCAAGGTTTTTTTTTTTTTTGAGAAGTTCCATTTATTTTGATATACCTGATGGATTTAATCTTTTTTATTTTACTAAATTCTTTTAGCTTTATTTTTTCTAGTTATTGGTTTGGGTTTTTTCTTAACCATTTTTATTTTGGATCCACACACAGTTGTGCACAGGCCCTGTGCTCAGGGGTCACACCTGGCAGTGCTCAGGGGACCATTTGTAGTGCCAGGTGAGTTCAAGGCAAGCACCTTACTGCCATGTTATCTGTGGTCCAGAAGTTATTAATTAGTTAAGATAACATTAGCTTACAAGAGGGTAGCTGTTGATATGGTTCGGATGCCATTTTACAACACCTCACCCAGTACAAGAGTGACATTGGCTCTCCACCACTATCCATAGACCCTTCTCTTGAACACTCACCCACTTAGGAACATAATTTTTGTTGTTAATCCCTGGGTCCCCCACTGGGAATTGTCCAGACACCTGTTTTCTAATGTTTATGAAATTTAAAAAATAAATCTCACCTCCCTAAAGAGCCAAAAACTGGCCTTTGCTCCTCTTTGTGATTAGGCAGTTCCATTCAGATGTTCTACAGCAAGGGGATGTGACACCGTAGGGCAGGGTGTTATGGAAATCTTTTCTGTAAAGAGTGACTGTGAACATTGTCAGTGTTAAGAGAGATTTGCTCTCTGCCATCTCTCCAAAGTCCTAAGAGTTGTATGGATTTGTATTAATTGTTTTCCCTTTTTGATATCATTCCTTTTCTGATGTTGGGTAGTTGCATACTCTTGTGTATAGTGCTTGGCACACTTTAGTTGTGGTACGTGCCAGGTTCTTTTGGTGAACTGATGATTGCATCATTTATTATGGTGCCAAGCATTCCCATAAAGAGTGATAGCAGGTTAACACTTGTAGTATGCTGTGTGGTGCACTCACAGTCGCATGATTGTAAATCACAATTTGCCTTGAACTGTGCCATTTCCTTGCGACTTTTTTATGCAGCATGAGGGTGTTGTCACCTGACTGACACCTGCTTGACTTCTTATCTCACTTGACCTGACTCTTTGACCCTTCGAGAATTCTGAGTACAACTGATAGGCTTTAATAAAGTTGTTCTTGCATATAAAAGCCAATGTAGGTTTTCTTCTTTACAAACCAAGTATCTTGATCGTAACTGAGCTTTTTCGTGTTTTACTGCTTTGAAAATGCCTTTACTTAATATCTCACACTGTCCATTGAAGCTGTTTAATCCAGTAGGAGCTAAAGGCTATTTGTGCAATGTTCATCTTTTTTATTTTTTAATCTGTAAAAAATAGTACAAAAAAACTGGAAAGAAGTTGAAGACCCCTTTAATATCTCTATTCCAGCCAAAGGAATAGAATCTTAATGTTGCATATTACTTGACTTGTAACTCTGCCTAGGCTAGTACCAGGCAGATTTGAAGTCAGAAGCCCTTTGCCCTTCTCCCCTATGAGGATATTCTTGATAAAAAGTCTGTCTGTTTCAAATGTGTTCATGAGCATAAAACCCAGGAGAGAATCTTATGACATTGAACTGTTCAATACAAGAATCACTAGACTATTGTATTTAACCTCAATCAAACAGACTATGAAATGAGGATTTTATTTAAAAAAATAAGACGCTTAATAATTCACTAGAGAAATGTTAAGCGAAATGCCCAACTTCGGAAGCAATGGACCTCAGGTATAAATAATTAATCTAATTTGGTGCAGCCAAAGCAGAGTGAATGTCTAATAGCCCAGATAAACCTTGCTTTGAGGAGACTGACAATGAGGACCTTTGCAGGAAGCCACATTTGATTAGAATGTATAATATTGCAATAGAAACCTAATGGACTCTTAAGAAGAGGGAATGTTGAATTGGTTAAATACTAGTAATTAAGTGTCAGTAAATTACTTCTCTAAAAACATTCCTGCAGAATAAAAAAATGCTATCGTAAGAGAGATGAGAAAATGAGGTTAATATAAGTTATTTAAAAAGTGACTGTCTAGAGCCTGAATATCCTCCTCATTAATACTGGTCCTTAAGTAAATCTTATTAATGTACTGCCCTTTGCCTTATCTTTATCTAGGAAGCTCTCTTTAGAATCAAGGACATCTCAAACTCCCGATTTGTGTTTGTTTCCTTATTACATCTTGCTGTTTATTCATGGAGGGGATGTAGTATGAAAGATAGGACAACATTTTCAAACTTCAATATGGAGACTCAAAGGGAGATTATAAAGGATGCTTAGCTGCCAATTGCGTGTCCTGGTCTCCTCTCTATATATCTCTAGATTTGCTCATATATTTAACTATGATTCTTGCTGAATATGGCCCCCCTGATCATGTCATTTACAATATTTTCTCCATGTTTTTCCTTACATCTTGGTTGAATGTTCGTGGCTGCCACCACCTTGCTACTGTTTACACCAGCATTTCTCATCTGGGAACCAAGTGGCCCCCTGATTCCTTGATATTCCAGGGGAACCACCAGTGAAAATCACCTGCTGGCGGCGGGCACTGTACAAGACTAGGTAATAACTAGTAGGATCCAGGGATATGAGGCAGTCTTCAGGACAGAAACAAGGCCAGAAGAGGAGCTGGTCAGAAAATGGTTGAGAGTGCTTCTTCAGACTTGGAAGATCTGTATGACTCCTGCCTGTCTCTGCCTTCTGCCCTATATGAGCTGATTCTTATCTCTTTCATTGAAACACCTTAATTGGGATGGACTACTCAACTGAGAATAATTTTTTATTTCTTCCTTTAAATACTTTTATAGCACATTGTACTGGGCAATTATTTCCCCCCTCCCTCTCTTTCATCTAACTTTTTTATGACTACTTGTCATATTTCCTTTCAGTAATCTTCAGGATAGGAAATATAAAATATTTTTTTTCTAGTAAACTTTGGTAGATAACACAAATGCAGTGCACCTGTGCAATAATCTGAGCTGAAGATGTGATTTAGCGGAAGAATATTTACATAACTTTGGTGTGGTACACATAATAAACTCTTCCATTATATGTTCCATTGCCACTTATAAGGATTTTCATGCGCATTTGATCTTTTCAGCTACTATTCAGGTCAGTTAAATTGAGCGACAACTTATATATAGATTCATTCATTCCATATGTAAATTCACTGGGAACCTACAATAGAGGTGACATGTGTTACACATGGCAGGCAGTATGCCAATTCACTCTTCTCCAAATCATCCCAACTGTTCTCTGAAATAGGTGCAACCAAAATGCAACTTTTACCAATAAGGAAAACAAGGCACAATACTAAAGCATATTTTAAGGGTTCAGTTACTGTGAATAATTGAATCTGTTACTGGACATAAACAGCCTGATTTTGAGACTCTTCTCTAACTCTGTCCCATGAAGCTTTTCATGTCTTGCTGAGCACAGACTGAAAAAGAGAGAATACCTGCTTTGACTAGCTCCCAATCATTAGGGGGATCATACCCAGCAGTGCTCGAACTTACTTTTTGGCTCGGTACCTAGGAATCACTCCTGATGGTGCTCAGTGGAGGATTGTATGCAGTGCCAGGGATTGAACCTGAGCTTAAGGCAAGCACTCTACCCACTATATCATCACTCTGCCCTATCCCCATCTCATTTTATACATATACAAGTAAAAGTACTAAGTTAATGGTCTGCATATTACATGCACACACATGCAATCTGCCAATTTTTCTCCAATTTCATTTTCATGCCTGATTCCAGTTCTGAGTCCTGTTGCTCCTCTAGTTGTAATTAAACCCCATAATTTGTTGGTGCATTGGAACCTTCAATGCTTCAAATGCTAGAGATGGTTTGGCAGACTTGCTCAGTGCTGGTGATAGCTTTGAAAAGGCTCTGATAGAAAGGGGAAACACTTCAACAAAATATTTCTTTATCCTCCCCCCTCCCAGCTGCCTCCATCGTTTTATTAATTCTGGGAGGAAATTGCATCCTTTAGTCTTTGGAATATATGTAAGTTGTGGGTAGTACGACATTAGAAGAGTAAACAATCAATCAATAGTAAAAAATTAAAGCAAAACCCAGGATAAAAAGAAAAATAGATGATTTCTACATTAACATAATGAAGTCGTAGAGCTATTTCTCTATCCTATGCCTTTTTACCCAGTTTAGCAGCAATAAACAGCCTTTATATCTTGAATTATGCAGAAGTAAAGCAGTCTGGGAGCCTCCGTGTAAGGAGCTGCAGTTCTGTAATTCAGCAGTAATGCTCCGTGGGCATGAATCAAGAACTCCATCCCCATCCTGCTGAGGCAGCATGGATTTTAATGCCTCTGTGAAGCACACCACACGCCTGATTCACTTAGCAAATGTAGACTGTCTTTGTGTTTTGGCAGAACTTATTAAAATAGAAACAAACAACTGTAACCACTTTGATAGCAACATTTCTTGGCCACCCAAATTATTGCCATCTCTTGGCAATAATTTCCAAATCCTGATGTAAGGTCTCTTAAGAAATGCCACTTGCTCTATCACCTTTTGATTTTCATTACCTGTGGACAACTGAAAAGTATATCTTACCGTAGGTGACTTCTCACACATTTGTGCTCATAACTGTCAATACCATAGAATGTGCCCATTTCTCCTGCTCGGGTGCTGGTTCCTCTATCTACAGACACTTTTATTTTTGTTTTTATTCTTTTTTGCTTTTCTGGGTCACAACCAGCAATGCTTAGGCATTACTCTTGGCTCTGTACTCAGGAATTACTCCTGGCATTGTTCAGGGGACCATATAGGATGTCTGGGATCAAAGCTGGGTTGGCCATGTGCAAGACAAATGCCCTACCCACTGTACTTTCGCTCCAGCCCATACCTACAGGTAGTTTTAAAATGTACCCAGCTGATCTTATTACAGTTTAGTTTTAGGTCCAGAATTGTGCCAGGTGAAAGAATTCTAGGTAGCTCTTTCATTGCACTGTCCAGTTCAAGCTTTTCCACTCTGTAAAATCTTATAGAGCTGTCATCTTCCTGTGGAATCTCCTTAGGTTCTGCACAGTAAGTATATTGAGTGAGGTTGACTTATTGAAACTCCCAGAGCTTTGGGTTGTGTACATTGTAGTACATAACACACTACAGCTTACAGGCATGCTTTCCCAGCCTAGCAGCTGCACAGCGCACATCTACACATAACTCAGATTCACTTGGTTATATCAGTTAAGCTTCCAAGAAAAACATCCAACAGTCAGAGCTGAACAGCTGATAATCCCCTGCTGTGGTGAATTTTGATTTAAATATAACTGAGTCTCTTGGCTCTGGATTAACTGAATTGGAACTGTCCTTTTAATTGTTGATTCAGTACTGGCCTAAGGATCTGGCTGTCAGTCCTCCCAACAGATTTCCTGTATAGATGTGTTTATTAATCATGTGTAGTACCCCTCATCCTCAGTGGCCTGCTAGCACTGGCCCTTGCAAGTGACAAGTGATGGTTTAAACCTTGATTTTTGCATGCAAAGGGTCAGGCAGACGATTCATGTGCTGGCTCAAAGGACCAGCTGGAGATCACCTTTGTGAGGCAGCTCTGGCATGTCCTTCCCTGCAGGAAAACAAAAGAACCGATCTGCGTAATACCACCAGCATTTGACAGGAATAGTCACTGGTGGATCAGTCCATGAAGCTGACTTAAATCTTTCCTTTCAACAGTGTCATTTGTGAACTGTGGGAAATCCCATAGTACAGTATCTAAGTATGTTTAAAAGGAATAAAGCCTTCCCCCCATTGTCCCAAAGTATAACGTTTCTATTTGTAAGTTGGCTTCTCTCTTTGAGGGGGTAGTGGCTTGGTACATTCAAAAAATTTCATATATTCAGTAACTTCACACCATCAAAACTAGTCAAATCATACCAAGTGGGAATACTCGTACTTTCTAGTTGAGGAAAGCTGTATGCCGTATAAATAGTATGCATATTTTTATTTTATTTTATTTTTATGGGGGTTTTTTGCTTTTTTTGGGTCATACCCAGCGATGTGCAGGGGGTTACTCCTGGCTCTGCACTCAGGAATTACTTCTGGCAGTGCTCGGTGGACCATATGGGATGCTGGGGATCGAACCCTGGTCTGTGCGTGCAAGGCAAACGCTCTACCCACTGGACTATCGCTCCGGCCTATTTTATGCATATTTTTAGGAATAACTGTTGCCTTTATAGGCAGAGAAGTCACATAACATTTTTATTGAACTATTCAAATAACAGGTAATGTGGGTGTGGGCTGAATATCCACTCTGCTGAAACCCTGGTAGCACCACTCACACAAACACACACACACACACACACACACACACACACACACACACACACAGAGCTTCCACCATTCCAGCAAGCCAACTCCATGGCTCCACAGCTAAGCTTTGCATAGATGCTAAACTGCTTGAAATTTCAAGTATATGCAACTCCAGGCTGAAAACTTTGGGGTGTTTTCAGAATGGGAACAGACATACTCACCCACACCTCCTATTCAAAAGCCCCAGCTGCCACACCTACATCCCACAATGACCACCATGTAAACCGCCTTTTTTAATATTCTGGAGTGTGTGGCTGGATTAAGGGTTGTGCATCACCTCCACTCTACAATACTGAAATTCCAGTATGAGGTAGACTCCAATTAGATGGCAAAGTAACATAGGTGTTGACTAAGCTCAGTAAATAAGAACAATAACACAGAAGGCTCAAAGAGCAGCAACAGCCAAGTTAACCCTCAGACAAAGACATATTATCCCCATCGTGAGATATAACATGTGTCACAATTTTCCTTTTTATGAAGTATATTTTGGTAATTCATGTAGCTATTCAGTTGTAACAATCAGTGTAAAATAAATTATTTTGTTCCTCATGGGGGTGGTTTGGAAAATGGAGGCACTGGTCAAGGGAAGGTCACACTGATGGTGGGATTAGGGTTGGGATGTTGAATGCCTGTGTCAGATGCATCATGAACAACTTTGTAAACACATAATGTTTAAATACAGGGGAAAACATATTTTGTAAAAGTGAAAAAATAGCATTGGTATTATCAAGAGGTCATGGAAATGATAAGTGACAAAGGAGAACAGAATACATGGTGGAAAGGTCACACATTTGAGATTGTCTTATTTATTGTAATTTCATTTAATAGTGTCACCTGCCTAGATTGAATCCTCATTAATGATCATCATTGTTAATTAACATGCATGGAGAACCACATGCTACTAAGTATTTCTGTATTCCCCGACTGAGTTTAGGAACTGTTCTCATTTTCATTTATGGATGTGAGAATTGAGATTAAAGTAACTTTCCCAAGATGTTTAGACAGGAAAAGTCAAATTCTCTTAAACCAGCTTTGCTTATACCACCTATCTTCAACCTTGTGACTATTAAATAAAGAAGTATAAATTCCAGTGGCATTATATTTCAGTCCAATATTTGATCATTGCTATTATTACACTACCTTCCTATTAGTTATGTAACAACTCTCTGCACCTCAAATCAGAGCTTGATTGAAAGACAACTCATGGGCAGTCACTTCAACTGTAATCTCTTTTTAATCTCCCTTTATGATGGTGATGCATTTTAAGAATTACACTATTAGTTTCTCTCATCATTTTGCATGCTTGAAAAGCAGATACTTGAACATGTCATTTTATCAACATCATGTTGCTATAACAGGAATGAGAAAGAGAAGAAAAAGTCCCAATCAACTTGATCCAACTGTTGCTATTCAAGAAACTGGTTCCATTATGTATTTTCTCATTAAGTAAAAATTCTCAAAAATCTACAGATGATAGTTTATTGGGACTTATTCTACTTAGAAGTAGAGTCTATTGCACACCCAGGCTATATAGACTACCCACTGTCATATATACTGTCATTGATTGGTATGTGTTATGTAGTATATGATTATACTTTAGTAGGTTGTTTCTTTTCCTAGAGATCTGGAAGTAAATGAGAAATAGTGTGTATTCCTGACAAGCTGACAATCCAGTAGACAAAATCAGTATGTAACTACACGTCTCAAGTGCTACCAAAAGTATACCAATAATAATGATTATATTAATAATTAATGCAATAGGATAAAATATTTTATTGGCTAGTAAAGAGTTTGGAGAATATAACTCCATTTGGAAGTATGATTTGGATGGATGAATAAGAGATCCTTGCTGTCAAATTCACACACATCTAAAGCATGCAGATATGAAACAGCATGCTTGGCCAGGAAGTACAATTATTTCATCTTGAGAAAGTTTAAAGAACAACCTGAGAAACACTGGAAGCTTCTCAGAAGAAGGCACACAAAAGGCCTGTTTGCCAATCTGACTAACATTGATATAATTTTGCTCATGTATTAAATACAGTGACGAATTTTAACAAAAAATGGGAGATATGAGGTTTTGAGTCGGTTTTTTCATTGCCTATTCTATCTTTATGGTGAAGGATTTAAAGGTAGGTTATAACAGGAAGGCATATAGCTGTTTTAGCTATATATGTGTCTATGTCACTATTGGAACTAAATTTAAAAAAAAAACTTGAAAATAATTCAAAACCTACAGGAACATCTTCAGAGTGAGATTAAATAATCCACAGCAAAACTCTTTCTGCTTTGGCCACTGCAGTTAAATGCCCCAACTTCCAGCTCTCCCTCCTCCCACCCCCACCCCCAAAAAGTAGCTCTCCTGTTTTTCTACTCTCCTTGTTATTTAAGCTGTGAGAGGTCACTGGAGCCGAGGGAGGAAATATAGATACATGTAGACATGTCTGTTCACCAGCCTTGATGCTATGACCTCTAAGACTAATGACATCAACTCTCCATTCACTGCACTGTCTACCTAATGAGTGTGTTTTCTTCCCCTAGTTCACAATGAAAGCAGCTGCCAAAGAGCCTTTATGTCATTACATGTCTCTGTGCCAACCTTTATAACTATATCTAGTGTGGCCATTCCCAATTCTGTCCAAATCTTTGAAGTTATTTTTTTTTGCCCTTGCTTCGTATTTGCCTTAAAATGTGCTGAGCTCCTACTTTCCAATGACTTTGTGCCTATTAGAGGCATATGTGAAACGCCCGAGTTGTTTGAGTTTTCACTACAGCCTGGCCATAGGGCAGGCTGAGGAGAGTAGAGAAGTCATTGTTTCCATTGGACAGGATCTTTTCATCCAGGTAATGTACATAGAGTCTCAAAGATTGTTTGGTAATATAGCAATGGAAGAAGCTTTTGTTTTCTCCCAATTCACCTCTGCCTCTTATGCTGTGTAGTGAGTTTCTCCTCATAGCTGGCCCTTTCTCCTTTATCTGAATTACCCTTTGCATTTGCTTTTACCCTCCTCGCTTTTGTTCAGCTGGGCTTATTCAACCAAGTATCCCTCATGCTATTATGGCTTACCTCATCTCCTGCATATAACGTGCCAGGACCACTCTCCTTTGATTTACCTGCTTTCAAGTCTGCAATTTCACTCTAATTCACTTTTCTACCTCAACATCATCATGTTCTTATTATTTAGTTTTCATCTCTGAGTTTCCTGGTTACTATTGCTTTCTTGACTTTCAGAAAAATTATAGATTGATAAAACAACTAAGGACAATTTAACCAAAGTTAATTATTTTCCAATATTTTTGCTAATGATTGTTAGTACTTAAATTTGCCTCCCAATCAAAGGAGCATAATATGGAGCAGGGTTTATAATTTTATTTTGTTTCTATTGAAAACATACCTGACAGTGCTCATGGGTTATTACTGGGGGTGCTTAGGAAAGCTTTAATGGTATTGGGATCAAACTGGAGTCAACTGCATGCAATGCAGCAACCTTCACCTGTACTAGCTCTCCAGCCTAGAATAGAGTTTCTAAATGACCTTAAAATTGTTGGAATCTGTATAATTCCCAGCACCCTGTGCACACTCAACTTCTTCTGGAATGCAGAAGGTCCGCAACTCATCTTAGAAAGATGCTAAGCTGCTATAGCACCCCAGTTCCACAGCTCCTCAAGCGTGCAGCCACATATTGTGAAATTTGAATATCTCTAAATTTCAGAGTGCTGACATCCCAGTAGGGGCACAGCAAATTAGATGGGGAAGTTGCATAGTTCTATTAAGCTCAATAAGTGAAAAAAATAATACAGAAATCTCAACTAGTGCCTAATAGCTCAGAAAATTCTTAGATAATGACTTTAGTAACACCCTTGTGAGATTATATGTTATAGTAGGCAATATAAACAAAATTATTTTATGATTTGATTAGGGTGGAAAACCGGAACATTGGTTGGTGGAGGCAAGGTTGCACTGGTGGGATTGGTGTTGGAATTCCTAAACAACTGTATTATGAAAACTTTGCTAAATCACAGTGTTTAAATAAAGTTTCACACTTAAATTTTTGTCATTTTGTATGCAAAAATAGTATAGTCAGAAAGGGACTCATTTTGCATGCGGCAGACTCCAGTACTGTCCTTGAGCTTTTTGGGTCACACCCGGCGATGCTCAGGGGTTTCTTCTGGCTCTGCACTCAGGAATTACTCCTGGCGATGCTCTGGGGACCATATGGGATGCCGGGATCGAACCCAGGACTTACTCCTGAGTATAGAGTCAAAAGCAGCCTCTGAATCCAACTGAGATCGCCTGTCTAAAACTAAACAAAAAGATGTTTTTGACATTTTGGGCATGCTACTCCTTTGCTGTTTTAAGCTATTATCTCACTTAGTGTAGGATATTTTTCACATCCCTAATCTCACATCCCCAGATGGAATTACCCAACATATGCCCTGGCATTGTTAAATATAAATTTCATTGAGACTCTCTGAGCTAGAGTCTTTGGCTTTGTAGAGTTTATAATCTTACTAATATCTAGATACAGTGTTTACCAGAGTTATCGGTCAGTCAGTTGGCTTGTACTTAAGGATTTTGTGTTGAAGTGACCCCAGTAGTTGTGGACATAGGACCACTGGCCTGTTCGCTCATTGTTGTCACTGAAAATCATGCTGTCTTCATCTTTTTGTATCTAGCTCAGCAAAGTATACAGCATGCAGTTGACATATAGAAAATAAATGTTGAGGGAAAGCTTAAATGAAAAGATTTTAGATTGTGCTGAGTAATCAATGAATTATGTGGATTAAGTAGACCTGCATAGACTGTGAAAAGTGAGATGAATTGTGCTAGATGAGAGGGATAAAAGGGAAATTAGCATTAGAAACTCCATGAGTCAAAGGGAGAACTTCTGCTCCCTGAAGAATGGTCACTGTCTACATACAACATCTCATCCACAGTGATAAAGTTCAGTATGCTTCAGATAAGAATAAACAAAAAGAAATTTAACTGCATTGCTATTATTGATCATGTCACTGGCCATAAACTCCTAGGTCCAAAATACATGTCATGGATGGATTTGCTCAAGGTCACTGTACTGCAGAGGGTGTCATCTCAAAGATGAGAACCTGCCAGAGCATAGCAGAAAACCCAAATGTTCACATTGGGGAGCACCACTTATTCCTGAGACACGTATCTCTGTCTCTACTAAGGTGTTCCCTTCCCCATCTGAATGGAGTTTGGAAGCAAATATGATACACTAAAGGCAGAATGTCGTAGGCCGGAGTGATAGTCCAGTGGTTAGGGTGTTTGCCTTGCACGCTGCCAGCCCATGCTGGCCCGGGTTCGATCTCCGGCATCCCATATGGTCCCCCCGAGCACTGCCAGGAGTAATTCCTGAGTGCAGAGCCAGGAGTAACCCCTGAATGTTGCCGGTCTGACCCAAAAAGCAAAAAATAGGGCTGGAGCAATAGCCCAGCGGGTAGGGCATTTGCCTTGCACGCGGCGGTCCATGCCAGCCCGGGTTCGATCGCCTGCAACCCATATGGTCCCTCTAGCACCGCGAGGAGTAATTCCTGAGTGCAGAGCCAGGAGAAACCCCTGAGCATCGCCGGGTGTGACCCAAAAAAGCAAAAATAAATAAATAAATGAATGAATGAATGAATGAATAAGTAAAGCATAAATAAATAAACAGATGAATAAATAAATAAATAAATAGATAGGATAGATAGATAGATAGATAGATAGATAGATAGATAGATAGATAGATAGATAGATAGATAGATAGATAGATAGATAGATAGATAGATAGATAGATAGATAGATAGATAGATAAAGGCAGGATGTCTTACTTCCAGACTCCCTTCTCAATGAAGCCATCCCTGAGGCTTTTATTAAACAATCTCTCTTTTCTTTCAGTTTAAAGGCAAAGGCAAGATGAAAAAAAACCTTTTGGGGACTTCTTAAAATCCAAACGAGGCATTACTTAACAAAGGAAAATCAAGAACATGAATCTTAACTCATAAGTCTGGCATGTGGGGTTCAATCCAAACCATTCCTTTCATCACTTGTGTGATCTTGAGCTGTTTCTATAATCTTCCTCAATTTAAGAATCTTCATATACAATGAGGCAATACCTCTACATAAGGATGCTGGGAAAATTAATTTGATAAAATAATAGAGTTGTACCATTTTCTTTAGTTCTTAACACATTGAAAGGGAAAGGGATATTGTTTTTAGTATTAGATAATAAAATCCATTAACACTTTGTTTCTTTTTTTTCATTACACGCTGCTGGCAAGTTTAGGTAGCTATTTCTTCCAGCATTATTTTCACACTATATTGTTTTTTGATCTGGGGCCATGTATTGAGGTTTGTATCCATTATTCCTTCCTCCTAAAATCATTTGGTTCAACTTATATCCCCTTTCCACTTAGCCTGTAATCATACATCATATTCCAGTCAGGACTAATGCATTCTTTTCAAGCCATCATGATCTCTCTCTCTGTTTGGGGAATGCAGCAAGTGTTAGAGTCATGTTTTCTCAGTGACAAATCCATTTGCTTTCAAAGTAAAACAATGAAGAATGTGAACAACTTGATTTTGTCATTGGAAGTGCTCTGTTCCAGTCAAGGTGGAAGATCTAGAATCAATATGAATAATGAATCTGAGCTCCAAGTGATAAAGTCAGCAAAATGGATAAATTATCACTCCCTCTCTGACTCTTGGATGGTAATTTTATCTCGCTGCCTGATCTGTGATACCATCTTTGTATTCTCCATAGTGGCTGTCAGACCAATCACAAGCCAAAACTGGGAGGCAGTTGGTCAATGCATACAGCGTATCAAGCTTTGAGTCATTTTTATGTCTGTTTGTTCCCCTTATTACTTTCTTTGGCTGAGTAAAACCTCTATTACTTTGGACTCAGGAACAGAGAATGTGCTGTGAACACCCGAGGCGTACATTTTATTTTATTTTTATTATTTTTTGTGATGACTTCATTATTCCCCTATGCCTGAGCTTCCCCCCAAATTGTTTTTTCTCCTTTCTTCTGTCTTTAGCATCCTCTTCTTTGACTTTTCCATTTTCACATTCCAGCACCTTGGAAGTGAACTGATAGGTTCCTTGGCCTTTTGCCTTTAATGCAGTAAAGGGTCTCTAGGCCTCTGTATTTCACAAAGCAGTAAAATAACTCCCTTTCACTCTATCTAAGAAGAGGGGCAAAGCAACTATTCCCAATATATTTTTTCAAGAAATAGCAATACAATTAAAAAAAATAAAACTGCTATTTATATAACCACTATTTTATTTAGGAAAAAATATACATATATAAAATGGCATGCAGTATTAGAATTATAATTTTTTGTTTTACATTGTTTAATATTACTCTACTTTTTCATTTTAACTAAAATACCATCAGTAATCATGCGTTTTGTGAATTGGCTATCTTCATTCATGTAACATTAGGTTAAAATAAGTATAGTATTAAAGAACATTTATAGTGGAATCAGCAATTGAGGCTCTCTTTAGTCAATCCCAATGATTTATTCTCTTAAAAGCGATTTTAGGAACACCTTCCCATTTGTTGATGCCATTTTCAGTGTAATCAGTACTTTCCACCTCCGAGATATTATATGACATTGCTATTTAGGTTACAATAGTAACTAAGCCCTCAGACTGTATGCAATTATTCACTGGAAAATCCAGGGGAGCTCAATGAAGTATTAGACCCTGCACATCAAACACTAGTATTAGGGGAGTAAGCATGATTGGTCTTCAGAATTGATTTTGGTATCATTCACTTACCACATACATAATCTATGATGATTGTTTTCATTTTGTATGTGACTTGGATAATCAAGCAGTTTTGAACTTTGGAATCAGCAGTCAGGAGTGCAATTCCAACTTTTGACACCATAATTTCAACTGTGTGCTCTTAAACAATGCATTCTTCCCTCTTCATTGATTTCCTCAAAGAAATAAATGTGATGACAATGGCCCTCACTGAATAGTTTTCAAGTTTAAACAAAGTATGTAGAAGGTCTGGAACACTGCTCAGCACATAGGCCTTATGGGACACACTCCCTTCTTTTTTATTTAACTGCAAGTGTGTTTCTAAAGGGGAAACAGGGCACTGCAGTATCTCTCTAAATTAACTAATTGCTGTAGCTCTTCCCTGTCCACAATCTACCAGCTGTTTTGAATAACATTCCATATATGTATCTGATGACATAAACCTCCTTGTTAATGCATTTTTTAAAACTCTGGCCTGTTCAATTACAGGGATGATAATTATTATCGACTATTATAATCGACTGCATGCTTATTTTAAATGTGGGTGTGTGTTTGTGTGTACACATGCACATGCACAAACACATTTAACTTAGCCATGTATGAACTTTAGAATGTCTGGGAGCCTTTTATCTCTGTCCCAATATCACTGTTTCATTTTCAGCCCTGACAGGGTATTCTGGGAGGAACTGTACAGCTGCTTTACTGACAAACGTAAACTTCCCTTGATTTTTGAGTATTCTGCAGAGGCTGGTACAGTATTATAAAATATCTTTAAAACTCTATCACTTTTAGAAATGTTAGAAATGTGCCTTATAGGTACTCTTTTATCAAGTGTTTAACACAGGATTTGGCACTTTAATGGGCTCCCCTCGATGTTCCAGTGGATATCTACATAAACTCTGATGGTTTATTTACTACTGTAGCTTTTAATGGAAATGTAAAATAATTTCTCTTCTGGGCAGTACTGATTTCACTGCAAACACATCAACAAAATGTGAAATTCACATAAAAGCAAACTTGCAAGTATCACTAAAGCTGGGAGAGTCATTGCTGCATATTTCAGATGGGCTAGTGTATTTATGGTTCTTGTACACATACTGTAAAATCTAATGTGGCAGGATTGCTATATTGTAATAAAACAATGTGCTGCTTGCCGAGGAAAAAAAAAGGGTTGGTGAATTATAGTAGTCATTCTACCTTGTTTCCTGTTATTGAAAATGGAGTATGATTATTAAATGTGTGTACTGTGCATTTTACACACTTAGTTATAGATCTTGGTTTTTATACGTGCCTGGAATATCAATATTTGCTTTACTTTTAAGGAACATTAGTTACAAATACAATAAGTGTATTTCATTTTTCATTTAAGACGTACCAACATTACTTTTTAAGTCAGAGTTTGCAATATATGTCTCAATGATTATCGATCTAAAAACCCTGTTGAAAGTAAGCAAGACTGGTTTTGTAATAAGCAAGCATGGTGCTGCCGCTGATCTCGAAAACCCATGAAACTGGAGTGAATAGCAATAAATAAGAGTTTAATTAAATTGCTCCTTGACAAAGAGCAGGATTGTCTTTCAGCTTTGGTTTCGAACCCGTGGGGTCTTTTTCTCCTCTGGATGTATGTGTGGCATTCTCATTAATACTAATGGGAACTGTGTGCAATAAAGGGACAGCTGACCCCCTGTTCCTCTGTGACTGCAGAACATCACATGGATTTGTCTCCCTTGGGCTACACAGATTTCTTAAAAATGCAAAGAAAGATAGAAATTTCATTGTGTAAGAAAAATCTTTAGTTAAAAATGTATACACTACATTCGAGACCCTTCCAAATGCTGTATCATCAGTGTATCTTAGAAGACCCTAAAATATCCATATGCGTTTTGTGGAGTACTTAGTTTTAAATTATGATTATAACCAAAAGATTAAAATATAGCCTCCCTTTGGAATTTAACTCTCTGATTAGCTATTTGTATGTCTGTGATTGTAGCACGTGGTAAACCACGGAAACCATGCTCCTATGCTAGAAATGAATGGAAATGATTAATTAGATTGTGTAAGATGCCTCATTTATAGTGGGGCACACGTAGCCTTCAGCTCATTTGAGTTCAAAGCCATCTGAAAGATAGGAGGGCTTGGAAATGATTAAAGTGGAGCTAGCAAGGTACAATTTCCACTTGCTATGTGGCTGCTACTTTCCCTAGAGCATGGACTACGAAAATGTATCATCCAGGCATCCGTGGTGAGGCAGCAAAAAGAGACATTTCATTATTTCTCAGTATGGGTTCAAACACTTTCTGGATAATATTATCAAGCTAACCAACACACATGCATGCAGGGCCCAAATCTAAATGTGAAGCTGCTTGGCTGGTCTGTAATTTCTTGTTCTTTCTCCCAGACATCTGAACTTGTTGGCACTGGAGATCTAGTCACATATAAAAAAAACTGCAGGCTGGTTTTGAGTCCAGTGGTGAACGTTCCATACTCAAATTAGTATGTGCTTACTGATACTCTCCCTAAGCAACCATCTACTAAGAGATGGTGGAAAGGGCAACAGTTTCACTCCTTTTTCTAAATCAAACACACTGTTGAACAAATGTGTTCAGGGATTTTATTTTTTTTAAACATGAAGTGAGAATAAGTGAAAGCGGCTTTTAACAATATCCGTCATACCAGACTTCTCTTCTTTGATTCTTTCCAAATTTCTAGAACAAGTCTGATGACCTTTAAGGTAGAGTTATGAGTTCCTAACAATAATGTTCAGACACAATTACCTGGTTTAATTAATCTAGTAATTTCTGCTTTAATTTGCTTGATTCATCATCTTGCAATGACAGGAGAAGGTGGGGGCCTCCAGACTCTAACCATACTCAAGGCATCTTTATTGTATTAATTTGTCACCATTCCTCTCAAAGCAGCCATGCAGTCTTTTGCCCTGGTGAATAATTTATAGTATGCGGTCGTCTGTCTGTGAAAGCAGCCATCTTTACTTAGTAAAATTTAGCCCCTTTTTGTTTCTATGGGGGAAAAAAACAACATTTTAAAATATTCAGCATTGCCAAAAATTTCAAATGTCATTGCTTGTTGATATTTCTTTTATGTCAATGGTGTGAGATAGATAATATTGCATTTTATGGACTTTAAATGGTAACAACCATGAGAAGAACCATAACCTTATATATGACTTTCAAAAAGTCACTTTTATAATTTAAGATGTTATCAACACCAAAACACACCTTGATATCAGAGATGGCCCTGAGATAAATGTAGCTATACATTTTAGAACCAGAGATAGGGAATCTTTCTATTCTCTTTGATTTTTAGTTTTTCTTCCCTTCTTATTAAAATGACCTTGGAAACTTTATAACTCGACTAATAATTTTCTTTTAAAATATACTCTTTAATGTTTTCAGAAATGGATTAGCTATTAAATTACTAAGCACTGAAAAGCACTAGATTATTAAGTTATATAAGTTCAAAAAGAAGTGAGGTTTTGAAAGAGATAACGAACAAGCTTGTTATCAGGGGCACTAGGAAGAGCTAATGCCACATCCCAGTATGAGATTTAACTCTAGATGATATAATAATTAGAGATTTCCAACAGGATTAGCCCCATCTAGAAAATATCTGTTTCTTGTAGAATTAATTATTGCCAAAATGGGATAAAATAAGCATAACCATTTATACTTGTCCAAACCACTGTTTATACAGCTGAGGGACTCAGTCTCAGAATGCAAATAAACTTTTAGTGTCATCTGGGATTCTGTTTAGTGTCCACTGTGTGGACGCTCTTGTAGTTTTCTTTCTACAAAATGTGGTCTAGTTTTATTCATATCTCCCAATGCCTTTACTGCGTTTCCTTTTTTTTTCTCCAAAATTACAAGCACAGTTTTAGTATCTCTCACACTTCCCTTGCCAAATGATTGTAGTCATGCTTTGTTTCCAAGATCAGATTAGAAAACTACTTGAACATTGTCTATTACTACATTTTAATTGCTCAGTCATCCAACAGAAAAATGTATGCGTTAATTTTACCAAAAATACATGCAAACAGCTGGAGAAACAGTACCATGAGTAAGATATCTGCCTGGTATACAACCCATCTGGGTCTAGACCCGGCATCACACACAGTCCCCTGAGCTCTATCTGGAGTGATCCCTGAAAGCTCAGCCAGGAATAAACCCTGAGCATCACTGAGTACTCCCACTCCCATCCAAACAAATGCATGCAGTTTCAAGTCACACATATAACCTTAAGACTCTATGTATTTTCAGTTTATCACAATCTTAAATTGCCCTCCAAGTCATAAAAATAGTAATATGAAAACAATCACTTGATTCCTAGACCAAAGTTGTAATTCTATTAGAGTGTTTCCCCCATGACTGTTTGTGATACACTATTTCTTTCGTTGTTTTGGTCAAACCCAACAGGGCTCAGTGCTTACTCTTGACTCTGTGACGGGGTAACTCCTAGTGATGTTTGAGCAAATATAAGGTGTGCAAGCAACTACTGCCACATACAATGTGGGTCTTAAATCACTTTCCCACCACCTCTCCTGCCCCAACCACTTTTGAAAGACTGCCTTCAGAACAATAAAATTGTAGTGGACCTTTGCAGATAAAAGGATTTTATTTTGTGGATTCAAGTTGTTTACTTTTTTTTTTTGGGGGGTCACACCCGGCAATTCTCAGGGATTTCTCCTGGTTCTGCACTCAGGAATTACTCCTGGCGGTGCTTGGGGGACCATATGGGATGCCAGGGATTGAACCCAAGCTAGCATGGGCCGGCTGCATGCAAGGCAAACGTCCTACCTGCTGAACTATCGCTCCAGCCCAGATTCAAGTTGTTTAATCCAATAAATGAATATAGCAAATTGCTTCCTTGGCAAAAGGTATATTCTGAACTTTTTTAACAACAGGCAGAAGGCATTATCTATTATTCATTTCTGCAATTATTTATTTTTCTGTACCAGAGATTGAAGGCTTGGCTCCACATCACTTCACTTGATCACTTGAATCCCGTTATTCATCGATTTGCTCAAGCGGGCGCCAGTAACATTTCCATTGGACCCTATCATGTGCCAATGTAGCCCAATGGCATCTGGTTGATTCAGGAATATGAAGAGCCTCAAACCGTTCCTTCAGGGTCTTGACAAGGAAGTCTGACCATCTTGTAGGTGGGCGGCCACGTGATCTTTTGACATCCCGTGGGATCCAGTCGGTAACGGCTCTAGTCCAGCGGTTGTCTCCAAATCGCATTACATGTCCAGCCCATCTGATTTTCGATGCCTTGGCAAACGAGACAGCGTCCCTGATTCTGGAATAGCGATGGAGGTCAGAACTCCGGATTCCTTCTCTCACTTGAGTGAGGCGTGATATTCCAAGGTTGGTTCCACATATGCAAGAAAAATAATCTATTTCTTGTATAAAATGTTAAAATAGTAGAATTAGTTGATAACCATTACATTTAGCGACTTAGATATTCATATACAAGCATCCCTTGCATTCAGTGACCTTCAACTGTCTTCCCCTTGCTTGCCATTGTTTTGTATGATAAATATATGATTGGGATTAGACTTACACTTACTCTTTCTGAGCAGTCCTGATGTCAAAATGTAAGGTTCATACATAGTTTATTGGTCCTTTGATAGTGACTTGAGTTTCTAAATGTGTATTGCTTGAAGTAGGGGAAAATGCAAAACTTAATTTTGCTAGTTGCAGCATCATATCTGTGTCATCCTCGGTAATATTATAGCCACCAGTGTGATTCACAGTGGCCTGGACCTCTCTTGAAACCTTATTGCAAAGTCTTCACTTGGAATTGCCTTGACTTTTTGCTAAATTTTTAGGTTCCAGTTTCCTTTCTTCATCTAATACTTCCAAAAGAGAAAAAGGCAAGGAGGGCAGGGGCTGTTTAAACCTCCCCAGCCAATTCAGTGACCTGGTTATAATACTCCCAGAGCTCTGTAGAACCGGAATAGTTTATAAAAGGGAACCAGAAGGAACTCTGCGGAGTGCTGTAAACTTCACCCTTAACCTAGGCCAGGCTTCAGCTTAAACTAATCGTGTGGGTGCTCAAGGACTCAAAACAAGCCTGTGCCTATGTGTGTGATGTTAATTTCCAGCACAAGAAGCAGTTTCTGTGGATGATGGTCTCTCATTTCTACTTTGTGGAGATTAAAATATTTCAGCTGGAGTGAGTTGAACTGTTGGAGCCCTCGCTCTGTTTGTCCGCCGCCGCTCAGATGGCAAAGAACCACACTCTTTGCCACTCTTTGCATTACTCTTGTAATGCTATCTGAGGCCGATCACTTCAGTGAGACACACAGGTCCTAGTGAGAACGTTCGACCCTGGGGAGAAGGCAAGCAGGGATTATATAGGCCTTCCAAGGTTGTTACATGCTTCACAACCCGTGCAAGTCCACATAGCCAACAAACTTAAGGAAAAACGTATTTCAAACATTTCATCCTAAAAAAGCTCATGCAAACTTAAAGAAAGACAAGAGAAGCGGTCTGCCCTGTTTCAGTCATGTGCTTAATTAACCCTGAGGATGACCTGTCCTCAGCTGGTGGTGAACCTATACTGTCCAGATAACCAGGTCAGATATAAGTTCTCTATGATTTGTTTGTCAAGACCCCAGAGTTTACATAGTTGGGCCATAACAGGACCTAACAGAGCCATGTGGGTTAACTGGTACCTTTAATTGTGGGTGAAAGCCGTTCCAGAGAGGCCTGATGACTTCTGCCGTCACACAGCTGGGCATTGCCAAGACAGCTGCCCGACACAACTCACCCCTCCACTGGACTGAAGATCTCTGGCTATACAGTACATATGCTGTTTGTGCCAACTGCCCATTGTTATAAAGTGCTTGACCCAGTTACCTTACATTTGTAGGTATTGAGCCTCATTTGTCCTTGTCACTAGAGTGCATTGTGCAGGCGAGAAGAATTAATAGTTTATCGAAGCAGAAAAGTGCCTAAGATGTTCATTCCCATAGCAAATTATCTGAAAATAGTGGTGAGAAAGGAACTTATTCCAATCAAGTTAAAAGCTTCTATTCCATATATTCCACTTCCCTGGTACTCGGTGTCTTCACCTGAAATGGAAAGATATTAATTTTGATGACCCTTAAGTCTAACCCCATATGATTATATAAAGATATTATATACAGTTGTTAAAGTATGTTGGCGTCCACATTCCATTACCCTTGCATTTTTTTTCAGAGCATGTTTTAGCATGATTTTGGCTTACTTGTTATTAAATTAATTTTATTTTATATTAGCTAGGAAAATGAGTCCCATGCATCATTTATCCAATTCCTAATGGTAAGTTGAATATCTAACTGGGGTCCATAGAGCCATTTACTCCCTGCATGTGTTTGGCATTACTCACTGTAAGTCAAACTCATCATAAAAGCCTTGTTCTTCCCAGCCTCAAGCACAAAAACCGACTGCATTCCCACAGAGCAATCAGTGCTTCTGTGCCTGAGACCAAGAATCAACTATACCCAAACAATTTACTAAGTTATCTGCATATGTAAGCTGCAGTGGGGACTAATGTGTAACCCTGCTGTCACTGGATTTGCATTTCATTTGAGCAGGAAAGTTTTTCAGTTCTCCTTTTTGGAGAGAAATCCAGTTCTTTGGCCTCTTACTTCCTTACTGAAATGGGAGTGAAAAATTCCACAGTATTTGGAAAATCTGTGTCTTGAAGGGATCTCTGCAGTACCTGGGAGGAATAGATGAGCTACTTTTATTTGTGGGAGTCCGCAACCCACAGTGCTGGGAAACTACTCCAGCAGACTGTTGTTCCAGGGTTAGAACCTAGACAGCATCTGCATGCACAGCATATAATTAATGTCTTTGAGCCAAGGTGTAGCCCCAAACTAGCTCATTTTAGTTTACCTATTTATTATGTGGGAATCACACTAGATTGTTGTGAGCACATGGTGATGAAAGCTGAGGGAAGAGGCCTGGAATTTCTGAAATCTGAGCAACATTGGATTTCAAATCCATATGAATGTCTTCTAGTGCAATGCATCTATGAGGAAAGGGCCTAAGAGAAGCTTCTAGAAGTTGAGGACTTATTTTATGCTGCTGCTAATGCTGCAAAGATACAAAAAGGAAATATTCTCCTCTGAAGATTGCATTTTTGAAGGCCTACACTTGCCCTTACTTCCCAATATTCTCCACTACAAAATGGCACATGCAACTGATTGAGGATACACGCTTCACCTTCCCGTCATGCACCAAGAATCTCACGGGCATCCTGCTCTTCCCACCTCTTAGCACTTTGCAGGCTAAGAGAAGTCTAGATCAACTTACTGCTCTGCCACTTGGCTGTGTTCAACTCATCCTGTTCAAATGGCATTTTATACTTTTCAGCTACTGGTGCGGTCTCATTAGAGTCCTTTCCTAGTCTAGAACTACCAATTGGAATGTCTGGACTTTGAAAACTGCAAACTCCATGCCAGCAAATTAGCACTTAACTAATCACTTCCACCATAGGGAAGAGAAGTTAGCTTTCAGTTACCCACAAAGTTAGTTTTCCTTTTTTAATGCTCTGTAAGCTGCTTGCCTCTTCCCAGCAACAGCACCCCATGGAATATCACCCATACCATACTTCCTAAAATGGGTTCATGTTCCTTGACCTTCTGTGTTTCCCTTGGATATGAATGACTGTGAACCCATAATTTCAAATATCCCGTTTTGGATGGTTCCTTCAGTCCCCTCTGTTTTCCTGAGTTACAAAAAAATTCTTTTTTGTTTAGCTTGTGGTCCAGATCCAATGGTATTCAGGGCTTACGGTTAGCTCTGTGCCCAGGGATCACAGCTGTAGGAAAGAGGGATCAGTAGACCATATGGAGTAATGGGATTGGACCTGGGTCAGCTACATGTGAGCCAAATGCCTACCTGCCCCATCATGTACACATTCTTTTCCTAAACCATCACCAATATATGTATGAGCATACATATTTTTCATCCCAGTGTGTAATACTTTTTTTAGTCTTTTTTTCTGTAAAATGAAAGATCACTTTTCTGTTTATACCCCAGGTATTTTAAAATACCTGGTGAGGGCAGAGCTAGTATAAAGGCAAAGTCAGTTGACCTGCATGCAGTTGATACTTTTTTGACAGTCAGGGGTCTCATGAGCCCACATAGGGTCCCATGAAGCCTCCCAGTGTCATTCCTCTGCACAGAGCCAGGAGTAGCACCATACCATCACTGGCTGTGGCCCCAAATCATTCTCCCCAAATAATAAATGAAATATCTGGCCACAATGGCCAGTCCCACTAGTTACCAGTGTAAAAAACCCGTCTGCCTGTCCAAAGGTCCAGAGCAATGAATCTACGTAGCCATGTGGTAGCATGGAACCTAGTTGAAGTATGATGCAAAAAAGTCACCTACCAACAGATCAAAGTCCAGAGAGCCAAGAAATGTTAGGTGGGGTAGGGAAACTGTTGCAAAAACCTAGTTGGTGACCCAATAGTCATTTCAAATCAGTTGACAATGAAAGTTTTTCACTTTGTAGCAGGAGGGGTATTTGTTGTTGACTCTACAGCTGTTTGAACACTAGTCCTGATAATCATAAGTGAAATTTGAAAATATTAGTCACTTTGTGATGAACATTTAGGCATTTTTCCAAAATCACATGGAATGTCCCTTCATTCAAGACAAGTTAATATGACACTCATTTTTCCTAAGAACCAAAAGGCTTGGATATGTTCACTTCTGTGTTCAATTGCAATCTAAACAAGGCGACATCTAAAGGAGTAGCAAAGGTTACAGAGTATAAGCGCTGATGCAAAACACATCCCTGCTAAAGGGAGATCTAAAATGAGAGAGATTTGCATCAAAGCTCCTCAGGCTTTGACGAGATAGCGCCTGTCTGAGATTTGTGAATTCATGTCCTAGGCCTCTGGTGACCTAAGTGGGTCTATCAGATAGAACTAAGAGCACTAAAAACAAAACCAAACAAACAAAAATAGCTGAGTTCTATGTTATAGCAAGGCAACTTACTTGGTTTTGAAAGGCTGTGAGTATTGATGCAGGGACAAAAACATAATGTGATGATATATATTGAATTAAAGTAAGTGTGAATTATTGTCTTGCCCAGGGATATGTGTGTGTCTTATTATAAGGTAATTCTTATGGGGTTTTGTCCCCTTTATATTTTTCTGCAATGTTTTTTTTTTTGTTTTGAGGAGGTGGGAGAGGCAACACCTAGTGGTGCTCAGGAGTTTCTCTTGTCTCTGTATTTAGGAATTATGCCTAGTGGTTCTTGGGGATAACATGGGATGCCAGAGATTGGATCCAGGTGGTCCGCATGCAAGGCAAATACCCTATTGCCTGTACACCAGCCCCCTAGGAAATTCTGTGAAACCCAAGTGGCTTTCTAACAAGAATCTTCTCAAATTTAATTGTGTCTGATATCTTTGGGCATCATCACATATGTGTTATTATGAAGGGAAAATTCCCTCATCTCTTCTCCCTTTCATTGTCTTCTCCTATATGGTTCTACCTTCCTTACCTCTTTCTCGAGTATCATATTTTGTGTCTTTGCACTATTCTCTTGGGGTTTCAGTGATCTATTGAGTATTATCATGATTGTCTCTCACCGTGTCCACAAAGAGCAAAATTGTTTGACTTTGAGAGAGATACACATTCTTCTCTTCATCCATGAGATGTTGTAGTTCCTCTATTCCTGTCACTCACCCAAGGTCTGCTCACCTATGAGAAAACCAGCTCTGGCTCTGAAGTAGTTCAGCTCTTAATAAGAAGTTAGGCCAATGTTATAATAACTCATTGCCTTGCCTGCTTGAAAACATGATAATGCTCTTTAGTTGTAAGAAATCATTTTAACAACACTGACTGGTGGCAGTTCATTGATGAAGGCTGTGTGAAACCTGCTATAAATAGCACATGATGCATGTAGTAAAGGGTTCTTCTGTGTGGCATTTATTTATTTGTAATTTATATCCTGTCTACCTGCACAAAAAGACCTGAACTGCCTAACAATAAATGACACATAGACTGTAACAGCATTAGGTATGTAGAAATGGAGAATCAAATATCATTTGACAAGGAGAAAAGGAAAGAATTAGTGTTTTGTTCCTCATCGAGGCAAAGATGTTTGCTTTTAGCTGTCTTCATCCTTGATCATAGAAGTACAACAAAAAGAAGATACATAACCTGTCCCTCACAAAAAATACAACAAAAGAAAAAAATCACAGTAGACACAGGAGAAAAAAGTGTGTTTAGAGGAAGAATAAATCTTCAAAGATTATTTTTGGCTGAGAAGAGGTGGGGAAGGAATACCATAGCATAAGTAAACCTCTAGAGTGATTATATTTTCTCTAATCATTTCGAGTTCTGATTACCTGCTGCTCAGTTCTATATTGCACTTCCCTGGAATTATGCAAGAGCTATTGATTTGCTCTGTGCTCATTTGTGTAAATCAGTTTCATGAGGGTAGAGTACCATATAGTCTAACTGTGGGTTTTGTACGTCTATGTAATAGTTTTTAATAACTGAGCATCTGCCACAGAGGCACTGGTGAATGACCTAAAGCAAAACAAGTAAAGGGCGCATGGATGGAATTTAGGCCAGGTTTTCTGAGCCTCAGCACTGTGACATTTGGATGCTGGTCATATTTGTCATGGGGCTGGTCTGGAAATGGCAGGATAGATACCTACTTGATGCCAGTAAAATTCCTCCATCTCCAGTTCATACACGACTTTGAGCTTTGCCAATCTGGAAGCTTTCCAGCAACAAAGTTGTCTTCTTTATGGTGGGAAAAATTGCCCTACTCTAGCCAATAATTTAAGTTAGGAGAAGTACAAAATTGTTTCTTAGCTCGCTGACACCATAGAACCCTCCTCTGTCTCTCATGTCCAGTGAAGTCTCCATTCACCAAGGAATTTGCAGGCATTTTCTTTTTTTTTTTTTTTCTTTTTTTGCTTTTTTGGGTCACAACCGGTGAAGTCAGGGGGTTTCTCCTGGCTCTGCACTCAGGAATTACTCCTGTTGGTGCTCGGAGGACCATATGGGAACCCGGGCCAGCATGGGCTGGCTGCGTGCAAGGCAAATGCCCTACCCGCTGGGCTATCGCTCGGCCCAGCAGGCATTTTCGCTGGGCTCCCTAAACTCATAGTCTGCTCTTGAGTTCTCGGAGGTATTTAGGTACCCTGCTTTATTCTTACTGATTCACTGCATACAAATAATCCCCAAATCATCAAAATAATGGCAGTAACATTCTTGGATTCATATGTCAATAGAGAAATTCAGTTCCAGTTTCAGGCAAATCTGCCTGAGGTCCATTCTGACAATCATTTTTATTCCTCATGGAGGAAAATCTAATATGATCTCTCTCATTCAGCCAAAAAAGAAAGACACATTTGAGTTGTACATAATGAATTGCAATGTGATCATTTCAAACACATTCATCAATTTATTATTGGTATCAGTTTTCCAAGTAGAAGTCTAATAACTGATTTTGTAAGGTAATTCCTAAGTAATATCAATGTGTTTTAACATAAATTCATGGAGATATGTGTAATTTGAACAGGTTACTTATTGCATTAATTAACAATATCTTGAAAGGAATGTATCCCTTCCTTTCAAGATTAGTTCACATATAAACACTATATTTTCTGATTGAAATCCATTTCAATCAGAATACATTGTTTCATTTGGATGCCATGTGGAAATCAACATTTCCAGGTAGTAGGTAGTTCTACAGTGTAATTCTATTTCGTTTTCCACCCAAATCCCCAGCATGCTTCTGGATTAGTTCTTTTAGCTTTGAAAAATATCAAATCAGCAATATTAGGTAGGCGCTGACAATGATATCCCATTGAAGGGATAGAAGTGAAAGGTAAGATTATAGTTCACACTTTCACAGTCCTCTCTCATTGGCTTGGGATAGTCTTAGATTGAATAGTTTCAGTACTTTAAACTCCAACGAAGAAGTACATGGTGATACTATCTTAATAGGAGACTGCAGTCTACTCTGTGCCCTGGCCATCTTGGGAGCTAATTGGAATTTTTCCTAGGTTTCAGATCAAAGGGAAATGCTATCTTCCCTTTCCTAAATGTGTCTTCTTTATTCTTGCCTTATAATGAGAATGCTTCAGAACATTCTCACCCTTGAGTGTATGCAACAGCTGATTTTTCAGTTGAATTTGACTGTCTCGGTTTTTCATGACCCCATAAACTTCAACCGCATATAACATGGTGAATCATGCCCCCTTATTATGTATCTGATTAGGGATTAGCTATCGCCCTCAGAACTTGTGATTGATTCAACATGTTCTTGAGTCATTGCTAGGTCTTGAGAAGGTTGGAAAAGAAAAAATGAAAAGTAGATCCATGCACAGACTATTTTCTTCATGTTTGTTTTATACCAAGAACTACATGTGCCCCCAATTAAAGGCTGTATCACTTTCTGTCTTTAAGAAAAGGCAATTCTTAAAAACTATTACAGTGAACAGAGACTTTTCACCTGTACTTCCTGCAGATGCTTTGTTTTGAGAAGAAATATTTGTCTCACCATTTAAATCACTTACATACTTGTCTCAGCAGTTAAAGTCTAGCTTAAATACTTGACTCTGAGAAATAAAAGGGTCATGAAAGTTAACTAACATTGTTTCATTGTATACATGTGAAGACTGGTGTCACTACAGAAAAAATCCTCTAAACGCAAGTTCAATATATGCAGTCATAACTGAAAACAACTCCAAGAATGGGCATTTATTGATACATTGTTTTATTACTATTTTACCTTTCGTTGTTTGTACTCTAATATGGAAAGGATTAAAGTTCTCAATATTTTCTGGGACTTACTTCAGTCACAGTATCAAGAGTGGGCGAAAAGAATTAAACACTCTTAGTTAACTCTGAAACTTATTAAGGTTAAGAGCTAGTAAAAGCTATGAAGAGCATGTAAGTTTATATCTGCTTTGGGTCCTTTTATTCCTAATATTTGCTAAGCCAAGGATAAGGATGTTCTTTCCACTTAGAATTGTGCACCAAAGCAACCTAAGGTATGAGGGATTTTTTTTAACGCTTATACATAGTAGGTCTGAAAAAAGAGATGTAGTTGAGATTCTAAGAATGATGATGAATGAAATCCCATGACCAAAATAAATAAAATGGCCACTGGATGAGACAGAAGTGAATGTTCCTAATGGAACTAAGGGTAGGAAGGGGAATCCCAGGAGAACGTCTAAAAGAAGGAAACAGAATTGCATGAAATCTAATTATTTGTTGCAAATAATGAGAAATTACTGTTGTCTGTTTCTTTGGTTGAGATTTCGAAGAAAAGTTACCCCTATCATAAATTAATGGGAATAAATGAGACAGAAAGATAGTCCCCTCAACTATATGTGTGTGTATATATATATGTATATATATACACACATATATATACTATTTCCACTTATATATATATGTTTAAGTGGATATATATATCCACTTAAACATATATATATAAGTGGAAATAGTAATACTGATTTTAACCAATTGCAACAACCTAGTTGATTGCTTATACTTCCTTACATTTAAATATAGCAATGAGAGAGAGAGAGAGAGAGAGAGAGAGAGAGAGAGACTGTCATAGAGAAGAGTTCTGGTGAGGGAAGAAAGGAGCACATTGCTGTGGAAAATGTGCACTGATGGAGAAATTGGTGTTGGAGCAATATATGACTGAGACCCACCAATCATGAGCAGCTTTGTAGTGGCCCATTGCACATTCATTTCAATTAAAAACATATATATTATACATATTGTATATATTATATATAAACTATATTATATGGAATATAATATATATCATATAATATATAATATCATAATATAATATATTATATTATATATTACAGATTATATTCTATATAATATATTATATCATATGATAGTATATGATATATTTTTAAAATTTTAATTATATCACCATGAGATACACAATTACAAGGATGTTCACAATTGGGTCTCTGTCATACAATGTTCCAGCACCCAGCCCTCCACCAGTGCCCCACTCCCACCACCAATGTCCCAATGCTCCCTCCCACCCAACCCTAGCCTGATCCTATAGCAGGCACCTTCTCTTTCTCTTTCTCTCTATCTCTGCTTCTGTCTCTATAGTTCTCTCTTCTCTTATACTTTGTGACTTGCCTTATGGTTTATGATGCAAGTATCTATATGTATATTCAGTAGTGAGTTCTAGTGTGACATTATAGTTCCTCATTCCCCATCAACCTTCCCAGTATGTTAAAACTATAGTGATCATTGTGGTGTATAGATGTAAAAGATCCTGGGAAGGATCTGGTCCTAGCCTATGTTGTTATCTAAGCCACTTGTGCAGCCACGCACCATCACAGCTGTGCATCTGGTCTGTCTCTTGTCTGGTCCATCTGATTGTGGAGGCAGCGAGCCCATGCCATGCCCACTGGCATAGAGAGGAGGAGCCCAAATCCCTGCTCCAATTTGTTTTAATAGTTTATTGTCTATTAGTGTATGATAGGCATTGCAACACATCTGTAACATTTCATAGACAAAAAGAAATGGGAAAAGTTGGCACTGAAATTATTGAACTTTCTTCAAAGTGCCTACACTAAACTCACACAATTTAAGTATTACTTGGCAGGAACTTCTTGGTAGATCAACTTTGATAATAGTATCCTTTTTCTGAAATGCGAGTTTCCAGGTACCAATTCCAAACTTGAAAGTTTTTTATAATTGACATAATTTCATTGGACTCTTTTGTCCCTAGTGTCTTACCTAAGTACTTTGCGTGATCCCAGTTTATTTTTAAATTTATTTTTATTATTATTAATTTGCTTGGGGACCGCATCTAAATGTTCTCAGGGCTTACTCCTGGCTCTTAGGGATCACTCTTAGTAGTGCTCTGGGGAACATATGGGTTGGCTGAGTGCAATGCAAATGTTCATTGCACTAACTCTCTGGCCTGCATTTCCCAATTTGGTACCCTGAAAATTCTCTAAAATATTCTAAGATGTATGATAAAGGACATGGAGCTAGAATATGTGTGTAGAGTCTATTGCCAGTCATCAAGTTACATTTTCAGTTTGAGATTTTCACTCTCCCCTGGTTCCTGGACCTGAGGAATAATTTTGCCTCGGAACAAGACTCTGGCTCTATTATTAGAGTTGATTTTACTCCTGCATATCTATAATAATGGCTATTTTTATTGTAGCTGCATGGCATTGATAATAATAGAATTCATAGAGGTACAACTTCCTCAACCCTAATCTCTTGGCTGTTAAACTAAGTATGTGATCTGCGGATTTGGATATTAATGAAAACTTGTTTCAAATTCAATCCTAGGATCAAGATTGTTTTTCTTTTGTTGTATCTTTTCTCTTTATCTCTTTATTGCAAATTGTATACTTTATATCACATTTTTGAGTTTTTATAGATCTCACCACAAAAGCAATAGAAACAAAATAAAACATTTTTCTGGGATTTTTCTGTCTTTTATCTTACCTCAAGTCAACACTGAACAAACCTAATAGAGTCCCACTGAACCAGAGTGAGTCCACATCAGTTCAATCTGTTTGTTAAATCAGTTGGGAAAGAAGCATATCAACAGATTGCTTTCCTAGCTGGATTCCTGGCTAATCTCAAAGCACTTACTAAATTTAATTAGTACATACTCCAAAGACTACTAGAAAGTACTGTTTTTTGGCAGGTACAGATTTAATTTTAATGAGGCATTAAGTACCTATAAGACATTTTAATGATGCACAAGCTCAGAGAAGATATATTTTTGCATAATTACAAAATTCACACATACCCCCCCACCTCCAATCTGTGGTTCAGAGAATTATTTTCCTCTTCTACCCCACTCCAAGTGAAATGAAATATCTTTGGTCAAATAGTAATAACATTTACTAAATAGCTAAATAGCTTATTCTCAAGAATTTTGCTGGGATGACATCCTTTGAAAAATGTTATCTACTAATACTTACTTATGGAAAAATGATAGTGCGTAGTCTCCCTCCTGCAGTGTTTTGAAACCTGCACAAAACTGACATTGTACACCAGTTACGTCTGTTATAAGAGTCCTTAGGTGTTTAATAGTGCCCCTAGTTTCTATCTACAAGATGCCAGGAGTACTTCCACCCAGTTGTAACAAGTACCAAATATTTAAAAGGATTTTGTAAATTCTCCCATGATGAGAAGCAAGCATCTAATTGTACCCTCATCTTTATTTTTTTCTTTTTATTTGTGGGCCATACCCAGCTGTACTCAGTTCTAAGTCCTGACTCTGAGCTCAGGGATCACCCCTGGGAGAGCTTGGGAGACCATAAAGGGGGCCAAAGATTAACTCTAGGTTGACCACAACAAGGCAAGCACTCCTGCTGTTCTATCTCTCCAGGACCCTAAACTCATCTTCTGAATCATTTTTCTTTGTTTCATGTCTGCTTTTATATATATATATATATTTTTGCTTTTTGGGTCACACCCGGCGATGCTCAGGGGTTACTCCTGGCTTTGCACTCAGGAATTACTCCTGGCAGTGCTCGGGGGACCATATGGGATGCCGGGATCGAACCCGACCGGCACAGGCCGGCCACGTGCAAGGCAAACGCCCTACCCGCTGGGCTATCGCTCCGGCCCTCATGTCTGCTTTTAAACTCTGTATTTTGTGGAAATGTTAGTCCTTACACAATTCCAAAATCTTTTAGCTCTTCTGGATGCATAAAACTATTTTAGAATGCAAATAGATGAGTAAGGAGAGAGTAGAGTACAGAATTAGATCTCATGAGAGTTTTTTGTCCATCATTTTAATTAAACTATCTGAAAAATTGAAATATGATAAAGAACACACTCCTCATCAGGTTAATAGCCTGAGACATGCATCATTCCCCAAACTCCAGGCAGCCTATCACTTCTCTCCTAGTATATACAGGTTATAAGTAGACACTCATAATATTGTCCATAGTATTTGCTTTTTCATCAACTTTGTTTCCTCTCAGTTAATGAGTTACTCCTATCCATTGTTTCACAATGCATATTTCAAATTTGTTCCTCCACAAAATCAAAAATTGTAGTGTATCACAGACATTTGTAGTGGCTAATGTATAGTAAAAAAATAAAATCTACTGAATTGAACCTGAAACTTGTTAGAGTCAAAGTTTTGATCTTCTGATCCTTTTTAGGAAGAGCAAGTTTTAGATGCAAATGGCTAACTGGGGAGGCACAGTTGATAGGGGGCAAGGGAAAATAGGAATTCCCCTGGAACAAGGCCATGGCCATGCTTTAAACATTCAAAGAAAACCCTTATTTCTCATTAGCACTGTGGATGTCAGTAATCCATCGAAGGGGGAGCAAGTATTTGTCTTTATCTTTGTTGATGTATGCTGATTCAACATTTTCCTTTCCCTCCACAGCCCTAGATATTTATAAGACCTTAAGAATCAAAGTTGATTATATGTCTGTGACTGGAGTTTCTCATCACTGTCAGTTCGTGGATCCACAATTAACATTATTTTATGCATTTTAAAAATATTCTTGGCTGATTACATGACACTGAAAATAAAACCGAATGTTCATGTTATAACCTTCAGTCCTATACATATTTACAGGTCAGCCTGTTAGGAGCTTACCCTCATTTATAGAGTCTCTGCTATCCTGTTTCAAGAATGCATGCCATTTTCCCTTCATGAGATCATCTTGTGGGATTGTGAACCACCACCACTGTGCGCAGGTAGTTGCAAATCCACACAACATCACTAAGAATCAGGTGTAGTAGGCCTGGAATTTTCCTTAACATAGGTAAAATCTTAAAACTAACACTCAGCAGTGATTAGTGGAATTCCAAGGCTGACGCCTTTCAAAACTGGTGTTACAAATACAATAGTACCCAAGAACTTTAAATAATAGTCCTTGTCTCTCCATCCCACAGATCTATTTTGAAGAACTTGAGAATTTCAATCTAGGAAGGAATGACTGTTGGACAGGGTAATTGCAGCATCCTCTCACCTTGTCAAATGTCTCCCACTCCTGGCATTTTAAGAGCTGCATGCTCGTTGGAGCCTGCCCACTTCCATCCCTCCTCTCTCTCTCTCTCTCTCTCACAGTTCTGCTTTCTCTGTCTTAATATAAGCACCTCTTTGACCATATTAGAAACACAAGCGTCCCTGACTTAGCCATAGAGGGATTGCCTCTGTGTGCATGACAGAACTCTTCTTGGAGCTTAATTTACTGGTTTTCAAGAAGCTGAAGCAGCAGCCTGGTCTTTCTAATTAATCAATTATTGAATTCACTAGCCATGCATTGCGTTCTGTTAGGAAGATGCATGCATGCTGCCAGGTTTGCAGTTTTAGCCTCTAGGTGACCCTTTCACCAAATAAGGAAAGAAAAAGGAGAGAGAAGTACAAGTACACCATTCCTTAAACCCACTTGCAATACCTTCCATTAAAAAGAGACACGCTTGTGATTTTTTTTTAGTCTAGTATTTTGCTTATTAGCATATGGCATCTCAGTGAGGGAGGAATCCTTTACTTGGACACTTTCAAGTATATGCGAGTGTTCGTCAGAAAATTCAAAAAGGAAAGGAAATTAGACTTTTACTTTGAAGACAGATGGGGAGATCGAATTTTTTTTCAAAGAATATTCTAAGGATCCTCAAATTAAATATATGCATCTTCTTCCACCTTATACCCATTGAATTTGTCAGTGGTACTTTACCCACAGTCATGTAAGCATGAGAAAACCTAAATGAAAAAAACTAAGTGTAGGGTTTTTTGTTTGTTTGTTTGTTTGTTTTGTTTTCAGGACAGGCTTTTGCATACAATTAAGTAAATTTAACACACTTTTAGCACTTATGATGTGTCAGTGCACTAGGTTTGGAAAAGGTCAGTTAAATAATCTTTATTTTTATTTTTTTTTCGATTTAATTTTATTTTATTATCCCCCCCCAAATATTATTAAACCATTTTAGACATACAATTGAAAGATGCTCATGTAGAGTTTTGGTTCTACAGTGTTCCAACACCCATCCCTCCACCCAAACCCATCTCCCATCACCAATGTCCCCACCTCCCTCCCCCTCCCACACCTCAACCACTTGGTGGGTTCTGTATGCCATTTCTCTCCTCTCTATCTCTCCCTCCCGCCAAACTTTCCTGCTCTTTGTGGAATGCAGTGCATTAAAAGACATTACTGTTTCCACTATTTTAATGGACCGCGCCACCACAAGCGGCTGCGAACCTGGGCTCGAATTGGTTTTGCTCTGTTAATCTGGTCGTGAGGCAGTTTCCCAGCGTCCGGACAGCGAAAATGGTGGCTAGTGTGATGGGCGAGTCTCATCCAGCTGCTTCAGGGACCCCCCCCAGGGGTGACGGGCCCACTCCCAAAACCTGTCTGCCCTCCTGGGGGGGTCCCATATTCAGCTGGGCCCGGGCGAACCGAGTTCCAGCCTCCCCAGCCACTTGTGAGCCTCTTCATGCTATGGCTGATGGCTCCTGGGCCTAATCTTTGTTTTTAACTCACAAGTAGGCAATGCAAGTGAATTGGAATACGTTCATTCAAACATTGACAAATCAAAAAATATATGACACTTTGTTCTCAAAGTTGACCCTGTGTCCTCCAAAATGATGATGGCACAAACAGTTCGAATCCAGAAGGACTGGGTTGAAACAAAGTACTAACATTGGATGATCATTAAAAACTATTTGTAAGTCAGTTCAAATCAGTTCCATGTTATTTGTCTCTTGTTTTCCCTGATGTCATCAGTTTAGACCTTCTTAGCATGATGCTCCTTAAGCCTGGCCATGGAACCATCCAGGATTCTAGAACTGTGCACACATGTCATAGTTGATATGTGTCAGTAAAGCATAAGGGAGGAAAAACAAATGGCATTACAGTGCTTACAGGCTAGTGCTCATCTATATTCATATACTTCTGCTGCTCCAAATATGTACCTATGTACATATAAATCAGTTTGTGCATCTATAATAAAATATTGTTAGCATAGACCTCAAGATTGTAGTCACCAGTGAATGATGGGACAGTTAGTGAGGTTCATTCTGTATTTACTGTATTTTTACAGTGTATTTTTTTTTAAAAATCAATTTTTAAAACTATAATCCTGACTTGATAAATATGTTTAACTTAATGATATAAATGTGTATTTGCTTAGGTGAAAATGGAAAATGCCGTTGATGTACTATATTTTTCTAGCACAATAGACCCCAGTGCTTGCGTGTGCTTAGTATTCATCCAGCCTTACCAGCTTAATGTAACACATTTGTTAACCAATAATTGTATTTCTTCAAACACAGCTACAGTGTTGAGTTCAAGCACTGATTCCCACTGCAAACAGGAGATGATTCATTAGCAGATATTAATAATGTTTCTATCTGTCTGATTTCACCTGTATCATATAAACAAACAGTATTCCTAAAAGTAGCATTTTTATTAAGAGAACATGTCTTATATCTGCACATTCCTGATTATAACTTTGAAAGTCACAGGTAGACTCTATTGCTTTTATGCATAGTGCAGAAATATTTAAGTTGCTACTCTAATCAAAGCATAGGGCGTACAGCCAACAGTGAAAACAATTATTTCTTAACACCATAGAACATTTATCAAGAGGTGTCTCTGTCTTTACAAAACTCTATTTTTGAGCTCCAGTGAGCACATGCGTGTAAGAGAAATAAAAAAAGAGAATGTATCCTTGTATACACCAAAATATATTTTTGAACCTCTAAAATTATAAATGGCTTATATTTCCCTAAACTAAATTATATTTTTAATTCTGTCCTGTACTATGAAATAGAAGCCATGAAAGGAAGTTTACTGATTAGTAGTATTAGTTTTATGAGTTATGTGTATATGTGTGTGGGGTGGTTGATACAAGGGTTTTGCATAGAAAGCATGTTCTCTATCATTTATCTGTATCCCCGGCCTGTATTAGCATTACTTCTCTACTATTAGTGTTCAGATTTTAATCATTGAGATGAGCGTTGTACAGACACATGCTTTCTCAGTAGATTATACAGAAAGACAATCACCACGTTCTTATCTACAGTTATCCTTTTGCAGTTTATCTATTGGGAATGTTTTCAAACTTCCTGCTTAATTATAAATGAAGACACACTAGAAATAAGTATAGATATTGGTTTCAAACTTCTTTTATCTTTTGATCAAGATTCAAGAAATCCACTTACATAAGGCTTTCTGAATCTTTACTTCCTAAGTTAGCAAGATGAAGTAGTACTGGGGTCAAAGAGATAGTACAGCAGGCAGGGTGTTTATAAAGCACACAACCACCCAGTTTCAATTCTAAATACTACAAGGCTTCACCAGGTATGATTCCTAAGCGAGAATTAGGAGTAAACCCCAAACCCTACCAGATGCTGAAACTCCCTAAGTCTAAATAATAAAAAAATAATAAAAATAATAAGAATAGCAATAGTAATAAGAAGTAGTAGTTGTATTCCAAAACCTACTTAAAAAGATTTGATGATTTGATACAGTTCAATTCTCATGAACTGAATCAAGTGATCTAGAGTTTTTTGCATAGTTAGATAATTTATCTCTGACCTAAAAATGTTGAATTCAGGGTCAGAGTGATAGTACAGCAAGTAGGGTGTTTGACTTGCAGGCAGCTAACCCAGGTTTGATCCCTGGCACCCTATATGGTCCCCCATGCCCACCAGGAATATTTCCTGAAAGCAGAACCAGGAGTAACCCCTGAGCATTGCTGGCTGTGATACACCCCCCCCCAAAGAAATGTTGAATTCAACTAATGCCTATATTGTGCATATCTGAACCTGTACCATATAAACCTAGTGATCTGTTGAGAGCCCTACTGTCAATACTGGATCATAGTACACAGTTTGATAAAAGGAATGAATGAGTTGTTTTCGCTTTAAATCAAACAGAAACTCAAAATCTATGTGATCTCCCATTAGCTGTTTTGCCTCGTCTTTAAAGAAAAAAATTGTAATTCTGTGGCCTAGTTCTAGGAAGTTAACCCGGTATTCTGTAATAATGTTCACTTTAAGATTGTTAATCACATTAACATTTGGGCCACGAGCATCTGCTCCTACAGGAGCTTCCTAGACCTGAATCCTTAAACATAGTTGAGGTCCTCCACTCTTTTCAAAGTCAGTATTGAGAAAAGTTGTGAAGAAATGAAGTAAAGTCATAATTTGTGGCAATATTAAAGTTGAGCCCTAATAAGGTAAACTGATGTCATTGACAAATGGAGCTCATTATACTTTACATGCTACTGTGCCAAGGAAGAGGACTGGACAAGTGAATACTGCCTCTCGAACTAGGAGATTGTACTTTAAGATACCTGTCACCGACTTTAGCTTCCACAACCAGTACAAACAACTGTATGTGATCAAGAGAGTGGGATGGCAATGTTAGGAACAAAAAGTATCAGGAGATGATGCTGCATTTTTTGTCACATACTAAGATCTAGCTTGTCTTAGAGGTTTTGTTTTCAAAGAATGAACAAAGGAAAGGAATCTTGTCACATTTACATAATCACACTTGCAAATCAGGTTTTTAGAATTTTTGGATGATAATATTTTTTGGACTAAGGGAAAAATCATGAAATAATGTACAGAGTTATTATAATGAATGGGCCAGGGAGATTCAAAGGTTTCCATTTTAGTAGAAGATAGAGCAAGAAAAGCAACTACTGAATTCATGGCTAACAAATCGTTAATGCATGAAAAAAGTTAGAATGGAGAATGCTTGATTGAGTCTGTGACCCCTGACACTGACTTAGCGTGCACCTTAGGAATACTCAGCATTGTTCTGTTTTTCTGGCTTCCATGCTAAGGCAGTGTTAACTTAAGGTGCATGTCAGGAATCTTGACTAGCTCCAATAATACAGTCTCTGATCAGACAGATTCTGAAAGCAGAAGCGTGTGTGCTCTTTTATGATCAGTACCATGGCGTACAAAGTAGAGACAGCATGGAAAAGGTTCTCTATTTTTTTCATGCATTACTGGCCTGGCAGTTGCAAGAGCTCAGTGAGGGAGCTCTAATTTGCATTGCTAATATTCATGAACATTTTTGCAAATCAGGATAATTTTTTCAATGAACTTGAGATTCTTGTCAAGCTATGGGTCTTTGGGAAAGAAAACTAGAAATTGTGCCCCTTTAAGTTTCTTCAAGTTCTCATATTTTCAGAAACCTGATAGAGTTCGGTTCTGTGGTGCTGTGTCAGGTGGAGCTCCTAGCTCCCTTATCTGTCAGAGAGAGAAGATTGTTCATATGGTCTGTATGAGTGAGGTAAGGGAGTCAGTGTGATTTAAGGTATAACCATTAAACCTTTGTGTGGCACTAAGACATAGAGCTATTTTGTATCTTCATATAAACTGGTTCAAGCTAGATGGGATTTCTTGAAAAACATATATGTGACCTGTTACCAATCAAAACATGGAGGTTTTGGTAAATACCTGGAGACAAAATAAAAAAGAAACACACAATCCCTGGAGAAGCCATGATTTTCTTCTAAATCTGCCATAAGTGGTCTCTAAATGAAGGGAATGATGAAAGAAGAAAATGGGGAGAAAGTGAAAACTAAACTCAGGTGAAAGAAGGAAAAAGTGGGACCGGAGAGCTAGAGCAGCTGGTAGAGTGCTTGCCATATGCACAGCTGACCAGGTTTGTTCCCGACACCCTTTGCAATCCCCAACACCCTTTGTGATCCCCCAGTAATGCTAGATGTGATTGCTGAGCGCAGAGCCAGAAGAACCATTGCTTGTGGCAAAAGAGAGGAGAGGAGAGAAGAGGAGAGGAGGGGAGGGGAGGGAGGAGATGATAGGAGAGGAGAGGAGAGGAGGAGAGGAGAGGGCAGGGGCGGGAGGGAAGGGAAGGGGAGGAGAGGAGAGGAGAGGAGAGGAGAGGAGATGAAAGGAGATGGGAGGGGAAAGGAGGGGAGGAGAGGAGAGGGTAGGGGATAGGAAGGGCGGAGAGGAGGGGAGGGGAGAGGTTAGGAGAAAAGAGGAAAGGAGAAGGAAGTGGAAAGGAGGGGAGGAGAGGAAAAGAGAGGAGAGGAGATGAGAGAAAAGGAGAAGGAGGAGAAAGGAGGGGAGGAGAAAAGAGAGGAGAGGAGAGAAGAGAGGAGAGGTGAGGAGAGGGAGGGCAGGGGAAAGGAGGGAGGAGAGGGAGAGGGGGGGAGGGGGAGGGGAGGAGAAGAGAGAGGAAAGGAGAAGGGAGGGAGGAGAAAGGAGAGGAGAGAAGAGGGGGGAGGGGGGAGTTAAGGGAGTAAATCTGCTGTAAGTGATCTCTAAATGAAGTGAATGAGAGAGGAGAGGAGAGGGGAGAGGACAGGAAGCTAGGTCTGAAGATCCTGAGATAAGATAGTTTAAGAAGCCATATTCTAGATACGTGCTATGAATCAGATTACGATTTAACCTTTAGCAGGAAATGAGAACAGGTATAGAAGCCACAGAGATAGCACAGGTTTATGGCACCTGCCTTGCACACAGCTGATTCAGTTCAACCCCTGGCAGTAAAAATGGTTACCTGAGCACCTCCAGGAATAAACCCTGAACACAGAGCCAGTATAAGTCCCAAGCACAAGGTGCACCTGTCACAAATGTACCTATAACTTAAAGTGTCAGCTTAAATGAGAGGAAAACTCACCAAACAGTTTAAAAAAATCAGTATACAGTCATATGGCCCAGTTGTAGCCCCTTTCTCTCCCCAGTAAAGATCATTGCTATTTTGCTATGTGGGCCAACTTTTCCTTTACTTTTTATGCTCTTTTTTTTTGTCTCCTCATATATGGTACATCCCAAACGACATTTTCTTCATTTGCGCCTAGTTTTATATGTCATTTAAGTGAAATTACTTCCTCTGTGTATTGCTTCCCTCACACCAATTTATAACACAGATATTCATCCAAATGGACATATCTAGTTCACTCAGTGCTCACTATGTTGCACTGCTTTGCTCTGTGTGTGTGTGTGTTTGTGTGTGTGTGTATTTCCATTTACATTGTCACTCTCCTACTTTGGAGTTGTGTCCAGGTTTTAGGTACATGTAAGCAGTGTTGTGATTACCATTTTGCAGATATTTCCTCTGCAGATGTGCAGGAGTTTGTCTAGGGTGTATACATGGGAATAAATTAAGTTATAGAGTTTTTGTGTGCAGTATCCAACTTGGCTATGCAATTCTAAATTATTCTTAAGTGTTTATATAAAAGCAAACTTCACCAGCCAGAACGTATCCTTATGGTCCTACAAACTCAACAATACTTTGTATTTTCAACTTCCAGCTTTTTGCCAGTAAGTAGAGAAGTGAAGCATATTTATGAGAGTTAAGTATATCTGAGTCACCAGTTTAATAAAGTTTGTGAAAATGTAGTGTTCCTTGAGTCGAGTACTCATACTCAATTTAGAAATGTGTTTCTTATATAAATATATGTATACACACTATATATACACACACTAATATGCAATATATATTTTATGTATAATATATAGTATATATGCTATATATACAATATATAGTATATATAGTAAGTATGTATATATATTGTGTGTATATATGTTAAGTTTAAAGGTAGGCATTTAGGCTATACCCAACTGTGCTCAAAGCTTAATTTGAATGTGAGCAGGGATGACAGCTGAGAGTGCTCAGGGGACCATATGCCATGTCAGATCATACTATGCCAGCCAATACAAGGCAAGCATCTTTCCCATTATGTTTTTTGTTAAACCAAAAATCGTGTTAATTTGTGAAGAAGAACCATTCACAGAGGAGAAAAGTTTATGTATTATTGCTTATGTACACAGTATTTTGTTTTCCCTGGAGTTAATAGATTTTTTTTATATTGTGTTTGGCAGTGGATGGTTATTAACCATTTAGACCCTAAAAGTTTTGTGTGTAGTAAAGGTGTTATTTACTATGTTATTAACCATTTAGATAACTATGTTATTAACCATTTAGACCCTGTGGTTTTGTGTGTAGTAAAGGTGATGTCCACGAGAAGGAGCAGTGTTACCAGTCGGACTTATTTGAAATGGGGAGAACAGAGCTAGAGCCTCAAGAGAGTCTGTTGCTTCCCTCTCTACCCACCTCAGTCGTGTGGGGAAGTGCCTGGGAAAGTTTGGACTGAGCTCTCTTGTGAGCACCTGCAGGGTATCACCCTTATGTTACAGCAGCCGCAGGGAGTCATCCAGCCCCACCTGAGTCCCACCACTTTAGCCTACCATGGGAAATAGTGCCTGATAATCTAATTTCTCCAAAAGCCACGGAACCCCATTTGGAGCAGAAGTGCTCTTTGCAGAAGAGGAAAGTCAGTCCTCGATTTTAGCCAGTTCTAAGTTTCTATCAACTTTCCTCAAAGGAAAAAATATTCAGGTGGTTAAAAAATAGTAAATAAAGATAACTATGTTTGGGTAATGAGCGAGGGGGAAAGAGCGAGAGAGCGAGGCATTCAAGAGAGAACACGGGTTTCTCCAGAGGAGGAAGAGTGGTGTTCACATTCCAAGTAGATCTGCAGCCAAATTTCTTTCCTTCCTTCACAGTTATCTGTCTTCGTATTTGAACAAAGACAGCTACCCTCATATTGGAACTTCTTAAATATGAGGGTATCAATCTTAATTTTAGTAAATTTTCGATATTTTGAGACACCACCACTCCGCTATTTTATTTACACCCTATTAGAACTCAAACTAGAGAAGTTTTGGGCCTTTGCTTTCCAAATTTATCTGAACCAAAATATAATAAAATGTCCCTTGGAGGGGCCCGGTAGAGCACAAATCCCTCACGGCTTAGCAGGTTTATGTTCTCTTCTGAAAGCGCTAATGCAGGTGCTGACAGTATGCAGACGGCACTTGGACCACGCTGAGTTAGATCTCACACAGGAGTCACTATGTCAGCTTGCAAAATTTACTCAGTTCCTATAACCACCCTTCCCCCCACTCTTAATTTTTGACCATTTACTGATATATATCATTATTTTTGTCTCCGAGTGCTTTGTATGTAATTTCTTGACATGCATGTCTTCGTTTACAATGTGTGATAATATTTTTTAGTCTTTTTTCATTTTTATTTTACTCCCAAGTGGTGCCCAGGAGCCTGAGGGCCCTGCTAGCCATTTTCTGTCAACTTAGCTGGAATTTTCGTTTTAATGTGAGGGCCATAATGGCCCTGCTGTTCCAGAGGTTATCATGGTCACCTTCCTGGTGCTGCTGAAGATCTCTAAGGGATAAAGTTCATAAATTTTGTGCCAGGGATCAAACCAGGGACAGGCACATGCATGTGAAACCCTACAGTATCTCTACCCCTTGATATTAACATTATAACATTATATCTTTGTTTCCTCATCTACTTAGTGATTTTATTAGTGATGAGCTCATGTTAATTAAAATTCATCTCTACGAGTACTTCATGACCTATGGCTAGAATGATTTTATCTAGTATTTGATTATTCTTTCTGCTAGCTGGGAAATGGAAACTAATTTCATAATTTGGGGGCATAAAAGTTTTCCTGTTTATATGAAAACATATAAACATTATCCTGTTTATATTTTGCCTTCTTTTATGAAAACTATACTTTGATCTCTCCAGAGGGACTTTTATTTTCCTTTGCTCCACTTAATACTTATGCCAGAAAAGGTGAGCTTTCTGTGAACTGTGTTTGTGTGTTTTCTGTTGTTACCCAGTGGAAGCAGCAATTTTTTTGTGACCTCTCCTGCTATACCAGGATTCAGTATTAGTGCTATGAGCTGTGACACCTACCTTAGAAATCATGAAGAAAAGCATAGAAAATTCTTTTTTTTTTTTTTTTTTTTTTTGCTTTTTTGGGTCACACCCGGCAATGCTCAGGGGTTTCTCCTGGCTCTGCACTCAGGAATCACTCCTGGCGGCGCTCGGGGACCATATGGGATGTCGGGGATCGATCCCAGGCGGCATGAGCCGGCCGCGTGCAAGGCAAACGCCCTACCCGCTGGGCTATCACTCCAGCCCCTAAAAGCATAGAAAATTCTTACCCCATGATTCATTTACCCAGATCATTTCCTTACCCAGAACACTCCTTGAGATGTTTCTCTTCCAATTATTTATATTAGAAGCTTAGTCATAACTTCAATATCCTTATTTAAACTTTTTTATCCTATTTCTAACTATACAGGTTTATCTGAATGTGAAATCTGTTGTAATTAGAAAAACATGTTAGATTTATCAGTTGTGTGTATGTACATTTGTATGTGTGTGTGTTTTGCAGAAGCTAGTATATATTTTCATGGTTCTCTTTTAGTTAACATATGAGACCAAATACTAAAAATTAGTTCTATAATTTCAACTAATAAATTCATTCATTTGCCTCAATTTTCTTCAGATCAAAGTGAGTTGATTAAGATAAATGGATTCCTAGTCTCTTACATACTTAAAATCTCATGATGACAGTGATGCAATGATCACAATTTGCAGTGCCTAAGGTGGAAGAGAGAGTGTAACTTCTAAAGTGCTAGACCATTCATATCAAATATGGCACCACAGGGGAGACTGGCTGATCATAGAATTCAGCTATTCAAGTTTTCTTTGTTTTTATAAAAAGTAGTAATTATTTTATTTTTTAAAGTATTTTATTATACCACTGTAAGATACACAATTACAAAGATATACAATTAAAAAGTTCATATTTGGGGTTTGGTCATACAGTGTTCCAGCACCCGTCCCACCACCAGTGCCCATCTCCCACCACCAATGTCCCCGGTTCCCTCCCCTCTCCCCTAGCCCACCTCCATGGCAGGTTCTTTATTTCTTTCCCTCTCTTTCTCTTTCTCTTTTACTTCCCTTCCAGACTATGGATTACAGAACATACATTAAAGGGTTGTCATGTGTATCTTTTTTGCCTGTATTTATGCTCAGTTCTAGGTTGGTATTAGTACCCTCGACAATTGCTAGCACACTGTTCCATTTTCTGTATTATCTAGCCTCTGCACCATCCGGCATTCCCACCAACAATGGATGAGTGTCCCCTTTTCCCCCACATCCACACCAGCACTTGTTGTTCTTGCTCTTTTGAAAATGTACCAGTCTCTGTGGTGTAAAATGATATCTCATTGTTGTTTTGATTTGCATATCTCTGATGATTAGTGATGATGAGCATTTTTTCATATGTTTTTTGGCCATTCGAATTTCTTCCTTGCTGAAGTTTTTGTTCATTTCTTCTCCCCATTTTTTTTGATGGGGTTGTTTGTTTTCTTCTTGAAAAGTTCTACCAGTGCCTGATATATCCTGGATATTAACCCCTTATCAGATGAGTATTGGGTGAATATTCTTTCCCATTCTGTGGACTGCTTTTGTATCTTAGTCACTGTTTCTTTTGAGGTGCAGAAGCTTTTAGTTTCATGTAGTCCCATATGTTTATCTTTTCTTCTAGTTGCTTTGTAGGTGATGTTAGGCACCTTTGAAGATGCCTTTATCTTCAATGTCGTAGAGGGCCTTTTTCTATATTTTCTTCAATGTACTTTATGGATACAAGTCTAATATTGAGATCTTTAATCCATTTTGATCTGATTTTTGTGCATGGTGTTAGATACAGGTCCAAATTCATTTTTTTACATGTTGCTGCCAGTTTTCCAACACCACTTGTTGAAGAGACTTTTCTTACTCCATTTTGGATTCTTTGCACCTTTATCAAAGATTAAATGATCATGTGTTTGAGATTGGGTGTCAGGATACTCAATTCTATTCCATAGGTCCACAGGTCTGTTTTTATTCCAATATCATGCTGTTTTAATTAATACTGCCTTGTAGTACAGTTTGAAGTTGGGACAGGTGATGCCTCCCATCTTCTTTTTCCCGAGGATTGCTTTAGCTATCCTTGGGGGGTTTATTGTCGCATGCAAATTTCAGGAGTGTTTGGTCAATTTCTTTGAAGAATGTCATGGGTATACTTATAGGGACTGCGCGTTGAATCTGTACAGAGCTCTAGGGAGTATTACCATTTGAAAATGTTGGTTCTCCCCATCCATGAGCAGGGAATGTGTTTCCCATTCCTTGTGTCCTCTTTTATCTCTTGGAGCAGTGTCTTGTAGTTTTCTTTTGTACAGGTCCTTTACACACTTGGTTAAGTTGATTCCTAGCTACTTGATTTTCTGTGGCACAATTGTGAATGGAATCGTTTCCTTAATATCTCTTTCTTCTCTTTCGTTATTTGTATATAGGAAAGCCACGGACTTTTGGGTGTTGATTTTGTATCCCTGCCACTCTACTGTATGCGTCTATTGTTTCTAGGAGTGTTTTGGTAGAGAGTTTAGGGTTCTCTAGGTATAATATCATGTCATCTGCAAATAATGATAGCTTGACTTCTTCCTTGCCTATCTGGATGCCCTTGATGTCCTTTTCTTCTCTGATTGCTGTGGCAAGTACTTCCAGTACAATATTGCATAAAGAGGTGAGAGTAGGCAACCTTGTCTTGTCCATGATCTAAGGGGGAAGGCTTTCAATTTTTCCCCATTTAGAATGATGCTTGCTGTGGGCTTTTGGTAGATGGCTGTAACTATCTTGAGGAAAGTCCCTTCAATTCCCATTTTCTGGAGGGTTTTAATCATGAACGGGTGCTGGATCTTGTCAAATGCTTTTTCTGCGTCTATTGAAAGGATCATATGGTTTTTTATTTTTTCTCTTATTGATATGATGTATTATGTTGATTGACTTGCAAATGTTGAACCATCCTTGCATTCCCGGGATGAATCCTACTTGGTCATGATGTATAACCTTCTTGATGAGTTTTTGGATTCTGTTTGCTACTATTTTGTTGAAAATCTTAGCATCTGTGTTCATCAGGGATATTGGTCTGTAGGTTGCTTTCTTTGTGTTGTCTCTTCCTGCTTTGGGTATCAGGGTGATATGTGCCTCGTAGAAGCTATTTGGGAGTGTTTCTGTTTCTTCTATTTCCTGGAAGAGCTTGAAAAGGATTGGTAGTAGGTCCTCCTTAAAGGTTTGGTTGAGTTCACTAGGGAATCCGTCTGGACCTGGGCTTTTGTGTTTGGGCAGACTTTTAATTACTGTTTCTATTTCCTCAATGGTGATAGGCTTATTCAGGTATTGGAGGTCTTCTTGTTTCAGCCGTGGGAGGTTATAGGACTTCAGGAATTGATCCATTTCTTCTAGATTCTCATGTTTCACGGCATACAGGCTCTCAAAGTAATCTCTGATGATCTTTTGGATTTCTGTGGTTTCTGTTGTGATGTCACCATTTTTATTTCTGATTCTTTTTTATTTGGGTTCTCTCTTTCCCTGTCCTTACAAGTCTTGCCAATGGTTTGTCAATCTTGTTTATTTTTTTCAAAGAACCAGCTCTTGGTTTCATTAATCAAAAGAATTAATTATTTTAAATGAGTCGTTGCAGTGAGCTTCCTATACTAATTGTGTCTGATTTCATTGGTTGTTTCTATAGATCCCAGAAATACCCACACAGTCATATATGTTAAGTTTTTAACATTCTGGTTTTAGTTGATATCACATGGATATTAGCCAAAATTTTGTCACCTTTTTTTTTTGCGAAGATGAAAGTCTGCTAGTTCTATAGCAAGTATTCATGAATACATTGTTCTCTCAATTTTGTGTGGATACCTATCTGGGAGCCAACAATACCGTGAAACGAAGTTCCCTTCTACCTCTGTAGCCGGCGGAGAATGGATGAAAACTCAGGAAACCAACAAGGTTTTAAAATGCTTTACTTAATCACAGTTCAAGCACACAAATCAGTAATAGGATAAACCCTGTGCTTAGGATTCCTGGCTAGAACCCCAGGCACGTGTAGGCCAAGATTGCAGCCACCATGTGTTAAGGCCCTGCAGAGAGAGACAAAGACAAAACTCCAGCAGAAAGGGGTAGAGCAACCCAAGAAGAGTGTGAGTCCCAAAAGAGAGCCCCCCACAAAGAAAGCAAGATAGGAAGCAGAGTAGTTTTATCCTCATGCAACTCAGATCTCCCACTTTTATGGGAAGCAGGCAGGGTCAAATGCCCTCAGGTAATTTCTCCCAGCACTCACCTAGGCCCTTTTTGATGCTAATGTCTTGAGCCAAGATCTGCCTAGGAAATACCTTTATAGGGTAGAGAAGGGGGTTTCTGAGATGGCATGCCTCTGTACCAAAGACTATACTAATGCCAGTTAAATATTTTTCCAAGCCTTCACAAGAGTCTTGTCTTTACTTCATGGTAGTTTAGTTGCCTTTGAGTTATCATGGAGCCATGCTTGCTTGCTTGGAGGCAAACAGCATTTTTCTCTGATCTAATTACTTAGTGATCCAACTTGGCCAGGCAAATATGCTGGTAAGATCTAGCTAGTCCCACGATGATTGTTGTAGCATGAGAGAATATTTATACCAGCCAGTACAGAATACATTGTTAGATAAACTGCCACATTTGAACTACCCCCATATCTACTAAGTGACCTGCAGGAGGCAATCTAGGGTAGATGCAGAGGCTCTTAGGTGTCCTGTAACATATACCCATTAGTTTAGGATATATAATTAGTATATAAGGAGTTTTATATAGAAAGAATAGACATTTTATATCTTGAACTTTGTATTCTTTATGTGCTCTACTAGAATCCTTTCTGTACTTATTCTTGGATTTTATTCTAACTATAACTAATTTATAATAAATACAGTTAGACATCAGAGTCCCCCAAGATTTAGGTTTCATTATGTTAAGGAGTTGACAATTTAGTTGAACAGAATTTTTAAAATATAATTAATACATAAGATAGAATGTACCAGGTCCATTTTGTCTGCAACTTTGGTTTGATAACCTAGTAAAGTAAGCATAACCTATTGATTGCACTACTTCCCAGTATAACACAGTGAAGATATAAATATAGCAACCTTTAACAAGCCTTTCATGAGTTGAAGCCTCATAAAGAGGAGTTTATCATAGAAATTAGAATATTAAATATGGTAAGTTGGTTTTTTTTTCATCAATCAAGGAAAAGCAATGAAGAGTAAAACATATCAGGGTGAGCGAGAGAGCTCAGTTGGTACACTCATGCCTGGAATGTTTAAAGCTTTCATTTCAGTCTCAATAGTTCATGCCCCTGTGTGCCCTAGCCACTACTGAGGGAACCCTGGTAGATGGCAGCTCTGGGGCTGAGTATTGACCATTGGGACAATTCCTGATGATGCATCAGTGAGAGTCACCCCATATCTACCACCAGCCCCACTAGTGTGACCCTATCCAAAGAAAAGGGGCTTCTCCTGAACATATTCTACATCCTGCCTTATTTTCCTCCCTTCCTATTCTCAAGTCAGACTACAGATTCTTTAAACTTCAAAAACACAAATCTTAAGCCTCTTTTGGGAGCTCTTACTGTAGGGTTTGGTATTGGTCCTAAATCTGTCCACCTCTACTACGTTTGTATTCTCGGTAGCATAAGTATTAATTATAGCATATTCCCTGGAATCTAAATTATTCACTTCAGACTACACCAGGGGAAGTTTGAGCATCACAGTTGAGTGTTAAATTTGCTACTATAGTTTTCACTCTAAAAGAGCAAATACATGCACATGTATCTTCCCATTCCTCTCAGCTTCCGACAGTTTTTTAATACTATAACAGACAACATCCTTTTCTTCTCCCACTTCTCTGTATCCATCCCCTGACTTATTTTCTCCACTTCCTTCTATTCCCCAAGGAAATATTAATTTTCAGTTCCAATAGACTGGGACCATAAAATAAAAAGAACCAGTTTATCTTTGATGATCTTTATCTGTAATCCATTAAAAAGTTCAGCCATTGCTGGACTTTTTTTTTCTATTTGTTTGTACTGTAGTCCAGATTAGAACCCTAGGTATAGCACTAACTAGTCTAAGTACACAGTACAACATGCAATTCTGTATCCTAGGTGTAAAAGTGTGCAATTCCTGGATCATATGGCGGCTCAATTCTGAGTTTACTGAGAACCTTCTATACTGTTTTCCTTAGGAGTTGAACCATGTGGGGCCCAGGGGATTGAATCTGGGTGAGCTATATGCAAGTCAAAGACCCTCTGCCCATACTGTTTTTCTGGTCCCAATAGATTAATAAACTTCTATTTATTTTATTTTATTTTATTTTATTTTATTTATTATTTGGATTTTGAGTCACAGTGAAGCTCAGGGATTACTACTGATGGCGCCCTCAAGAATTACTCTTGGTGCTGGGAGGACCATATGGGATGCTCAAGAATTACTCCTGGTTGTGCTGGAAGAACCATCGGGATGCTGGGGATTGAATTTGGGTCTTCTATGCGTGGCAAATGCCCAACCCACGGTACTATCACTCTGGTTCTAGATTAATGAACTTTTAAGGGGCCAATATGTTACAAAACAGAGAAACGATTTTTTTTACTATATAAGAAGTTACTGATTCAAAACATTAAAAACTGTAAAGTGAAATATGTAGGTTGACAATAGGTAATTTATGATGGATAACTATATACTATCAGTATCTTTGCATGTATACACCATATTTAGAAAGCTTCTCGAATTAGAATTTAAATGATCACTTTTTCCTCAAAAATGCATTGCATTATTTTTTTAAGTCAGCGAATATGTCTTCCCATCTTTTCCATCCCATTTAACACTGAACAAAGTACAGGACATGTTATGGGATGTTCTAGAAATAGAAATAGTGTGCGAGAACTCAGACATTGTATGATGCTATTAACAAAAAAAACGGTTTGATTAGATGAGGAGAAAAGAAAGTGACCTTTCAGGAACAATTATTAGCAAAATCTTTTGAATGTCTGATTGAAGTCGGCATGTTCCTGCCTGTTCCAGTAGAACTGGGATGATCTTTCAATGAAATTTAGTGGAGTTGCAAGGTAGCATTATCTAAATGGCTGAGATTGGGGTATGCAGTTTTCCTCACACTACATTGTTTTTTTTTCTTCCTTGGGCTTAAGGAATAGAAGTAGAAGCTGATTTATGAGTTAGAGTCAGCGCAGAGTGTCAGATTTATAAAATGAGATTATATATTAAATCTAATGAAGGGAAAATATGCTTACCAAACCAAATGACAGCTCCATGATTAAACGACTCAAGAACCCTCGATGGATTTGTTTAGACAATATAGCAGGTAAAGTGACCTCCTCTCTGTTAGGTTTGTGATCAATTCTGTAAAATGAAGATTTATGTCTTTTATTATTCTGATGGCATAACAATATGATCATGGCAGCAAACATGAACAGGATGAGCTAGTAAACCCAGGTATATGTTGTGGGTATGGTAGAGATTTGTTGAGATTAATGTTACATTTTATGGTGAAAGCTGACTTTCTTGTCACAATTCAGTTGCTCACTTCCATTTATTGTTCAGCTTCTACTTTGCACATGCTTCCATGTGTGCATACACTACACATACTTACACACATGCCCACATACACAGTGCTACAAGCTCTTGTATGATCTGAAAGGATCATATTTGATCCTTCAATTTAAGGATCATTTTGACTTGATTTGACTTGACATCCTGTTATTTATCTATTTGCTTGAGAGGACACCAGTAACATTTCCATTTGACCCTATCACGTGCCAGTGGAACCCAGTGGCATCTGGTTGCTTCAGAAATATGAAGAGTCTCAAACCATTCGTTCAGGGTCTTGATGAAGAAATCTGACCATCTTGTAGGTGGGCAGCCATGTGATCTTTTGACATCCCGTGGGATCCAGTCGGTAATGGCTCTAGTCCAGCGGTCATCTCCAAATTGCATTGCATGTCCAGGCCATCTGATTTTCAATGTCTTGGCAAATGAGACAGCAAATCTGGAGACAGGATCATGTTAAAGGCATTGTATTCACACCTAGTGCACATCAGCAAGAACAGCTTCTCCCTGACACCTGCACTCTGCTTTAACAATGGACAAAGTGGTACAAAAGGCCTTAGAAGCACTGGACTTTTCAAAGGGTTCAACAAAGGATCCACAGAAACTCAAGTACAAGCCCCCGACTTGTACAACCACCACCCATGCCTTGTTCTTGAAAATGAAAAAGAATCCAGTTGGCCAATCAGTTAGCCCCGTGAAAATAAATTTTACAAAGGTAGAAAACCTTTGGGGACATGGTTTAAGGATTTTATTTACCAAGACTCCTATACCTTTGTTTTCTAGCTTTCAGTTTCTCTTTCCTGCCTGAAATTATACTATTAGAAAGTCATTCCTTTTCTTAGATTAAGCTCCTTGCTCCAATTATAATCTATTTTTATGGTGGGGGAGAGGAGCTGTATCACTTCATGAACTCTCCAATAATTATCTTCAAGTCCTAATTTTGAGGGAAGAACAGAAGAGAAAAGGAATGAATAAGCAACATGTGAAAGAGAGGGAAAAGATAAAAAAATGAATGAAGATAAGATTTTATCGCTTCTGTGGCTTAGCCTAGAGCTGGCCATAGGAAGCCTGGTAAATGTCGATTTCTCTTAGTAACTTCCTTAACTCACTCAGTTGCTCCACTGCTCTTTCCTTCTTTAAAATTCATGCATTTGAGTTCTGTGATCTGTAACCAAGACTTCATGGCATTTAGCATTGCCACATGCAGATATTCTTAAGAGAAACTGCATTAAAGATCATTTTCTCCCGGAGCATTCTGTGCTCTCTGGTGGTGTTTATCAACCCAGCATTTAGTTCTGATCCCTGTAATGTATGCAGGACCAAAGACATCCCTTCATCACCCAGATTCTACTGGGACTTAGTTTATGTTGTAAAACATGGAAAATGGGAAAGAAGAGAGAGCAGAGTTGCATATATAATCCATTGAGATAAAATAGTACCATGAAGCCTTCCAGTTAGGGAGGAGGGTGGGAAATAGATGGATTCCTTCCCTCAGGGTTGTCTGTTGGCCACAAATTCTGCCTGATGACAGACTGCATACTGCCTGACTCTGCCTGGGTTCAAATTTCTCTTATTGCATGAAACATGCTTAGAGCAATCAGTTATTCTCATTGTCCCCAGACAGCACCAAGCCCACCCTGTATATTTAGCAGCTTTGATAATTTATGAGGGTCTTAGGTACATTTGGCATTACAGTCAGCCAAATGAGGGTATCTACTAAAAAATGCAGAATTGAAAATTTTGTTCATTCCCCTTTTAGGTTTAATACCAGAAGGCACTGCACTATACGTATGGCTAAGGTAGTGTCTCAGAGAAGAAATGTTTGTGAGATTCATAGGTAAAAAGAGCTTGCTTGAAAGTTACTGGGATTGGAGCCGGAGTGATAGCACAATGGGTAGGGTGTTTGCGTTGCATGCGGCCCCCAGGTTCGATCCCCGGCATCCTATATGTCCCCTGAGCACTGCCAGGAGTAATTCCTGAGCACAGAGATAGGAGTAATCCCTGAGCATTGTCGGGTATGACCCAATTAAAAAAAAAAAAAGAAAGAAAAAGTTACTGGGATATTAAAACCTTTGCTTTTGTCTAGTGTTTGAAATATTTCCTTGCTGAGAGAAGAGAAAACTTAGTATCTTGAAACTAAGTCTTGGATTAAGCCTATAAGTTTTAATGTCGTTTTTAATTTTGGATATAAGTTCTAATGTCTTTTTTTATTCCAAATGTAATGTTTATGTTTTAATTAAAATTTAATTGAAATTTTTATTAATTTTAAAGTTTTGTTCTGGTCTAATGTGTTGACATACTCTTTTTTATTGAGGTAGTATTAGTTTACAAGACTGAATATATCTTAGGAATGTGTGTCCAGGTTTCACATTTTCACATCTCTTTAGCATCACAGTATCCCTCACACCAAGGTCCAAATATTTCTCCACCTTAGTCCCTTGGGTCCCCTTCCTTCTTTCCTACATTTCCCTTTTCCTATATTCTCGGTTCTGTAGTCATAATCCAAGGGTTCTTTTAGGTTAAGTTTTCCTCTGTTCTTTACATTTCTTTCCTCTAAGTCCCAACATATGAACACAATCTAGTATTTGTCTTTTTCTAATGTATTTCACAGAATATCATCCCATATAGCTTCACCACGTTGCAGCAGGAGACAGGATTTCAACTTTTTCTGTTGCTAGCTGCCTTCTATTCAGTCTGTGTGCCATAGCTTCTTTATTCACCTACATGATTTTAGGCACTTGGATTGTCTTCAGATTTTTGCTGTAGTGCACAGCTTTGCCATGAACATGGGTGTGCATTTCTTCTTTACTGATTAGCATTGTTGGATTCTTTAAATAGCTACCTAGGATTGGAATTGCTGAACATGTATCAATTCTATTTCAATATTTGAGAAGATACAAGGCTTTTTCCATAAAGGCTGAACCAGTTTACAATCCTACCATCAGTACATGAGGAATTCTCCCCTTTCGCCCCAAAAAATGATTATTCCTGGTCTTCTTGCTCTAGGCAATTCTTCAGATGTGTGCCAGTGCCCTAGTGCTGTTTGGATTTATGTTGTTCTGTTTTAATTTTTAATTTCCTGGTTTTGGGTTTAATCCTGCTTCTGATTTTGTACCCTGGAGGGGATTTGTACTTAAGATCCTATATTGGCAATGTAAAATAAATCAGCTTCAAATGGCAGAAATTTGCTGCTGTAACATGTTTATCTGCAACAATTAGCTTTCCTTCATTTTTCTGACTGTTGTAGAGTCAATGAACAGGTTTCTGAGCCCCCATTTCTAAGTTGATGATTATGTCAAAGTCTAGCACTGACTTTACAAGATTCAGGCAGCCTGAAGATCCCTGGACCTCAGCATCCTATCAGCTCAAACACTTGTGCAATTTTCTCCCCCATCATGTAATCACTTCTTACTACAAAATAATAGCATCCTATTCAATAAACAAACAAATGATCATTCAGCTTACTTTCACTTTAGAGAGAGCTGAGATTCCTGCATAGGCCCCCTTGAATACAACTGCACCTTCTATGTATTCTTGCTTCCTGTTGCCAACCTCCTGCCACTCCTCAGGTTGGGGCTCAGGACCTGGCATTGGTCAGCCAACATCATTTTCTCCTTGGAAAAAAAAGGACAAAAATGAGTGCAAATCACGATATCTATTACCCAGACTGATTATTCATAAAAATGTCTATCAGTTAATCACTGACTCTTTCTGTAAGCATGTAGAAGAAATTGAGATTTTCATATCTCAATTTCAACTGTGTGAAAAGAAAAAAGCAAAGGCCTTAACCAAATCAAGCAAAAAGAAAAAAGAGAAGGTAAGGAAAGGAAAAAGCAAAAAACACTGTGCTCAGTAGTTGAGACTGATTTAAGTGAAAATCAGGGTCTATAATAGGACGTGGTCTGGCAAGCCCATCTGTAGTTAAAGTCCCAGACTAGACTAGAAGAGTCAAGGCAGGCCCTGTGCTTTATTGAAGTTTCAGTAGTTCATAAAGCAGATGATGCCCTCTGGTGATATTGCATTACTGCCAAGGTTGATAGGGATTGCAGATGAGAAAGTGAACAACTATACCAGCCAGTGATTTGTTGGGGGAAAAATATGAGCTTGTAAGAGATGAGTCTTGGTTTAAAGCAAAATAAATACAGAGAGAGGAAAAGAAAAGGATTATATGCTTCAGTGTCCTGAGGGGGTGGGAAGATGCAGAAACCAAAATAGGTGACTCCAAACCATGCTTTCACAAATTTATCACACCCCTGCTATCATTTCTAGGCATGCAAATCTAGGCTAAAAGTGCACAATTCTTAAGAAAAGAAAAAAGTCATAAGTGTTCACTCAGTAATCATCAGTTTGCAGGAAAAGGAAGGGATATTGCTCTAGCATGTCTTCTAGGTCATCAATACCAGAATTTATCTACCAACCCACATGCGCAGATACACCACAGGTATACTAGGTGGGTGCATTGTGCATTAAAATAGTCCAATCTGTTTACAGTTTTACTGGGTTTTAACTACGGACAGATTGACACTATTGATTGCAACAATAGCTGCAGTGCTTTTATTTCTCAATTCTTTGGGCTTAAAGGTAATTGAGTAGCTAAATATCTACTGACAGACAAGAAAGGTGCTCTTAAGTATTACCTTTTATAAGCATTACTCAACCTGGGACCACATAGCCCTGGTTGGTCCTGAGGATATGGAATCACAGAGAAAAATCATGTAAATGAGGCATGGCGGGTACAGCACAAGATTGGAGAGCCAACTAGTAGAAAAGGGAGTCTTAGGAAGGAAATAAGTTTGGAAGAGTTCATATGCAAAAATGAAGAACTTGTGAAAAACTAATGTAGACCACTCAAGCACAAGTGGCAGTGATTGTGGTAGTGAAGAGGAAAAGGGTGTGCAGTATGATGGGAAAATATGAAGACAGGAAGGAGACAGATTAGACAGAGAAGGTTTCTCAGGGAGAGAAGGAAGATATTTAAGGAAGAGAAGGAATTTCATCATAATTTCTCCAGATATAATTCTGTCATTTCTATCACAGGTACCATGTGCTTTTTAAAATAATGAAGGTAAGTATTGATTGATTATTTAATTTGTCATAGTTACAGTCAGAATGCAGATGAGATATGGTTTAGAAAGAAAGGATTAAAATTTATCTATTAATTTTTATTTTACAGTAGCCTCTAAGTTGAAAAGAATAGGCTGTATGAAAAATAACAGGCTGTAAGAAAATTAGTTGTGACTATATGCCAGATCTTGACCTTTTTAAGAAAAAAAGTATATTAAACCAGTTAGTTTTATCTTATTTCTAGAAATGATCAGGCACTTTTCCTCCAGTAGTGCTGTATTTTGGGTGTGATACTTCTTCTTCTTCTTCTTCTTCTTCTTCTTCTTCTTCTTCTTCTTCTTCTTCTTCTTCTTCTTCTTCTTCTTCTTCTTCTTCTTCTCCTTCTCCTTCTCCTTCTCCTTCTCCTTCTCCTTCTCCTTCTCCTTCTCCTTCTCCTTCTCCTTCTCCTTCTCCTTCTCCTTCTCCTTCTCCTTCTCCTTCTCCTTCTCCTTCTCCTTCTCCTCCTCCTCCTCCTCCCTCCCTCCTCCTCCTCCCTCCTCTTCTTCTTCTTCTTCTTCTTCTTCTTCTTCTTCTTCCTTCCTCCTCCTCCTCCTCCTTTTTTTTTCTTTTTTGGGTCACTCAGGGTTTACTTCCTGGCTCTGCACTCAGGAATTACTCCTGGCGGTGCTTAGGAGTAATTATATGAGATGCTGGGGATCGAACCCAGGCTGGCGCAGGCCGGCCACGTGCAAGAAAAAACTCCCTAACTGCTGGGGTATCGCTCCGGTCCCCCTGGATGTGATACTTCTGGTATTTGTTTATACCACTTATTGATCATAATCCTACATCTTATCTCAAAAGTCATAGTTACTTTATAATTTGGTCTCTGAAATTATCACCACTCACCTAAAGCCCACAAACATGGTTTTCAAGGCAGTTATTCTAGACTATGCCTGACATGAAATATACTCTACTACCAAACTAATAACACTAATTATTGTTCATTGCTGGGTGTCTGTTTTACTTGCTGAGTTCAATTGTTTAAGTCAATCATCAGTTCTAGAAAGTGTTTCACAGTCTCTCAACCTTCCAATCTGCCCTATCCCATTCCCAGGTTCACCCAGTTTTTTATACATAGCAGCCAAATGCATTTTCTCGAGCAAAATTGTCACGTATACTTTCATGACTCTCCTCTGGAGTGCTATTCAACCCACTCTTGCTCTCTACTCGGCTTTTTGAATGAAGGAGATTGCACTATGCTTGAAATCTCATGACTGTATTCTTGGAATCTGTTTCCACATGTATTAATTTATTACTTTTATTCCATATTTTATTTTCCACCTAATTCCCTAGGAGGTAGGGAGAAGTTGTTTTTTCTTTTCTTTCTTTTTATTTTGCAGAATAATAAGAGATTGACTCCACTCCTTTAGCAAGTAAACAGAATCAACACCTGATCATTTTTCTACTATCACTGTATCACTGTCTTCCCGTTCATCATTGATTTGCTGGAGCGGGCACCAGTAGCATCTCCATATGTCCTGTCTCATGCTAGTAGAGCCCAAGGGCACCTGCTTACCCCAGGAACATAAAGAGCCACAAACCATTCCATCAGGTCATGGGAATGAGGTCTATAATTGTTACTGGTATTTGGCATATCAAATATGACACGGGTAGCTTGCCAGGCTCTGCCGTGCGGGTGGCATACTCTTGCAGTCACCTCAAAATGTAATTTATAAAATATTGGTGGAGAAAGTGTGATGCTCTTGAAGGTCTAGCATACATCTATTTTCTGAATGACAAGTTCAAGCGCTTCTTTATGAGCTTGATCCCAATTAAGATGCAGCCATTTAATTTTTTTATTCTGAAGTTTGTTCTTGTTTTTTTCCCACTATTTTGATGTCTTTTTTGTTCTTGAGTGGGTTTTTAAGGACTTATTCTCCAAGAATCCTGAGAAAGACTACACCCATCCCTTCGTCCCAGCAAGATTAAAAGGTAGAAATTATCGTGCAACAGAGAGTTGCATGCTGATTTCTTTTTTTTTTATTCATGTCAACAATGTAATCAGAGATATGGACAGTTGTGATCTTTTAGGTAAACCGCTAAGTATATTCTAAATGGACAGCTGGAGAAAGCCTTACTGCAATGAAAGAGTGGTGCGAATTTTAAATGAATCTGTATGTTGCCTAGAAAACAAGTGTCTCCCCTAGTGATATTAATGGAATATTGTAAGCTCATTTTAGTACAAAAATTTAAATTAAAAAGGAAGGAGGGGGTTATAGAATAGAGACTAGAAAAAATCTCATTTTCAGCAAGTTTGAAAAAAATAGTCACAAAAAGCAATTTAGTTTATTTTTTAAACATTCCCTGTAGTGTTGTGAAGTCCAAACAGTAGCTTTGAGCTAGTTCATAAAAACCAGAATGCAAATAGGAGGAGGATAAACTGGATAGAAACAAATAGGAAACCGTCCAATTTAATTGACCAGGCTGATTAAAGTGAGAAGCAAACACCATCCACAAACAGGAAACAATTGTTAGGATTTGTCTTGGTATATCTATATCCTATGAAACCTCCTATGCAATTAAAAAAAATAAAAACACAAATGAAAAAAACTTCAATTTTACTAATGAAATCATGTAGTCAAGTGAAGTTCTTTATGACATGTAAAGGTATTATAACTTCACTTAAAATTTCCTCTTAAGCTAAATAAGTTAGTTTTAATACAATAACACATTACAAACTAAAACTGTATGTAATGTTGTGCAGAAATCAAGGACTTCTCTGAAATAACTAAGTAAATGACAGTGTAGATTAAATGTGATATGGTACAGTTAGCCTGTTAGGTGTTAAGGATTAGGTTTTTGGAGGAGCATTTTTTTAATTAAAATTTAAAAGAATTTCCTCTTAGAGGGCTTCGATGACTGCTTCAGTCTCCACAGAATCAAAGGCTTTCTGTAAATCAATGAACGTGAGACAGAGTGGCATCTTGTACTCCCTACAAACCTCAATGAGCTTGGTTACTGTGTGGATATGGTCGATTGTGCTGAATCCTTTCCGGAAACCTGCTTGCTCGCATGGTTGACCTTCATCTAGTGTTCTGCTAATCCTGTTCAGGATGACTCGTGTAAACAGCTTGTAGATGACAGATAACAGGCAGATGGGGCGATAGTTGCTGATGTCATGAATGTCTCCCTTCTTGAACAGTAGAACTGTCCTGCTGGTTTTCCATTGGGAGGGCACCTTGCATTCGGAAAGGTAGCGTGTGAAGAGCCGAGCTAGTGTATTGATGAGTACCGACGGCAGATTCTTCAGATGTTCGGGTCTGAATTTGTCTGGGCCTGGTGCTGTTCCCTTCTTTACCGATGAGATGGCATGTCGGATTTCAGAAGGGAGAACGTTGGGAATGACATATCCATCCTGTGGAATTTGGTATGTGGGCAGGTGGATGTGGCTATCAAAGAGATTTGAGTAGAAGTCCTGGATAATCTTCTCCATTGCCTTTCTGGAAGATGTGATAGATCCATCAGGGCATCTGAGGGCAGTCATCTTGGTCTTATAGTTGGCGAAGGACAGGCGGGCGGTGTTCAAACCCAATACATCAAGATCCTTCGTGAGCTGTATTACGGATTCACCACCAGGATCTCACCATTCTACAAAGAAGTGATCATTGATGTCAAAAGAGGGGTTCGACAGGGTGATACCATCTCACCAAAACTCTTCAGTGCCACCCTCGAGAACATCATGAGACAATTAGAATGGGAAGGAATGGGAGTGAAGATAGATGGTCGGCAACTACACCACCTCCGCCGCTGATGACATCGTTCTAATAACACCAAACATTAGCCAAGCGGCACAAATGCTGGCTGACTTTGACCGAGAATGTGGAAAGGTAGGTCTACAGCTGAATCTGAAGAAAACTATGTTCATGAAGAATGAACTGGTTCCAGAGGCCCCATTCACTCTCAATGGAACAAACATCTCTGAATGCAGCAGTTATGTGTACCTAGGTCGAGAAGTCAACATGATGAACAACCTAAAACCTGAGCTGCGCAGGAGGAAGAGAGCGGCATGGAATGCCTTCAAAGGCATCGAAGAAATAGCTAAAAGGACAAAGAACCTCCGGCTCCGGGCACATCTCTTCGACTCCACCGTTCTCCCTGCATTAACATACGCCTCAGAGACCTGGGCCCTACGAAAGCAGGATGAGAATGCTATTCGGGTCTCCCAGAGAGGCATCGAAAGAGCTATGCTTGGAATATCACGTCTCACTCAAGTGAGAGAAGGAATCCGGAGTTCTGACCTCCGTCGCTATTCCAGAATCAGGGACGCTGTCTCGTTTGCCAAGGCATCGAAAATCAGATGGGCTGGACATGTAATGCGATTTGGAGACAACCGCTGGACTAGAGCCGTTACTGACTGGATCCCACGGGATGTCAAAAGATCACGTGGCCGCCCACCTACAAGATGGTCAGACTTCCTTGTTAAGACCCTGAAGGAACGGTTTGAGGCTCTTCATATTCCTAAATCAACCAGATGCCATTGGGCTACATTGGCACGTGATAGAGTCCAATGGAAATGTTACTGGCGCCGCGCCGAGGCTAATCGATGAATAACGGGATTCAAGTGATTCAAGTGAAGTGATTCCTCTTAGAGAACTAGATTATTATAAACATTTTTGTTCAAACTTGGATCTATATCACTGTATCACTGTCTTCCCGTTCATCATCGATTGGCTAGAGGGCACCAGTAACATCTCCATATGTCCTGTCTCATGCTAGTAGAGTCCAAGGGCATCTGCTTGCTCCAGAAACATAAAGAGTCTCAAACCATTCCATCAGGTCATGGGAATGAGGACTAAAATTGTTACTGGTATTTGGCATATCAAATACGACACAGGTAGCTTCCCAGGCTCTGCCGTGCGGGTGGCAATTGGATATATGTATATATATATATATATATATATATATATATATATATATATATATATATATATGTGTGTGTGTGTGTGTGTGTGTGTGTGTGTGTGTGTATACATATACATATATATACCTATATGTATATATGTATGTATATATATGTATATATATATAGTTAATCCAGATGACTTTCTCCCTGCTTAAAAGCATGCTAAATGGTAGGAAATAGGGTAGCGTAGATTATGATTAAATGGTCCATCACCTAGATATCTTAGTAACTTGAAACAATGAAGATTTTTTCTCTCTGATTACATCACCAAACTGACAAAGAATCAGGAATTACAACCCCCAAAAATCCAAAAATAGCTTTGAATAGCATATACTGAAAATTGCAGCAATTTAGGAATCTATAAAGAAGAAAATTTCAATTACCAAAATGTATACCAACTGGGGAGTAGAAGGAGGGGGTAGTTGGTGAACTGCCTTCAATATATTTGAGTGTGTTTGAATGTAGAGATAATAAAAATAAAGTCTTATGGTCTGGTTTTCACATTTAATAATGTCTTGTGAAGATTTTTTCTCATCTTATTAAAATGGAAATGCCTCATTTGTTTTGATGTTTCTGTAGTATACTATGAGTAAATGGGCATAATTAATTTGTTCTAATGAACACTAAGGTTATTGCAATTTTCTTCATTATTATAAATAAGGCTTCAATGAACTTCTTATCTCATAGCTCTTAATTTTTATTATTCCACTGAATGTGGTCAAAAATTTTATTAAATTATATCACTAGTTTCAGTTTGGGTTAAAATTTCCAAGATTTTATATGAAAGAAATGTATTAATTTGTCCTGTTACCAAATTAAATGATAATTGATAGATTTTTGCACGTTTTGCAAGCCTCTTTAGTTTTAATATGTGCCATTATAATCGATTACATTTAATAGTTATGGGGATCACCCTTTCAAAAGATAAGACTTAAATAGCTGAGTATCATAGTTTCTTACTTCTACATAAACATGTAGATACACATTCTAAATCCAATCCCACATGCTAGATCAAAGTAACTTTGTTTTAGTTTCATTTTGTTCATATTTGATGGCTGTATGCAGGGGACCATGTGGAAGTGAGGATACAACATGGGCATCCTGCATGTAACCATGCACTTAGCCTGTTGAACTATCACTCTGGCCCTCAAAAGTGTAAGAGACAATAGTTGAAAAGAAGTGAACCAACTAAGATGACAATTCAGTTTGTAACATATGGCATATGACTTTGGATAACACAGAGGTGTGACAGGATATGGTGACAAAGGGAGAAATATCTCACCTTGAGACCTGAATAAATGTAATATATCACATGTAGATAAAGAGAATACCAACAACCACAAGAAAGAAGTAGCTAGAGGGGATGTTATATAATATGTAATGCTATTTAAAGTGCAAGAAAAAATCAAAAATTGGCCTTTTACTCCTGAATCTCATCTAAAAAAAATTACAAGCTACCCTGAACACAGCCTTAACAGTTGGGTGACCTTAGCAGGATCATTTTTATTGAATGAGTGGGATAAAAAGCAGAGTGAAACGTAATCAAGAGGGTTGAGGATTGAAGAAATTACTATTACGAAAAAGAAAGATTGTTTATAAAAAATATGAGGTTTTTTAATGTATTTTAAAAAACAACCCTGTGTGTTTTAATATCATCTCTTTTAAGACCAGTTATTTTTGTATTTTATCATAAAATGTAGTGAACCGTGTTTACCCGTCAAATGGTTTATGACGTGAAGGAGACCAGACAAGTGTCTGATGCTCTAAGTACATTGTCTATTTCACTTTTCTCCTGTGCTGTCTACTCTGCCTCCACAGAATCTACTATACTTTGCAATAGCAAACTCTTGTCAAGTTCACTACAGTAGAGATAAGTTTTGATTTCTTATTAATAAGCTTATTTTTGCTTGGCTCTTTAATATGTATTTTCTTCATTGCTGGACACATGCTAAACTAAATATAAAATCTTAGCTAATTCCATGGCATTGCCTTTTCAGCACTAAAATCTAGAAATCAAATCTGTTGTATACTCCACACCGTTATTTTCCCATTCTCTTTCTAGGTTGACAGTAGATAATAAGGAAATAGGTTCTGTTTATAATAATAAGCAAAATGAGAACAACATGAGTAACAGTGTGGTTAATTTGCAATATAGCGCTGCATTTCTAAACAAAGAACTATTGTTTGGAGAGACAATGATAGACTTAGGCCCAGTTTTATTCCTAATCAATATTTTAAGCAAGAACATACCAGTTGTCGTGAATTACTACCTAGATTTAAAAAGTGCTACCTGAAAGCCAGAGCGATAGTCCAGTGGGTAGGGCGTTTGCCTTGCACGTGGCCGGCCTGTGCCGGCCTGGGTTCGATACCCAGCATCCCATAGGGTCCCCCAAGCACCGCATGGAGTAATTTCTGAGTGCTGAGCCAGGAGAAACCCCTGAGCATTGCCGGGTGTGACCCAAAAAAGCAAAAAAAAAAAAAAAAAAGTGCTACCTGAACCACTGATCAAGAGAAATTGTCCATAACAAGACTTAGAGTTTGAAATTGTTTTTTTTTTTTTTGGCAGTTGTTTTATTACAATTATCATTTTATTCCCTTTTTTGCATGACAGCTGTATTTTTCCTTCTTATGATTTTGTGTCTCTCAGCTGAAAGGAAACTTGTATGGAGTATCTCCTAATCAAAGGAATGAAAGAAAGATAAGTGAGTGTAGAGATTGTGTGTGCGCATGTGTGTGTTTGTGTGTGTGTGTGTGTGTGTGTGCGCACTCCACATCCTTAACTCGGAGGCATCTACCTGGAATGTAGATGTGCTTTGCTGATTTCATTTTGATAATGCTGTAAGCTGGTCTCTGATAATTGCCTTCTGTAATTGGAACAAATTTATGATTATGCTAATTTACTCACAGCTAACCAATATATGGGAGCTGAGCTAATTCCTATCTGTCCCTGCATTTCTTTTGTAGATCATTACATGATTAGCCTTTCATTGTGGCTGATGGAAACATTTTTATTCTGAACAGATTTGATTTCTCCAATGATGTGTATAGGCGTGAGTGTAAGTGATATGTGTTTGTGTGTCTTTATCTAATTGTATGTAACTCAGCTTTGAAAATCAGTGTATGATGTGAATATTTGGAATTTTAATGCTCTAATCCTTAATAAATGGCCATTTTCTTTGCACTTGAGTATATATTACATAGTAGCAAGGAACAGAGAGGAAACTTCATCTATATCCCTTTACCTACCGTCATTTTAAAATTCATTGTCATACCAGAAACCATGGTATTTAGAACAAGTATATACAGTGAGTCTCTCTGAAAATATAGGTCTTCCTAACCTGTTAGAGTACTAAAATATCACCTTAAAATGAAGTGACACATTACACCGGTTTGATTTACTCTTTGGGATATGAAATTTTGGAAGAATTTCCTAGGTCTGTTTCATCAAATTAAAAACCGGAATTGTTCTCCCCTCTCCCTCTCACTGCCCACCTCCCACCAACTTTCTCCACTTCTCCCCACAGCAGACGGAAGCCAGCAAAGAAAGAATTGACAAAGAGCAAGAACCATTATACTATTGAAAACCATGTTGAAAGGAAATGGTGCTGGCTCCTTCCCTTACAAATCATGTTTGATGGCCTTTCTTCCCATTATGTTTACGTTGCATCTGCTTAGCATTGTCTTTCCCCTCTGATCATCGTTCTTGAAAATGCTTTACATTAATGTAAATATGTCTCATACTTCACCTGTGACAATCTTACAGTTCTAGTAAACAGTGGGTCTGGGTATTCATTTTCCCAAAGACCATTTACCTGTCAAAATGAATAAAAAAAAATAAATAACACGAATCTGCACCTGACTTTCATAACTGAAAAAGGGAAGTTAAAGGAAACACTGATCTGACAAGAGACACAATGTCAGAACATGAAGCTCCATCATCAGAACTCAGAGTTCTACAATGACACTTGCTTCTGTCATTCCATTTGGCCTTAGAGTATGATTCTGTCTGTAATCATTAGGTTTCTATTTGCCCGGTTCTGCTGCTGTGGCTTTACAATTAAGCTGATTTTCTCCTTCCTTTGTGATGCATAATCAGATAAGTGGAGTTAAATCTAAGAAACTGCAGTGTAGGTAGCTTTAAAGTAATTCTATACAGCCTCGGCAGGAAAGAATGACAAAAAGGGAAATATGATACTAAATTTATAAATAATCTGAAGGAAATATTATCAAGGAGAATGAAGAGGGCAGATCACAATTAATCTAACTGCAACCAAGCAGTTATTTCCAAACTAGTACTAAAAGATTATATGCTCTGTTGTGAGTAGAGGGGTGTCACTCTAGAAAAGAATTGAGTCCTGGTTAAATATGGTTCAAAGGTTCTGGGGATGTGACTTAAGGGGTAGAACATATTACTAACTTGTGGAAAGTCTTGGTTTTAATTCCTGGCACTGCAAAAGAAAAACAAAAGAAAAGACATTCAGTGATCTAACATTTACCAATATCTTGCCTTGGGCAGATCCTGGAATCTTAAAAATGGAAGAATAAGAAATTGTTGCTTACTTGTTTTAAATGGTGAGAGGGTTTCTTGGAAGGTGAAATGAGATAATTTTTTCAGATAGAAATACGAAAACTTTGTGAAGACAATTACTATTATCTCTCAGTCCTTTGCCTTTTCTTCATGGTCCCATGATAGCTGCCATTTCTCCAGAATTACTTTCACATTCAAAGGCCCATTTTCCAGGACACCAGATACTTTCCTCACAAAGCCCCCATCAGATTTAGATGCAATTCTCCTTATGTATTTATTTATTTGTTTGTTTGTTTGTTTATTATACTTGAGTTTGAGATGTGCTCCAGTAATTTCAGAGATTGTAAGTGGGCTATAAAGTTAGAGTTAATTTTTTTGGGGGGGGAATCACACCTGGTGGTGCTTAGAGATCATTTCTGGCTCTGCACTCAGGAATTACTCCTGAGGGTGCTCAGGGGACCTTATGGGATGCCGGGATCAAACCTGGTTGGCTGCGTGCAAGGCAAAAGCCCTACATACTGTATTACTGCTTTGGCCCCAGTTAGAGTTAAATTTATTTTTTTCATTTTTTTAATTTTTAAGTTTTTTTTTTATTTACCACAGTGAAACATTACCACTATAGCTCCTACATGGCAGAGACTATACCACCTGCATGGCAGAGCCTGGCAAGCTCCCCGTGTTTTATTTACTTGTTTTGCCAAGATCTAGTAACAATTATGGACCTCAGTTCCATGACCTTAGAATGGTTTGGGGCTCTTTCTGTCCCTGGAGCAAGCAGATGCCCTTGCTTGTGACAGGACTTATGGAGATGTTACTAGTGACCACTCAGGGAAATCGATGAACAATGGGAAGACAGTGATACAGTGATTTATTTATTGATTGGTTGATTGATTGATCGATTGATTGCTTTTTTGGGTCACACCTGGCGGCGCTCAGGGCTTACTCTTGGCTCTTTGCTCAGGAATTACTCCTGGCGGTGCCAGGGGGACCATTTGGGATTCTGGGGATGGAACCCGGGTCTGCCGCATGAAAGGCAAATGCCTTAACCACTGTGCTACCGCTCCAGCCCCCAAAGGTCCTTCTTAAATACTTTAATATTGAAGATGAGGCACAGCTCAAAGTGCTGGTATGCATCCTTTAAATTCCAGAGGCATGGATTCCATCCCTTTTACTACAAAGTTCTCAGAGCTGCTGATAAGAGTAATCCCTAATCACTTCTAGGTATAGGACTCCCTGAAAATATATATGACTTGCATTTTATGGATACTATAGGTATATAATATATTCATGTGTTTATAATCTAAGGCTATTTTATTTCATGCTTTCATGAATGACTTCCCTTTTCTCATTATTGCTTTTTTCTAAAAGTAAAATTTAATATATGGTACCTTCGAGAGGGTGACTGAAATTTTTATAAACTATGTAAGTACAGGTAATCTATTTGAGTATATCCGCTCGGTTTGGGGCTAACCCAGTGATGTTCAGGAATAATTACACCTAACTCAGCTCAGAGATCACTCCTAGCTTAGTTTTTGGGGCTTGAACAGAGGTTTGACACAAGCAGGGCAATCTCCTGAACCCCTGTACTGTCTCTCCAGCATCTGCTTGAGTTATTTTTTTCTTTATGTCAGAATAATTCTGGTCCCATTCTGAGACCCTGGCATGTTAGCCAGAATAGATTATTTCAAAGGCAGCTATTCATTACTTGTATGGTTCCCTGGGAGACGACAATGATTTTTTATTAAAAGAAAAGAAAAGTGAGGTATCAATGAAATGGCAGAGTGGGTGTGGCACTTGCCTGCATGAGGGCAGCCCAGGTTCCATCCTTGGAACCCCTTTGGATTTGCTGCACATCCCCAGGAGTAATCCCTGAGCTTAGAACCATGAGTAAGCCCAGGTTTACTCTAGTGGAGTAAGCCAGGGCTTACTCAAAATGCAAGAGGAAGGAAAGAATGAAGGAAAAAACAGAGGGAGGGAGAAAGGAAGGGAGGGAGGGAAAGAGGGTAGGACAAAGGGAGGGACGGTGGGAGGGAGGGAAGGAAGGAATTTAATTTAGGGAAGACTGTTAATCCCAAAATATGTCTTCAAGAATGTCTTCAATGGTAACAACCTCTATATTTCTATGTAATTCAGTAAACAGTAATATATGATGATTTTTTTTAAATCTGACAAATGTTGCCAGATGACTGAGCATAGTAGTTAACTCAAGAGTTAAACTTGAATATAAAATCTGGCTTTATTAAATATGCATATGACCTTAGGTATCATATACAATATGTTTCTTTGTAAAATTAGGGGATAGTGATAAAAAAAAACCTGATTCCTGTCCAGCTCATAGAGAAATATGATCACATGTGTAATGCTTAAAAGATCACATTTCACATAGTTAGCACAGGAACTGCTTGGTTTTAGTGTTTTGGGCCTGTGAAACCCCATCTGATCAAATCTTAATTTGACAAAAGTGAGTGACTTTATTGGTGACACTAATGTTTTAGGTATATAAGTTTAACAGCATTGCCATGGATTCTGGGGTATCTGACTTTTACTTCTGCCTGACTCACCTAACCCCTGTCTTTGTGCACTATCTCAGTCTAACCCATAATTCACTGGAATACATGCTACCTCTTTGCTGTGGTCGCTCACAGAAAAATGTAGCCAAGCATATTGTTTTGCTAGGGGTAGCTTCACTAAACATTGGAGATGGCTATAGGGCATATTCACTGCTAGAGAATTTGCCCTGAGTGATGTGTGAGTCCCTGAGTACTATCTCCAGTTCTAAATTTCTCTCTCTGTCTCTGTCTCTGTCTCTCTCTCTCTCTCAGAGGTTCACCTCATTGTGGTCTTCAGCATTTTACTAGCTTGTTCTTTCATAACCCCTGGTATTCACCGTATTCAGTTTGACATGTTCCCTTCCCAAATCTTCCTGCCCTTAATTGTAGTGATCACTGTATCACTGTCTTCCCGTTCATCATCGATTTTTCTCGAGCGGGCACCAGTAACATCTCTATATGACCTGTCTCATGCAAGTAGAGCCCAAGGGCACCTGCTTGCTCCAGGAACTTAAAGAGCCTCAAATCATTCCATCGGGTCATGGGAATGAGGTCTATAATTGTTACTGGTATTTATTAACTTCTTTATCACTACAATTAGTGATATCACTACTATTATCACTAATTGTAGTGATAAAAGAAGTTAATAAATTATCATTTTATATAAGGGACTGTAAGCAAATATATGAAATTCAGTGGAGACTCTCTGTGACTATGATGAAATGTTAGTGGCTCCCAGAAGACACTTAGTAGCCATACTAAAAATGTCTCTTTTCTAGGTCATATCTAAGTTCAACCCTGGGATCTAAGCAAAAATAGAAAAGCACCCCTGTCCTTGGACTCTGTCCCTGAAATACAGCTTGGAAGTTTATTATGTATATGTAAATCATTCTCATCTCCAATGTTTCATGTCCATCAGTTTGGGTTAGACTAGTTTTTTCACTTGATCTTTTAAACATTGTCAAAAATATTTAAATTACTATGCATTTAAGAAGAATGTTGCCAGTAAATTGTGCAGAAATAAATCATCACGAGCAATAAGAAATGGATCAAGAATCTTTAAGAGTCAATTCAGAGGTTACAAGCTGATCCTGTTGGTTGAGAATTATCAAAGGTGAACCCGGGGTTCTCTAATCAAACCTGGGGAGCTTCAACTCAAAATGTGAGGCTACATCTATATTACACCTGAACAACTCACTCTTACATGGAGAGCACAGTTCTGCAAAGAGAAGACTACAATCTGGATAGAAACAGTTGGTAGATGATACAAACACAAGCATTTGCTTCAGTTTTCCTTTTTAATGGGATTTAGAGCGACTTCCAGGCAGGTGAATCAGAGGCTTGAACTCTGCCAGGGAAGAGTGTTGGTCAATTAAAGTGATTTTTCCCCCTTTTAGTCTAGGCTTTTCATGTAAATGGCGAAGAGCTTCACTTACCTTTTCATTCACTGAGCAAGTATTAAGAACAAGAAAAGGAATATGAGAATTCTGATAGATTAAATGATGGAGATAAGCATTCAGTGTAAGGTTTATGCACACAGAGATATTGTCAAAGAGAACAAAAGATGTAAAATGTAGGGCCGAGCAATAGTCCAGCGGGGAGGGCATTTGCCTTGCATGCTGCTGACCCAGGTTCTATCCCCGGCATCCCATATGGTCCAACAAGCAACTCCAGGAGCAATTCCTGATGCAGAGCCAGGAGTAACTCTTGAACATTGCGGGTGTGACCCAAAAAGGAAAAAAAAAGATGTAAAATGTAAATATCATGCAGACATTTTCCAAATTAACTCCAGTCTCAGAAAAAATAATCTCCCAACTGTCAGTCCATCAGCCTTCCAGAGGCACGTCCCTGTCTGTCCGATGCATCACGCTGCCTAAGAGTGAGGAAAGCTAAAGGTCCCTCAGTGACATGCCTCTGTCCCCAACCAACCAAGATGTCTAATCAGGAGCCTGCTGTCTGGCGTGAGATCTAACTGTCTTTGATGATCTGCCTTTCCAGATTTGTTTACAAACTGGAAGATGCTACAAATTGCAGACCATCTGTACATCACACTATGCTAATGAATGCCGGATCCTGCAAATTCATAAGCTCATTACCTTCAAATAACTAGTTCCTTCCCATCCCCTAACTTGGATTACCCATTGAAACCAAATTAGTAGTAACTAAATGAAGGATTATTTCTCTGATGGGTGAATGTCTCTAACAACCTTCTGGAAGGTTAAGCCTCTCTGTCAAAAGAGGCGACCTGTGAGTGTGAGGTCATATGGATCAGTGATACAAATGACCCTTAGCCTCAAGGTGATCAATCTATTGATCCCAATGTTAATTTAAAATTTTGTATTGCTTTTCTTAAGAGTGTAATTAGAATGTCCAAGTATTGGAAACTTCTTGTAGAATAATTTCTGAACACAGTATGCATACCTGTAGGATATGTGCAGAAAACTATGTAATCCAAGGATTATTTGATGCCTGCTAGTCATTTCCACATGAAAAATTGAGAATGGATACAGTGAAGTGTAACATTCTAGAATGATGGAGAAGCAGATGAAATGAAGAAATATTAATGTTAGAGAAGGATAATGAACCCTTTGTGGTAGTGTTGACTCAGTAACAGAAAGCTGGTATGTTATAGTTTCTTTGTTGTTGTTTGAGGAAAGGATATACCCAGTCATGTTTAGGGCTCATCCTGTCTGTGCATTCAGGGATTACACCTGGTTAAGCATGGAAGAATAATACAGGATACCAAGTATTAAACTTCAGTCTGCTGAGTGCAAGGCAAGCGCCATACATTTTGACTATCTCTATCTCTCAAACCCCTGTGTTATAGTTGCCATGGCAGAGTCTACTTCTAGTTTATATTTTGTTTGACATCACCATATATTATGTAATAAATTAGCTAGCATATGATGATCAGGAAATTCTGTATTGAAAGTTAATCCCTGACTTCCTCTGAAAAAAAAATGAAAGTTCTAATTACACTGGTGGTGATAATCTGAACCTGACTTTTTTAGAGGTCAAATGATCTACAACTTGTCTTGCCCATATATCTGATGCTGAGACTAAATACTCCAGTTAGCCTCCAATCTGAAAACCCATGTACTGGATTAAAAACAAAATAGATTTTTTTTTTGCTTTTTTGGGTCACATCTGGCAATGCTCAGGGGTTACTCCTGGCTATTCGCTCAGGAATTACATTTAGCAGTAATCAGGGGACTATATGGGATGCCGGGTATCGAACCCGGTTGGCCATGTGCAAGGCAAACATCCTACTTGCTGGACTATCTTTCCGCCCCTCCCAAAAAAAAAGCAAAATAGATTTTTAAGAAACAATTAGCTTATTGACATTTTTCATTGTGCTATTATTACTTTTTGAAAACAATCATATCTCTAAAGTGAGACAGCAGGAAGGGACAGAAGCAACCCACTTTTTAAGAAAAATGAGAGTGAGTTCATCCTTTCTTGGAAATAAAGAACAGCTCCCTCATATTTAAAATGCAAGCAATGCACATGGATGTCTTGTACCCAGCGCCACTTGAGTAATTTATATTACCTCCCTGGCCCCCAAGAACATTTGAGTTTGCAACTGCTGGTGTAGGGAATGCTTTTCGCTCTTATTTATTAAACTATTCTACATTAGGAGCACTTAGCTCATCAAAAATGTTTTAAAATTTCTCTAAATGACAAAAGCATAAATCCAAGAGCAATTTGTCACTTTTATAAGCTCAGAAAATAACAAAATGATTTCCTCATAAAGATCCTGCCATCAGTTAAATGGATAAACTATTAGGTTACAAATGAAAAACAGCCACACAGTTCTGAGTCTACTAATGTACAAATTGTTTATAGACACAGTTGGATTGATGGACCTCAGTCATGACACCATAAATACCAAACATAACCATGTATTCATACTTCTGTTTATCCTCTCTATTGGGGTTTTTCAAACTCTGATTCATGGTTTGAAAGAAGACCACTGAGAATGTCCACAGTACCAATGGATTGGAAAGGGTAGATTTTATGACAGCCAATTTAGAGATTGCATAATAAACATCTCTGGGACATGGGATAGACATGGGCAAAGACATGATTCATGAGCCCTGAACTTATATAAAAGTGTGTCCCTGCATTTGGCCCAGTTTATGTAGCTGGGGTTCCCTCCTTTCTGTGACTGATTTTCTTGTGTTTTAATTCTTCAGTTATAGTTCAGTTATAATTCTTCATTATAAATTCACTTCCACTGCTAGTTGTAATTTTGTCTGGTCCAACCTATATTGAAAATAGTATGAAAGATTCTCAGTAAACTCAGAATAGAGCTTCCATGTGACCCAGCAATTCCACTGGGTGTATATCCCCTGGACAGAAAAACATTCATTCAAAAGAATACATTCACACCATTTTTTTATTGCAACACTCAGTATAATAGCTAAGATTTGCAATTTACCTAGATGTTCCACAACAGATAAGTGGATCATTAGGTGTGGTATATATACAGGAGGAATACTAAATGCTCTAAGGAATGATGAAATCATGCAATTGTTGGCAGCTTGAATAGAATGGGAAGACATCATGCAAAATGAAGTAAGCAAGAAGAAAGATAAGTACAGAACACTATCACTAATATGTGGTATTTAAAGTAACTGGATGAGGAAATACAATGTTTTAGCGAGAGGATGCCCATATCAATCTTTGCCCCTGTGTATAGGGAAAAGAAGGAAAGGACTCAAGGGGAGGGAAAGAAGAGACAGATGAGAAGTTTCGAGAGCTAGGTCAGGGGATTCAGATATAAAGGCAGTGTTAAAGAATGATAGAACCAAATATCTAAACCACAGTGTCAACCACAAAGAAATGAGATTAAACTAACAATTGAACTTAGAAAGGTGTCTGTCAGGAGGGCAGTCTAGGGTGCGGTGCATGGGATATCTGTGAGGAAATCTGGGAACATTGATGGAAAGAAGTGGACTCTGGTGGCAGAATCAGTGCTGTGATATTGTATGTCTAAATCTCAACTACAAATAACTTTGCAAATCATGGTACTTTAATAAAATTTTTTGAATGTTAATCATCAAAAAATATAAGATCTTTCCTCACTGATCTGTTTTTTTTTGCTGGACTTACAGGTAAGTTTACAGTGAAAAATTGAAATATCTAACCATTCTGATCCAACCATTCTGGTTAGATATTTCAGGGAAAACTATATTATATGGTAAGTAAAGGGCTTCTATAGGCCAAAATGATTTCAACCTATTTACTAAGTAGGTTTTTTTGAATGTGCCTCAGTCACCAGGATTGTCTTCTCTTAAAATCTCTGAAAATAATGCACTGCTTCCAAATTATTTTCAAAGCATATGTCTGTGTTTTTTTTTAATTTTACAAATTAGTAATAACACTAACTATGTAATTTTGCATTTTAGGTCTTTTGTGTGTTATGAACATTTTATGAAATTTTACTACTTGAAATCATGAATTTTAATGCTATGTAATGAATCACAATTTAATTTCTAGCATGTAGCTTTGGCATTTTTTCCTGTTTACTATCAAAAATAATTTGGTGATTAAATTCTTGTTTATAGCCCTAGTACCTTCCTTTTGTAAATTTCTGGGATTATAATAACAAGAAGAAAATGCATTGCAATCAATACTGTATCATGGGGAAAAGTATTAAGCAGAAAAGAAAAAACGGGAGTGTGTCTTGTAGGGCAAGTACTTTATTAGACAAAGGTGTTACGAAAGAACCATTTCATCTGAACCTGAACTGAAAGTAGGGTGTTGTTTTGGAGATACTCCCTGGGTTAGATCTAGGCAGATGACACAGAAGTTATTCAAGTTATGAGGTTAAAGCTTGCCTTGAGCTTTCTAGAACAGGAAGGAGTTTAGGAGAGCTAATGTACAGTACGAAAGGGTTACAGAGAGGGTCTGAGGTGAAGAACTGACTAAAACTTGATCAAAATAAAGTTTTAAACTTTGATCAGAAATTAGAGTTTTGTTCCAAATAGGACTTGAGACCATGAATGAATTTTTACCTAGAAAGTGAGCAGCTGTTATGCCTTTGTGGAAAACAAGCTATGGAGGGAAGAATGGCAAGAGCACACAGCCCAGTTAATCCAGGGACAGCCCAGTTAATTTAGGTTCCTCGCAGAGCTCCTGGAATAAAGAAAATGAAAATGGTAGAGCAGCAAACCCAGATATATTTCATTCTTTTATGGCCATTAAGAACTACATAACTATAAAAATATGTGTGTGCGTGTGTGTGCACGCATGTGTGTAAATATATGTTTATGCGCATGCATACAACTTGTGAGGGTTTTACTTTTTGAGGAGTTTGGAAGTGCCATACTCAACTGTGTGCAGGACTAACTTCTAAGGCTCTTCACTTAAAGACCACTCTTGGCAGTGCTTAGAAAGACCACAGCAGTGTTTAGCATCAAATTGCAGTCAATTACATGTAAGGCTTGACTCTCTGCCCCATGCATATAATTTTAGTATTCTCTGTATTGGTGCATAAAATTCTTGTTGTATTATTTAGTTTCAGTATTATGAGTGGTATAGAATATTTATCCAATTGTTTAATTCTATTTATTTTTTCCTTTATGAAATATGAATTGTATATTCATATTTGTGACTTATGACCTAAAATGGGATTATTGCTTATCTCAGTCTATTCAGATTTTCATTACTTGGATCATCATATTTTTATTTTTTGCGGTGCCATCAAACCCAGGTCATCATACATGTAAGGCAAGTGTTCTACTGCTAAGTCATACTGTCAGCCTCATATCCTTCATTTATCAAATATGTAGCAAGAATGTTCCTTTTTCTTTTTTTTCTCTTCTTTTTTTATTTTTGATTGATAGCTGAGTGTACTTAGGACTATTTCCTTGCTATGCATTCAGGGATCCCTCCTGTCAGTGCTCAGGTAATCATATGCTACTTAAGCCATGAAATCAAACCAAGTTTGCAAGACCAGTATCTTACCTGATATAGTATCTCTCCAACCCCATCCCAACCCCATCCCTACTGGCATGAGACAGGACATATGGAGATATTACTGGTGCCCACTCTAGCAAATAGATGATCAATGGGAAGATCATGATCGTGATCGTGTTATTTGGGTGGTCATACTTCACTGTGCTCAGGGATCTTTCAGTGGTTCACAAGGAACAATGCAGTCCTAGGGATCAAACCCATGTCTTTCTAGCAGTAAAGCATGTGTCCCATCCTTTGGAACCATCTCCCCCGACCACTTACTTCTATGTTCAATTTATTGTTATATAGATGTTCTGTTGTTGGAGACTTCTACTTGATGACGGTGGCTTTCATGATACCTAGGCCAATATTTGTTAAGGAAAGCTCTCTGCTTTCCAGGTACTAGATGCCTTTGGTTTCCATTTCTGGAGATAACATCCCCAGAGTTTTTTCTAACATTACACTCTCTGTGAACAATTTACTTTATGGACCAAGCCAAATTTCCCTTCCTGACCAGTTGTTTGGGGTGAAGCACAGGAAAGGAAGGTTGGCTGGGGTGGAGACACGAAGCAACAGCTCTATGGGTGGTACTTATAGTCAGAGGAGAAGTTAGCAATCCAAACCCTGCCAAGTTACACTCTGACTTTCTGAACGAGGAAAGCATGAAAAGAAGCTTTAAAGTCCTACTTTAAGCCAGTCAGTTTGTTCTTTCCAGTGACTTAACTGTAGTGGTTACCTTCTAAAGACCAATTCTGGTTTGTTTGCTTTCATAAATTTGTTTAGTTTTGTTTGGGGACCACACCCAGCAGTTCTAAGGGCTTTCTCTTAGCTCTGCACTCTGGCCAGCTTGGGGGGTTCATGGTTTATTTTATTCCAAGTGTTGGTATATTCAGTATAGTCTATAACTGTTGGAATGTTTATCCAGGGCGTAATGAGATAACATGAAATATGCTATGTGAGTGAGGAAGAGAGAACCTAGCCTGGTGGTTAAATGTGTTTTAAAATTGTCCTTATGGTGGGCTAGAGCAAAGTTAAAAAGTCAGCCTTGAATATGGCTAACCCAGGATCAATTCCCAGTGGCACATTTTGTCCCCTGAAAACTACACAGAGTCAGGAATAAGCCCCGAATACACTAGTCTGACTGAAATAAATAAACTACAAAAAGTGTTTGGGCAGCTTAAGCTGGTCTGATGAATCAAATACAATCAAAGAAATGTATGTTCAGAATTATAAACCAATGAAATTTGAAAGTGACTATGATTACACGGATCTGCTTTATTTTCTTCTTTTAGGTATTCCCATGCCTTTATTACAGAGTATATGAATATAAACATGGACTTGAAACTCTAACAACGTTCTTTCAGTATAGTGCACAGGTTTGTGCATATATGTTGATTTTCTGAGCTCCATTTTGAATCAGTTATTCTAAAGTCATCATCCTCATCATCTTCAGAGTTATAATTAAATGAAATATAATGAAATGGCCTAATTGCAAACCCCTTTTTTTCCCTCTCTTCCATTCATTTTTTAGAAAATAGGTCAAAGTTAATAGGTTGTTTGTATTCTATTGCTACTTCCAGTTATTAACTTGAGTATTCATTTCTGGAGTATACCAAATTACCTTTAAAAAGGGAAAAATTATGAGTTGTGGATAAAGAAGTAAACAATCATTAGTCACTTTATATGACAAATGTGTTTCTCTCGCACAACAGAACTGCTCCCTTATTTCCAGAAAGGGTATAGTCTTATTGTCTTCAATGTCTTATACATAAACATTTATTTCTTCTTTTAGGTGGAATGGCTGAAAAATGAGGAGCCTATTGACTCTGAACAAGATGAGAATATTGACACCAGGGCTGACCACAACCTTATCATCAGGCAGGCGAGGCTCTCAGACTCAGGAAACTATACCTGTATGGCAGCCAATATTGTGGCCAAGAGGAGGAGCCTATCAGCCACAGTGGTAGTTTATGGTAAGACCTACCCAAGTGCCAGGAATGGATAGGGAGGGAGGAAAGCAGGCAGAGTCAAGTGTGTTTTCTTAAAATATTCGATATTTAGGTTTGGGAACATAGCCCAAGTAAGACCCTAGGTTTGATTCCGGCTGTACGCAATCCACCACCGGACAATGCCAAGTGTGACCTTCTTGGCTTCCAAGAACCATTGTTCTCATGTTGGTTCCTAATGTGATGGAGGGGCATTATATTTAGAACTCAGTGAACTTTGGAATCATCTTTCCTGCCTCCACCACTGGTAGTAACCCCATCACCATTTCTTTGGATGTTTACTGGTCCATCCAATATTTTATTTTCCATGAGTGAGCAGGAGCACTTCCAATCTCCTTTACAAATAATTGAAATCCTCAAAGCCACATCAACCATCTTCTCCCAGACCTGCTCTCGGCAGTTCCTCTCCTGGCATAGGGAATGCACCAGAAACCAACACTGCTGTTTGTTAAATATGTTGCATAGTGTACAAAATAAATAACCAGCTATTTAAGACTTTCCCTTCCACAGCAGAAAGAGCCCAGGGATTTATTTTGTAAGCATTTAATGTAATTCAAATGCTGATACAGTCTTCTTATCTGACAGATTTTAAAGTGTTTTAGAGATATGTTGTTGAATTCTTCCCATTTTCTATAATTCCCCCACAAATTATATGTCCCTACTCTAGCACATAAGTAGCTAATGGCAAAGATGAGGTCAGGTCCTCTGTTGCCTCATGCGGAGGCAGCCTGTGGAAAGTTGCACGACCTCTTAGACCCTGGATACCCAACTCACAACATCTGGCACAGTGGCTTGCACATAGTAGGGCAATCAGTAAAAACCTCTCTCCTCTTTTTCTCCCCCTCCCCATTTTTTTTCTCTCTCAGTGAATGGAGGCTGGTCTTCCTGGACAGAGTGGTCAGCCTGCAATGTTCGCTGTGGTAGAGGATGGCAGAAACGTTCCCGGACCTGCACCAACCCAGCTCCTCTCAATGGTGGGGCGTTTTGTGAGGGAATGTCAGTGCAGAAAATAACCTGCACTTCTCTTTGTCCTGGTGAGATATATGTACATTCCCTTTTCCCTTCTGATCCACCAACACTAATGAGCTGGTGTGAAGCATCCTTATAAACTTCTTTCCCAAAGCTACCCTCTCTTAAGTTCATAGAATGGAATCTTTATCCAAAGTGCTAAGGTGTAACTCATTACAATCACAAAAATGTGGGTGGAGTATCTCTGGACAATGTTTGAGGGCTTTTTTCAATTTTTTTTCAATGCTCATCTGTGGACACTCACCAAATGCTTCAAAGTATTTTTCACAGTCCCAGTGTTTGACTGGTTTAAGCCGTCCCTTTCTCTCCTTGGGTTCTATCATTTTGTGGCATTTATATGCACAATAGCTGACTGGGATTGGGTGAGTTGTCTGTGAGTTTAAAAAAAAAAAAGGGACCAACAATTTGACCCTTTATCATCAGTTACCAACCAACTAGGCTTATCAAGTTTAGTTTGTATATATTTACAATACAAATGACAGCTCATAGTATCACAGCAGATTATACTTTGCATCTAATCTATGCTGGCCTTTCTTTCTGAATAGAGAGACTTCATTTACCAAATCTAGCTTTTATGAGATTTTTTTTTTTGCTCATCTCTTACTGACTCTAACCTAATTTATACTATGAGAAATAGATGAGATGGAAGATGACTTTCTTCATGGAAAGTATATTCTCCCACTGAGAAATAAATTGATCCTGAGTCTAACTTGCATTATAAAACATTAGTTTCAAGGCCACTGGACTAGAGAATCTTGCATCTTAAAAAATTCTGAGTCTAGTTCCACTCAGAGCTAAGGCAAGGCTCTTACTGGCAGAATATTTTTTAGGATTTTATTAGACCTTCTACTAATTAAAAATTTATTGAGTGCTTACTATGTGCCAGGTACTGTGCAAGATAATTTAACATGAGTAATGTCATTCAATTCTGTGTTGTGAGTTTTATTATCCCATTGACAGAAATGGTACTGTAAGTCTAAGTGACTTGCCCAGGATTGTCCAGGAAAAATATGTTGATGGAACCAAAATAAGCTAATCAAGGAGTCAGACATTTTGCTTCAAATTAAGGATACATATTGACTTATTGCTCTAGATTAAAATTTGCAATATATTAAATAACCCACATAGGCATGGTTGGTCTATTCCTCGGAGGTACTGGGGCAATTTCTTCAAACAGCTGCTATAATCTCTAGGGTAGATTTTTAGTGGAATTAAATTCAGTTTATTCATTTCTACATACAGCAGCAATCCATGACCCAAGAAATTCTATTTATGTAAGTTCTGGTATCTTGGGGTTTGACTGACCTGTTTTAGTGTAATGCTATCAATATATATGGGTTTAACGTTTTATTGTTTAGGGGCTTTTGGGGCTTAAAGGGTTCATTCAATTCTTTGTTCTAAACTGTCAACCCATAAGGAAGTAGTGATTACCAGTGGTTACTGCAGGTAGTTTATTTGTCCGTCTAAGCTGCACTTGGGCATGAAAGATGGGAAAGAGTGGATAACAACATTATTAGGTAACCCAAGGGCACTGGGAATTCGAACGCTTGCCCAAATTCAGTAATTGGTCTCATCCTGAAATAGTACGAGATCTCACACCACCACTTTTGTTAGCCTATTTCTTTAGAAAAGGAACCTTGGGGAGAAGATAAATGGATATATGATTATGTTTGCTGTTTGTGGTGGTGATTTCTTTAAAATCCAGCTCTAAGAACAACAGCAGTCAGTCCAGAGTGAGCCTCCAGACAGCTGCTTGATTTATTCTAATAACATCTCCTTTTGTTTCCCTCTAAAGTGGACGGGAGCTGGGAAGTGTGGAGTGAGTGGTCGGTCTGCAGCCCAGAGTGTGAGCACTTGCGGATCCGGGAGTGCACAGCACCACCCCCCGCAAATGGGGGGCAAATTCTGTGAAGGTCTGAGCCAGGAATCTGAAAACTGCACAGATGGGCTCTGCATTCTAGGTAACACCTTCTGTTTAACTTCTTCATTGTGTCCCTAAGTTGAAAAAGTGGCATCGTGTTTATTTATTTGATTAAGTAGGCTAGCAGACAGAATTACCAAGAACTAAAAAAGAAAAATGTGTGGCATGCATAGAAAAGTAGACCAAATATATTTTTCACAGAGGTGGAGTATTTTTGAAATGCTGTAGCATGTGTATGTTTCAAATTCTCCAAATAAGATTTTAAGATTTTCAGAACTGTGTCAGTTCAGCAGTTCCTTTGGCAGTCACCGTTTTTGAGGGGGAGATTCTGAAACGGATTGTCATCTGCTGATAGCGTGCCTGTGAATGCCACAGCACTAAAAAATCATTCATAATCTTCAGAGGCCTGGTGTTTTGGCAAAGCTGATTATGACTGTTGTTGTACAGATGAATGTAACTACAGATTATGCCAGAAAGGGTGAATGAATTTGTACCTGATTCGTTCAGGATGATAGATATTAGTACATTATTGTACAAGTTCAAATCTATTGTTTTATTGCCATTGCCAAGTAACTGTCTGCCTCTTAAGTGAGAACCAGAAAGATTTCTACAGACCCATGTTTTAATTTGGAGTTACCTTAGGCTAGTTGGTTTTTCTTTACCTTGTACAAGTCACTTGACTATTTAATTTTTCTGACTTGTGAGTACTATAAAAACAGTATCTGTTTTGTTATCATTAAAATTAAAGGTACTTGGACATATATGAGTATTTTATTACACTGAATCAATGTTTAATAAACATTAATGACACCTCGCTTGCACGTTCAGATGAACTGAGGGCTATTGATTTTGCTCAGTTCCTTTAGTAACCAGGATATTCAAGGAATACATACTCCCTAAAACTAGGAGCCCTCTCAAAAAATCTAGCAAAAAGAATTTTTGCACAATGGCATGTCATCTTTTCAGAAATAGCCTCCCATTTGAGAAAAAGTGATGGCATGAAAGAATATCTAAGTTGGAATTTTATGTACCAAAGTGATTGTGTAATCTTGAAAGTAGATGTATTCAAATGTGCTCACTGCTATGCTAAAAATAAGTCTACAAGGTTTGTACATTGTTTAAAATGATAAATATGTCAAATACTTGCTAATAGCCCTTAGTACCTTTATTTGTGCAATACAAATACCAAGTTCCCTATATGCTGCAGATATGGTATAAGGCTTGCTGCAGGAAGGCAACCTAGTGAACAGTTTTAGTGACAGATGGACTATGCCCTCCTAGAAATGCATTATAACCTTTACATTTCTCCTCCCTTACTCAGAAAACGGAATGCAAATTCAATGCCATAGGTTTTAGGAACAGTGTCTGTGAATATGTGGAGGTGTTAGTAGTTTTAACATGTAGACATATTTTTTAATTAATTCAATTGATTGTGAGCCTGATATGTCTTATGAAAAACCAGTGGTGTTGTAACTATTTGCTACTCATTGAATTTTAATAATCCTATTAATAACCTTCCCAGAGAGTGAATGATTAGACTTATACTTGAATATGGGGGTAAGAATCTATAACTATCAGATTTTAATTTTACTTGACTCTGACATAGAGTCATTGATTGAAGACAGAGAATGAATAGCCTCTAAGGTGAGAACAAATTGTTAATGAATATGTAGATAATATTTGTCTGCCCTTATATGTGATATTAAAACAGTTGTCAGTTGAAAAATGTATTTAATGGGGGAGTCCTAGGACTGAGAAAGTACCAGCTAGCCTACATCCCAATTTTTTAAAGATGCTAAATTAGTCAGAATTGTCTATAGAAGTGTGTGTGTGTGTGTGTGTGTGTGTAGAAAAATGTTTATTATAATTAATTGACTCAACTACTTATGGAGACTGGCATATTATAATTGTAGCAGTGTTGAACTTGAAGCATTGCATTCTAGCTTTTGAACTTGAACTCCCCAATCAAGTTCAAAAGCTACGGTACAAGGTAGATAATCCTTCATCTAAAGACAATCTAATAGAAGAATTCTTTTTTGCAAGAAGGAGGTTACTCCTTCAACTGATGTGTTGCCCTTAGTTACTCAAGTGGTACAATAGTGACTATGGCAACTGACTTCCATGCAGTCAACCTGTGTTCTAACCTGTCACCCATATGACCCCTCAACCCTGCTAGGGGTGCTCTCTGATCACAAATCCAGAAATCAGCCCTGAGCAGAGCTAGGTGTGGCCCCGAAACAAAAACAAAGCGAAAAACCAATTTTGTGGCGTTTAGGAGAGAAGTCAGTATTTTCTCAGTCTGCTCATTTAAATGTTAATCTTATTCAAAAGTGCCCCGCCCGGCCCTCGGTGGTGCCCCTGGAGCGCTCCAGGTCGTCCCCCGTTCAGGTGCCCGAGGCCGAGCCCGCGGTGTCGCCTTCCCGTTCCTTGGCGTGGCTGTCCTCCCGGACGGGTTCTCCTTGGAGTTCGATGGCCGTTTGCCAGGCGTTCCGGGCAAATTCTACTAAAATCTTGGTACTTGATGACCCAGTCAAAAGAACAATAAAATTAATCTGTTACAGATGCATGTACACTTGTGAATTTGGGAACTTCTCAGGCTTCCGTCTTTCCTCAGAGTCAGTTATGTCCATAGTTGAGACAGTTACTTTAAACAATTCATGTGTAACTGAATGAGCACTTCCTATAGACGTTGGCCACGTGTGTTTTTAGTCACACATGTATAATTTAGTGAGTCTTCTATTTTCATTTCCTACTGTGGAAGTAAAGCTAGAAAGACAGTGAGGTTTGGAATCTTTTCATTGCTGGTGGTAAAAACTGTGAAATCCCTCCATGACTTTAAAATATTAGTTTGTTCATTCCTCTAGTCTCTTTACTAATTAAGCCTGGTTGCATTCTAGTATCTAGAATTCTAGTATCTAGTGTTTAGTAATTACATTCTAGAATCTAGTATTTAGATTGCAAATTAAGATGTCTATCAAACATGATCAGAGATTCTAGATGGCTATAATGACTATTTTTTTCTGAGGGAGAAAGAGTAAAATGAGAAGAATTCTGAAATAACATTAACAGGAGTTTATTAGAACTCCAAGCCAGGATGTAGTCTGCCGGTTAGACAGTGTCAACAAAAATGAGTAACATTTTACCATCTCTACAGGAAATGAGGAACAGCAATCTAATTAACTGATGCCAGCCTTACTCCTTGCCTCTCACTAGCGCTCTGTTCGATTGCTCGTGGTGAAACTCACTGTGCTGTCAGGATACAGCTCCAGTGAAGTCTGGGTTTGATTAAAATAGCATTTGGCAACAGCTTTATGGAGCAGTAGCTTTGTGAAGGATCTAGGTCATCTTACAATTTGGGAATTTCCTTCATCCTGATTTTTTTTTTTCAGTTCATGCCAAGCATGACCCCGCAGCGCTTCTTCAATTCCCAACTTCTTCTAGAGGTTTAGCAATGACATTGCTTAGCTCTTGGATGACCTACAAGTCTTTGATTTTATTTTGCTTTCAACAAAGCCTCTGGATTCCCTTTGCGGTCCCTGAGGGCTGCATCTCTCCTAGAGATAGAGCTGCCAGCTCTGAATGATCACTTTAATATTTGGGTGTGATTGTTGCTTGGTCAGTTGTGACTGGAGCAGAGAACCTTTGTGTTATGCTATCATAGATGACCACACCTAAATGCCCTCAACAATAATATAAATCTCCAAGATTGGTCAAAATAAGATTGAGGAAATTTTACCAATTGCAATGTGCCTAGGGATATCCAAATTGCAAACTGGAACTAAATAACCAATTCCTTCTACACTATATTGTTTCTTTTACAGAAAATTAATTTTGTGGATCCTTGTTTTCTAATCTTGAAACCAAAAGCAGATGATTTTCTAACTGTTGTTGTTCTTACATATTGATGTTAGCTGCTTCTGTGCTCTGAGTGTAACAGTCAGAGATAAATACCATTCACATTCTCATTGATAGGAACAAACAGGTAAAAATAATATCATGTGCTGGTATGGAGCAAGCAGCCCTATTCCAGAAGATATGAAAAACTAAAGGCTTGGACTTGAGAAGATTAAATAGATCTGCTTTCCAGGGGATTAGTGCCTAGATATGTAGTGAGACTGAAGCCAGAGAAATGCCACAGAGGCTTGAAAGAAGAAATCTTCAGAGCTGAGCTCCTTGATAGTAAATCTGTTCTTGTCAAGCTTTAAGATAGGTCAGTTCAACACTGACAATTTGAAACTAAAATACAGTGAAATGAAGGTTTGTTTTCATTTTGGATGGGTAAACTGATAGGAAAAGTTTGAATGAATGCTTTGGAAATCACAACCATATCAAGGATAAAGACATCAATGCAATAGCAGGTTCAAATAAATATCCCCAAGTTACAGATAATAATCTAGCCACACTGTCTATTGAGTAATCTGTTTGAAAGACCGAAGGGAAGTGCCTTAGGAGGTGAACCTATAATCACATCAAAGCAAAGACTGCCTCATAAAGCATGTTTCTCTGGCACTGTCCTAAGTGCCATTGTTATCCATTTTAGTAATTACCCAGATCCTGCCCTGTCTTTCCTAGGGCACTGACAAAGAATCAAATCTCAAAATTAATGTAGTACATCTGAAACAACTCTTATTATGTATGGTTTACAGAGTGCCTGTTTTATATAGTAAGATTAGAATGGCTTCATGTCTGTTTATCAAAACAAAAATCATTACTTAATTTCTTTTTTTTGAGAAATGATCAGAAATCAGACTTGACTTATTCTTAAACTCTTTTTTGGATAAGTCCATACGCTAGTGTCAGCTGTACTGTGCAATAGATTAATTACAACATAGTTAAACTCTTTAGCATAGTTAAACACTATATGGCAATTAACTGCAAATGACATCAGCTAGATAACATGCTAGCATAATTCCTTATTAGCTTGTCTCTCATAAGGTTTCCTACTATATGTTAATATTTCCAAATAGTTTTAATGTGAAAATCAATTAAGATTTTAGATATAGTGCATAGTAGGTTCTCCTTTTTTCATAACAAATTTTCCAAAAAGTTTGGAAAATTTCTGCTATATAGAAAGGCAAATTCAAAAGTTGCCTTTCTATATAGCAGATGATTAATTCAGAAATGCTTTCAAGTACGCTACATAGCAAATGTGGATGTAATATGGCAGACCCATAGGAGTAATAAGAATGTAGATTTGGACACATATGGTATCATTAGCAGCTTAGGAGCAATCTCTCCCCCATGCCCCAATAAGCACTTTCTCATTATGGGACTCAATAAGACCAGTGAGTAACAAGCCTTAACAAGACAGTAGCATGGCTCACAATGAAAATTTCTATTGTGCTTAATTAAAAACTAGAGAAAATTGAGCCAGAGCAAAACAGTAGGTAGTAGGTAGACACTTGCCTTGTACACAGCAAACCCTGGCTTAATCTCTGGCATCCCATATGGTCCTCCAAGCACTACCAGGAACAATACTTGATTGCAGAGCTCAGAGCCAGGAATAGGCCCTGTAAATTGCTGGGTGTAGCCCAACAACCAATATACAGATAGATAGATGGTAAGAAGGTAGGTAGGTAGGTAGATAAGTAGGTAGGTAGGTAGGTAGGTAGGTAGATGATAGATAGATAGATAGATAGATAGATAGATAGATAGATAGATAGATAGATAGATAGATAGATAGATAGATAGATAGATAGATAGATAGATATTTAAATTATATAGACTTTAAAGATTATAGCAGAGGAATTTTAGCACATATGTGTCTTCATGAAATCATATTTTTTTTGTTCTACAATGCTCACATTTTCATATTCATGCTTTGGGAGAAGGCCAACTGGATGCCATATCCTAAGTGGAACAGAGAATACTCCATGTACAACAGAGTACCATAACATCTCTTCCTTTTGTGATCCAGCCCTATAGACTTCCTGCCTTGCTTAAAAGATAAATACGTGATTTTTTAACATAAGTCCCCTTCTAAATGAGATTGACCTTCAAACAGTGGCCCATGATTTATATGCATTTCTTGTCATTAAAAATGTGTGACCTTTCTTATCAGCCTACTTTGAAACACTTACAGTGCCTTTTGTCCTCTAAAAAATTTTTCTTTCTGTCACTGTCTTACATTTATTTCCTCACGGAGTAGCAGTACATGTACATAGTCATTACAGAGTAGCTTAGGTGACAATGTCTTTCTCAGCCAATAAAAAACATAGCAAGTATTCTACCTGTCTCCTCCATCTACATTTTCGATTTCCTATTCCTAGTCTTCTTACACATGCCCCCAGTACACATACTTATTTAATATGCACTTTATACTTTGTCTGCATTTTTTGGTGAACTGGACAGAAAATACTATATTATGCCTCAGAAACATGATTTTTGTAAGATTGTTTATCTCAGGTACATCTTGTTAGCTTTGTTCATTTTATGAGAAGAATTGAAATAAAACACCTCCACTGTAAATAGGAAGGGCTTCAGAATTAAATGTGGGCATCTGGAGAGCAGGATGCATTACCTCCAGATCACATTACTAGAGAGAGAGGAAAAAGACAAAAAATAAAACAAAATAAAACCCTAGTAAACTAAACAGACTCATAAGAACAAATCCCCATCACAATGTAAACGGGAAACAAACAAACAAAATACATTAGAAAACCTAAAAACATTTCCTAAGGAAATAAACTCTAGCCATATAACCAGAGCATAGGTGAGAATGCAAATCCTTTAGCAAGAAATAAGAGCTATTTTGTAGAGTACATTTCCCAGAAGCACACGGGCAAAAGCAACACTGAAATGGGGCTTGTGGGAGGACACAGAAGTTGAGGGCTGGTGAAGATTGGGCTCTATTTTAAAAAAATTCTATCGTGGAGGCTTCATGCTGTGGTACTGGGAATCAAACGCCTGGCTTCACACATGCAAGATACGTGCTCTCCGCCTAACCCTGAAAGATTTTCCAGAATTGATTTGTCACACAAAACAAAAGCTGATTCCTCTGCAGTCCTGAGTTCTAATAGAGAATTCTCTTTGGGGAAGATTAGAATTGAACATGAGCCTAAATGAGAGAGATGAATGAAACAGACCACTGGAATTTGAGTGTGTCTCCCACAGATAAAGAGCAGATTGAAGAATTCAGGGGAATTATTAAATGATGTGTCAAATCAAGGTTTCTATGCCTTTAATCAGAACTTCAGAGAAGTAGCTGTCTGAATAGCTCTTGACTGGCCAGTCTTGCTTTGCAGACAGGAATTGGTTTTGAGAAGGAGAATGTGCTTAAAGGGTTTCAACCAATTCTAAACGACTGTTAATTCTAATCACCAGCTGAAAATAATTCAAGAGAAAGGCTGAGGAAAGAGGACAGAATGTTCCCAAGTGAGATCATCTCTCACGATACTGAGGATAAGTATTTAGCACTTGTATTAAGAAACACATGTATGTTTTACTCTTAAGAAATAAAAATTTGGTTAGTTTTCCACATGCTCAGGAGGCCCAGCAGCTTCTTGGAAGTGATTCATGGTCAACGAGGATGGCACTTTGCAAGAGTGCAGTGCTACTTGGCTCTGCTGTGCTGAGGCTGACGTAAGCCAGCCCAGCAGTATTTAGTCTTCCAGGGATTGAACTGGGTCAGTTGCATGCAAGTCAGGTGTCTTAACTTCTGTACTATCTCGATGGCCCAAAATGTTAATTTATTTTATATAGAACAAACCCTAATTTGTTAACACAAATTCAAAAAATCCTTTTGCATTGGAAAATGGCAAATGCACTGCAATACTCTGGCAATCAAGAGATCCATGATTGCTCTTCTGTTTTTATTACTTTAGAATAATGATATCCATTACATGTCCAGAACTTACTTCATTATTTGCTATCTCCCCTCATACCATAAATAAGTTTAGCTCTTTCCTTTTATATTTTAAGAAAAACAACCCAAGTTTTCAAAATTGGACTGCACTTGGTGGCGCTCATGGATGTTCCTGGCTCTGTGGCTAGAGGTCCTGTCCAGTGGTGCCGGGAACCATGTGTGTTCCGGTTATTGAAATGGCATCAGCTGCATGCAAAATGACTGCCTTACCTACTGTACTGTCCCTCTAGATCTTTGCTCTTAATTTTTTTGTTTGTTTGGGAGCCATGCTTGGCAATACTAAGGGGCTACTTCAGATCTGTCTTCAGAAGTTCTTGTGGTGTTAAGGGATCTCTTTGGTACCCAGTATCAAACCCAGGGATTTCACATGCAAAGAATGCACTCAAGCCCATTGGACCATCTCCCTGGTCTATTCTTTATCATTTTGTTTTGTTTTGTTTGGGAGCATATTGGCTATGTGTAGGGTTTCCACCTAGCTGTGTGCTCAGACTTCACACCTGGTGGTTCTCATAGTTCATGCAAGGGATCGAACCAGGGTTGGTCATATGCAAGCCAAGACCCATAATCCCTCTCCCACCTCTCCAGTACCTGCATGTTTTCTAAAGTTTAATAGATTTGTAGCAATTACTGATATTCTCAGTCCCCATGTAGTTAGAAAGTTTCAAGAATTTAGGCTTTCTGTCACATAAAACAAACTATCACCTCTTCATTAGTTCAGTGTATTCCAAATTCTGCATTTGCAGTATATTATTTCACCAGAATTCAATAGTACTAAACCAGGGTAAAAATTATTGGTTTGGACTAGAGAAAGATTTAGTGTGTGAGATCATAGAATGTTCCAACCATAAAAGAAATGGCAAGCACCCAATCAGGAAGGTGATTTAAAACTGAGTCGTCCGCTCCTGGATGAAATGGAGTGGCCTCTAGGGTATGCTGAACAAAGTGAATTAATAGAGATAGAGAAAACCTCTTTGTTTTCATTCCACTGCTTTCACTTAAATAGCAAGTAAAATACACACGTGTCTTGAACAGAGTTCTGAGAAAGGTGATACATAAAAATGAATAGACATTATCATTAACCCAGTCTTCTTTCTGCAGAGAAACGTCAATATTAGAACTTTAAAAACTCTTGGCTTGTGTACATGTATTTGATAGAGGACAATGTCAGATTAGTGTAGAATGGAAAATTGCTGTGGTTATTTAGAGAGATTTTAGAGGTAGTAAAATATGCTCTGAACTAGCATTCAGGTTCTTAGCTCAGGAGTTTTGTTAACCACCAAGGTGTGACGTTGGATAACTATTGGTTCTCTATCTTGTGTCCATATACATTAAATTTTATGATCCCTAAGTTTCATTTCAGTATAAATAATATAAATCTTTGTAATTGTCTATTATAAAATTAACTCATATTTCATATTTATGTGTTTTATAAATATTAAAGTGAATAAATTATAAATAATATAGTATATATATGAGATAGGAAATTGATGCCACACAAAGTGCTTTCACATCTGTCTTACAACCTGTTTTCAGAGGAACTAATTCAATCTCCCTAAACTTAATCATTTGGATGAACATTATGCAAAGTTAAGGATGAGTTTAGATATAAAATGAATGAAACTCCATGCCTACCAACAAACCAGATTTCTATCACTTGATCACTTGAATCCTGTTATTCATCGATTTGCTCGAGCGGGCGCCAGTAACATTTCCATTGGACCCTATCACGTGCCAATATAGCCCAATGGCATCTGGTTAACTCAGGGATATGAAGAGCCTCAAACCATTCCTTCAGGGTCTTGACAAGGAAAGGCACAGATACACCCGGCAGAGCGGAAACCAGCTTTCTCCGTTGCTTGCGGCCGCTCCATTTACCTCCAAATTACCATGAATATTCTACCCACCTCTCTGAGAGAACCCCACAAGGTAATGAGAGTATAGCGCCCGCAAGGCAGAGCATGGCAAGCTGTCCGATGCATGTTCGATATGCCAAAACCAGATTTCTATACTCACCCTCAAATTAAATCATCAAATATGGCCTTCATCACTTTAATTCAGTGCTTCAATACAAACCTTTTGTTGAGAAGCCACAAAGTCTTGGGACTTATACAGAACACAGGAGATGTGTTGACTCTATCCTCCAAATGTTTAGAATTAAAATTACAGTCAAGGCTTATAAGCAATCATTAATTCAAAAATACTGATCAAGTACTACTGTGTATCATTTACAGTTCCAGGTATTAGGCCTAAATAGAAATCAGACACATAAATTCTGTAAGTAGTTTGGTGTGTAACTATAAGTAGGTATGTGGCCAGATAGAACTGTAATAAAAACAAGTCTAAGAGTCAATTCTCCTTTATCAAATTATAATGGTCATGTATTTGAAAATGTGTTTCAGGATATTCAACTCTATTCCATAGGTTGTTTTTACCCCAATACCATGCTTTTTAATTACTACCGCTTTGTTGTATAGTTTGAAGTTGGGAAAGGTGATCTCTCCCATCTTCTTTTTCCCAAGAAGTGCTTTAGCTATCCATGGTGCTTTATTATTCCATACAAATTTCATAAGTGTTTGGTTAATTTCTTTGAAGAATATCATGGGTATCCTGATAGGAACTGCATTGAATCTGAATAAAGCTCTAGGGAATATTACTATTTTAGCAATGTTAATTCTCCCAATCCATGAACAGGGAATGTGTTTCCATTTCTTCATGTTCTCTTTATTTCTTGAGGAAGTGATTTGTAGTTTTCTTTGTACAATTCCTTAACATTCTTAGTTAAACTAATTCCTAGGTATTTGATTTTCTGTGGCACAATTGTGAATGGGATCATTTATTTAATATCCCCTTCATCTTACATCTCTTTTATTATTTGTATATAGGAAAGCCATTGACCTTTGGGTATTGATTGTGTACCCTGCCACTCTATTATAGGTATCTCTTGTTTCTAGAAGCTTTTCGGTAGACATTTTAGGGTTTTCTAGCTATAATATCATGTCATCTGCAAATAGTGGTAGCTTGACTTCTTTAATGCCTATTTGGATGCTGTTAATGTTCTTTTTGTCCCTAATTACTTTGGCAAGTAATTTTCAGTACTATATTGAATAGAAGTGGTGAGAGTGGGCAACCTTGTCTTGTCCCTGATCTTAGGGGAAGGCTTTTAGTTTTTCCCCATTGATAACGATGCTCGTTGTGGGCTTATGGTAGATGGCTTTTACTATATGGAAGAAGGTTATTTCAATTCCCATTTTATGGAGAGTTTTTATCATGAATGGGTGTTGGATCTTGTCAAATGTTTTCTCTGCTTCTGTTGATATGATCATATATCTTTTTTTCTCTTATTGATGTGATATAGTGATAGACTTGCAAATGTTGAACCATCCTTGCATTCCCGGGATGAATCCTACTTGGTCATGATGTATAATGTTTTTGATGAGTCTTTGGATTCTGTTTGCTAGTATTTTGTTGAAGATATACACGGCAGAGCCTGGCAAGCTACCCGTGTTGTATTAGATATACCAAAAACCAGTAACAATTATAGATTCATTCCCATGACCTGAAGGAATGGTTTGAGTCTCTTCGTGTGCCTGGAGCAAACAGTTACCTGTAGGTTACACTCACTTACAACAGGACATACGGGGACCTTACTGGTACCCACTCGAGCAAATCAATGAACAACGGGAAAACAAGTGATACACATGATACAAGTGAAGAGACAATTACCAACAGTGGGTTTTCAAGCCACAATTTCCCTTTAAGCAATTATTTAAAGTCAGGACTGATAACCCGTGCAAATTAATTGCTAAATATTACCTTACCAATGACCACTCATAATGGGAATTAACTTCCCAAATCATACCACTCTTGACTCCTTATGATTCAGCAACTGCAAGAACAGTGTTTGACATATCAAGAAGCTGCAATGACTCTCAATATGTCAATAGTGGAACTTAGTCCTGTGGGATTTTTTTTTACTTTGACAACCGTATACTCTAAGATAAATGACCACTATGTTTTGGGGGGCTTTTTCCCCTTTTAGGTCCACCCAGCAATGCCCAGGATTTACTACTTGCTTTGCAATCAGTGATCACATCTGGCAGGCTCAGGGGGACCATATGGGATACTGGTGCCACTCTGGCCCGAATGATCACTGTGCTAACAAATATATAATACACTTAAGTTTGCATAATAGACTCTGGATGCTTTTGTTCACCGTTGAATGCATATACATAGACTATATATGTGCGCATATATAAACTCAAAAAATTATGCATGGAAGGAAAGGAGTCAAGCAAAATAATCATAGGTCTAAAGCCAAAAATTTTGTATACATCTTCCCCGGCAGAAGAGTTGGAAACATAGCATTTTACTACTTTGATTTCAATTTCTACTACCTTTTAGTAAACAAATTCTTTTTCTTTTCTTTTTGGGTCACACCCAGCAATGCTCAGCGGTTATTCCTGGCTCTGCACTCAGGAATTACTCCTGGCGGTGCTCAGGGGACCATATGGGATGCCGGGGATCGAACTAGGGTTGGCTGCTTGCAAGGCAAATGCCCTACCCTCTGTGCTATCTCTCCCGGCCCTAATTCTTAAAACTATTTACTGTGAACCTAGAGCATATTTTATTCTTTATAGCTATCAAAAAATTAACACAAAGTGTCATTGGGGGAGAAATAGAACTTTGTAACAAAGATGGCTTGAAATCTAGAAAGATAAATCATTTAACTAAAAAATGAAATATGCAAATGTCATTTGTATGTGTCAGTTGTTATTGGATACTTGATTACCTGAGTTTAAGAAATTCAAAATTCATTCTAGTAGGAGTTCCCAAAATAGAAGTAAAAAGGAAGACTATGCCTTGGAAAGCTCACCAAGCAAGTCCTTTCAGGACTAGTATTAAAGGTCATTTCCATCCAAAGTGACATCCTGATCCATTCCTGGAGTCCACCAATTCCAAAGTAGAACACTGGGATCTTGAATAATTCTTAGTTAAAAATAGCATTAAAGCTGTTTGTTTCTTTATTTTATGTGTCAAGCCTTTTGAGTTTTTGTGCAAGTAGATATTTTTTTGCCATTCATCCCTAGTTTTTTTTAAACTAACCAGATATCTGAGACAAATGACCTACTAGTGAATATTACCAGCTAAGAATCCCAAGAAGAACCTTATAAACTTCATATTCTCTGTACTGACCTTCTGCTCATGGGCAAGTGCACATTTTAGAAGGGGCAATAGGTCTGTCTATACAGGATGGAATGCACTGGAGAACAGGGAGCAATAATTTAGTTAAGAGATAGCATGTAAAATAAACACGGATTCTGTAGAGAGAATTTCTGGGCAGTCTCTTTATAAAATTATCCATTATAAAAAAAGTATAAGAAACTCTAAAAACTAAACACAAGCTATGTAAAATGAGATAATGATTTTGTTCTCTTGATTTTTCTGTAATTTTTATCATATAAATTGCTAACGGATATATGCAAGAGCTGGTGGATATATCTCTGATCTCCTACTGCCTAAATGAACTTTCAGCAACCAGAGGAGAATAGAATCGAATCATCACTTATCATCTTCAGTGTCTGTCTGACATATTCAATCACAGTGGTGTTGCCAATGCAGAGCAGGCCTCATGTTTATCTAATTATCTGCGGTGCTAATACAAGCCAGATCTGCCAGTTCCTGGGATTTCCTACAGCCTTGTGAAGCATTCAGAAAGCAGAACACTGGCCCTTAATTATTTCTAGTTATTAGGGGGAGAGGGAAAGCAAGAATAAATGAAATGCATTGATAATCTATAACTTCAACTACTTCTCCAACAATCAGTAAATAATCAAGCAAATAGCTTTTAATTTAATTTGCCCCCTCTTGTCTTGCTCTGAATCTCTAGTTGCATTGCCAATTATTTGTGAGCTAATCATTTTTAAATGATTCAAATGCTAAGGACCCATAACTGGTTGTGATTACAAAAGTATAAAATAATTAAAATGAACATTTGTGAAGTCATTTATTTGTGGGGAAAAATAAAATCTCACATTGTAGTTTAATGACAAGATAAACTCCAGAGAATGGAGAAAAATCTGTATAAGCAGAGGAATCACCAAAGACTTCTTGGGAAATCAGAAAACTCAGAAATTGATCTATGCCTCTGAAATAGGACATTCTCATGCTCAGGAGTGTCGAAGAACGCTGGGTTCCCAAACAAAATCCCAAAGCAGGACAAGAATCTCGGTGGGATCTTCACTTGTCAGAGAATGTGGGGTTCCGTCAGGAAGCAGGATGGATCCCCTTCTACCCCAGGGTATCAGCGACCAGTGAACAGAGAAAGACTCATGAATTCAGCAAAGTTTCAAAAGGCTTTACTCTCACAGGTGCTGATATGCAATCTAGTAACAGGAAAACCCCAGACATTAGGTTCCCTGGCTGGACCCTGGCCATGTGTAGGTTTAGAATCACAAGCCAGCATGGTTACTACCACATGCTAAGACCTAACCTGGTAGAGAACAGAGAGAAAGAGATCAGAGCAGAGGGCAAAGAGGAAGAGAGCAAGAGGAGAGGAAGAGAGAGCAGGCTACTGTTTTTTTATCAACAGATAGAGGTTAAGGTCAGTTCCTTCAGGTTTGCTTCTCCCAGGACCTCACCTAGGCCCGTTGAAATGTTAATATCGCCTCAGCCAAAGGTCTGCCTTGAAGTTTCCCTGCAGGCCCTATGCACAGTGCGGGAAGGCATGTATCTGTACTATGGATATTCTATAGCCAGGTATATATTTCCCCAAGCTTTCACAAGATCCTTGTCTTTACTTCATCATTCTTTTGATATTAGCCTTTAGACTTATTAGAGAGCCACTCTTGCTTGCATGGGGCAAATAGCATTTCTCTCTCATCTAATTATAACTATATTATACTTAGAGATCTAACGTAGTCAGGTAAAAATACTGTCTAGTCCCACAATGATTGTGGTAGCATGAAGAAAATATTTATACCAGCTAACATAGAATACATGGTAAGATATTCTGCCACATAAACTCACAGATCCAAATGTTTTCCTGCCCCTGTCGACAAAGTGGCCTGCAGGAGGTAATTCCAGGCAAGATGCAGAGGTTCTGGGCAGCAGTGTACTGCAACACAGGGGCAAAAGGTCTTTGGAGGCAGGGACAATATATTGGGCAAAATCACTGAGGTGCACATGGAGAATTTTGATTGATTCAAGATTAGAGCATGGATCTGTGATAAGTTATTGCAGAAACCAAGATATATTTGATGTGGTGGAATTGATAATAGAACATGAAAATGTGGAACAGTTTCCCATGACTTGGGGTTATCAGGAAGTCATGTTAGGTTCATTTTTTTTACTGAGGTTCAGTTTATTTTCTTGAGTAAAGAAATAAAAAAGGCCAGAAAAAACTATGACATAGATGATAAAGTCAGAAAGTGAATAATTTAAAATTACAAAAATGTGAAAAATAACTTAATAAAGAGCTAACACATCTTGGGGGTTGGTTAAAAAAGATTTCAAATGTATATTCTTTAAAGAGGGAAATAAATTGTCAAAAGTGGTTTTTGAAGATGGAAATTAAGAAATGACTATTTTGTTGAAATGAAAGATGGCAAATGTGAACTTCAGTGGAATGATTGCACTGCTTCCTGTGGAGAGTTACTATTTTAATCTGACTATCTTTTGTCTTTATATCAAGTAACTCTACTCCATAATTCGAAAACACAGTTTCTTGTATCTAACAGGCATACCTTCGGAGTCAATTTGCAAAAATCAAGTCACATTTTTTTCTTTGGTACAGACCCTTGCCCAATCCAAAAGTTGGAGATTCAACCTACTTATCCACCATTTCTCAGGCACACATGGCTAGTCACATATGTTCCATAGCAGACACATAATAATAATAGGGGGGAGGTGTTAGGAAGACATGGTAAGGGTTTTGCTATTAATAATCCTAAAAGGGTAGAATTTATGCAAATGCTTCTGAAGCCTCACATTTAACAAAAGAGACAATAAATTAGTCAGAAAAACTAATAAATCAGCATCCAAAATAAAAAAGTCCAATTTTCCTTTCCTACCTTGCCCATTTTTATATACCCCCCACGCACAGATACATGTTATGTGGTTTTTGCAGTACTTAGAGACAAACAGTGATATTTAGACTATGTGAAAGACAACTGCATGCATCGGTAGATCGTGTTCCATTTCTCTAATCTCTTATGGCTTCCTATTAACATTTCTAAGCACACATGGTGTGCATAATGTTGTAAATATAAATTCATTAAGAAGAAGCCTAGGCTTATATGTATAACTCACACACATTAAATATAATGTGTATAAGTTATAATTTATATTTTATTTATATATAATATAAATAATAATTCCACTGCCAACACAGCCGGGCACTGCAGCCATACCTGCAATACCTCGAGGGACAGGTGGCCCAGTATGATCCTTTTTTTAATTGTTGAAATTGGCTTTGTGTGCTGAGGAATTTTGCATCTGTGTTCATCAGAAATGAACTATAGAATTTTCCATAGTTTCTTTTTTCATGCATGATGTTCTTGTCTTGGGCATGAGTTAATATTGACCGTATTGATTATATCACTGTCACTGTATCACTGTCTTCCCGTTCATCATCGATTTGCTCGAGCGGGCACCAGTAACATCTCCATATGACCTGCCTCATGCAAGTATAGCAGCCCAAGGGCACCTGCTTGCCCCAGTAACACAAAGAGACTCAAACCATTCCATCAGGTCATAGGAATGAGGTCTGTAATTGTTACTGGTATTTGGCATATCAAATATGACCCGGGTAGCTTGCCAGGCTCTGCCGTGTGGGTAGCATACTCTTGTAGTCATCTCGAAATCCAGCATTGTGATAAGCTGGTCTGCTGGGTGGAGTTCTGATGAGAGGGAAGACTGGATGTGGAAAATGGAGGCTCTCATGGAGTGGGGATTCGTCTGGCTTGTTGTGAGGCTCTGCTGGGGTGGCGGGCCAGGGCTAGAACCCGCCATCCCTCACGGGCACCTCGTGAGCAGCTGGGCACAGGGAGAGCCAGTAGTAGCTCTGCCCCATGTAGTTTGGGAAAACTGTAACTGCTGTGTTCTCAGAAAGTATTGATTATAAGTTAGGATTAAAAGGTATCTTTCCCCTCAGTCTATTGGGAAAGTTGGAGAAGTGTTTAATCTTGGAAAGAATTCACTGGTGAAGCCAGGTCTCAGGCTGGCGCTTGAGGAGAGATGTCTGATTCTGATTTCAGCCCCCATTCTAGTAACAAATGTCTTTAGATTTCTGCTTCTTCCTGGTTCTGTTTTGAAATTCTGTGTAACTCTGAATTTATCCATTTCTACTGTGTTGCTTAATTTGTTGGCATATAGGTGTGTTAGAATAATCTCATAGGATCCTTTGTATTTCTGTGGTAGTACTCTTCATATTTCTCTTTATCATTTTTTTTCTTAAATGAAAAAGATTTGATTGTCATTATTGCTTTTTTCAAAGAACTGGTTCAAAGAACCAGTTTTTTATTTCATTGATCTTTTTTGTCATGTGCTCGGTTTAATTTATTTCTGCTGAGTTTTCCCTGTTTCTGCTTTGGGGGCACAGTGACAATGTTGGGGCCTAACCCCTGTTTTACCCAGGGGTGCTCTGGGGACCATGTGATGTCAGGAATCTAATCCAGCCTCCTTTGGGTGCAGAGCATTAGCCGCCTTGCTAGCTTACTGCTGGAAATGAAATTTTTTTCTTCTACTGACTTCTTTTTCCCTTTTGTAATTCCTTTAGAATAATGCACGGCAGAGCCTGGCAAGCTACCCGTGTCATATTTGATATGCCAAAAACCAGTAACAATTATAGACCTAATTCCCATGACCTGAAGGAATGATTTGAGGCTCTTCATATTCTTGGAGCAAGCAGATGCCCTTGGGCTACACTAGCATGTGACAGGACATATGGAGATGTTACTGGTGCCCGCTTGAGCAAATCGATGATCAACGGGAAGACAAGTGATACAAGTGACAAGTAATAAATAATAATTTATATATTTATACTTATAAACCTATACATATATATCATATACTTAATATTAAAAGTAGTGATAGTTTTGATTTGAGCTAGGATTATGTCTTTTTTCATTGTACTCCCTGTATAAATAATGCAAATGCTTTTTTAAAAAACATAACTGAAACACTGAAAAATAAAATTTTAAAAAAATTACATCTTCGAAAATTGCCTTCCATAAAGACAAGGTTGGGGTAGCAGGAGGGTAAAGAGCCACACTGGTGGAGGGAAATGTGCGTTGATGGAGGGACATTGTTGGAACAATGTGTGACTGAAACCCGATCATGAACAGCCTTCTAACTGTATGGCGCAGTGACTTAATAAAATTTTTTAAAACAAGAATTTTAAATAAAAAATGTACACCTTCAGTTTGTAAAACCATAAGTCATTATTATTTTACAAAAATTATTAGTGCATATCATCAATTTCCATCTGCCCAGAGGTAACTAAAAGTAGCAGTATATAAAAGTCAGGCGCTGCAATAAAGTCCTACGATTTTCTTAGTCTATAGTTCAGTTGCTATGGTTCAAAACTCCATTTATCTGCCAAAAATAGTAGATAGGAGCCTTTTAGACTCCTCTGTACATCACAGGTAGCGCAGAGTTCTTAGGGTGGAAGAATTTTGTACAAGAAGGCTCATATTTGTTGCTGGAAAGTAATGGTGCCCTCAGTAATCACAGAAAAATAACAAAACTCTGAAACTTCAGTTCATCACAGATTCCTGGATTGAAGCCCAGGCAGGGGCATATTTATTAAATGTTCCCAAGATCACTCTAATGTGCATCTAAAATTAACAACCACAGGCTTAAGGGACTCATTTACTAAGGAGTCATTTGAACATGGCCTTATAGAGGTGAAACAAAAGTGGCAAGGATTTTGTTGACCAAGGCCAGTGGATGATTCATCTTGAATCTTATAAGAAAATGATGATGCAGACAGGATTATGGAAACTGGACTGTTCTTACACAGGAGGTAGGGTCCATGGCAGCTTTCTCTGGAGCTCAGGAAACCAGCCTCTGATTAGACATTTCAAGGTAGGAAAATGCATTCTGGTAGTAAGTTGGAGTTAAGGTACTGGAATTTCACAAAATGTAGCACAACTCAATGTTGTTGCTTATGCAGAGGGGAATCCCTTCTCTTCAACACGCCTTCCTTGAGAGCATGCACACTGGAAACACCACCTGCTAGGTCATCACCTGAAAAATTCCACAGGAAAACTGCAGTTCTGGAAAGAGTTTTGACTCTGACTCAAAACTAATGAATTATTTCTAACAAATTTGTGTGGAATGTTTTCAGCATCTTCTGGTCCTTTGTCCTTCATTTTATATATCAGAAAACTGAATCTTGACTTGACCTTGATCAAACAAAGCAGAGGCCAGGACTGTTCACTTGTTTCTCAGTTCTTATTCAAGCATTGTACAGTTCCTATTTTCCTTTAATTTTTCTAAAATTGAGGAGCCATTCTAAACAAGTACTATGATGAGCATATTACTTTGTTGAAATATTTTCAGCCACCACTCACTGAAGCTGCCTATGTACTAGACCTTTACTATGTGCTTTTATATCCCCAGTATCAATCTTCAAGGGTGTTGTTATTCCTATTTTATCGCACCCACAGAAAGAAGTTACCTGAAATCCAATTGTGACTCTGGGACCCACACTACAGTGCCACACTCTCTACAATGGATGGGAAGTAGATCCTTCTGCGTCCTGTGACCTATCAGTGCTGTCTTCAGCCTGATTACTGGCTCTTAGTCCTGGGCTTTTCAGCCTCACTTTTTCTTCTGTCAGAGATAAATCTTATAGAACTCTACCAACCCAAGGTTTTTAGGTTTGTTTTGGTTTGCTTTTTTCCTTTTTGGGTCATAAACAGCAATTTACAGGGGTTACTCCTGAATATGCAATCAGAAATTAAGCCTGACAGTACTCAGGGACCATATGGGAAGCAGGGATCAAACTTGATCAACCGTGTGCAAGGTAAATACACTAACCACTGTACAACTTATTTGGGGGACACTCCTTTGTGTCCCCCAAGCAAATTTTTATAGCCTACCTCTATTGCATTTATTTTTCTGGAGAATATTTACATGTCTCACCTATTTGTATAGAGTTTTATTTTGCCATCCAGCATAATTTTCATTCCTGTAGCTCAGAAGGCAGAAAATACTGTTAAGCTCAGTCAGAGTTCTAAACAGCTGTTCTGCATGTCTCTTTGTGTAGCTGCAGCAATGCATCACATTCAGATATCAGCGCCTTGGACTGCCAGCATCTCTGTGCCCATGCCAAGTGCTCTCAGATACATGCAATAAGCAAAATCTGAAGTTAGGTTAAAAGCACCAAAGTCATTTTATTCTAATTCTTGAGTGTATTAGCATCTGGACTTTGGGAGGTACCACCTGCTCTTATGAAAGCTAGTGGAATTAAATTAGTACAGTAAAGAAAAGGAAAAAATGTTTTTTAAAGAAAATTATGTAAAATAATTGATCATGATTATATAAATTTGAACAAATTGTCTTTTGTGGGGTTTTTAGTTTTAAAGACGTGTCAGAAATTACCCTTTGGCAGTCACTTTTCACTTAAAGTGGAAATAAAACAAGGTGACCCATTTGACAGGGCATAATTTATATATAACTTTTTAAAATTTATTTTTTAATTTTTTATACCACCATGAGATATACAATTTCACAGCTGTTCATGATTGGGTTTCATTCAGTGTTCCAGCACCCATCCCTCCACCAGTGCCCATTTCCCCCACCAATGCTCCCGCCACCTGCCTCTATGTGACTTTAACTTCTCTCTCTCTCTCTATTTCTTTCTCTCTCCCTCTCCTCCCCTCCCCTTTCTCTCCCATATTGTAGTTTGTAATACTTACATTTAGGGATTATCATGTATATCCCTTTGTCAACATTTGATAAGATAAAGAAGGGAGCAATGTGCTAATAATTGCTGGAAATGGTAAAGACTAGAAATGAGCATTGAATGTATACATAACTTTGTAAAGCTACTTCTGTGACAAATCATATGGCAAAGCACACAACAGCTGTTTTTAAAGCATGCTGCAAGGGCTTTCTGTCAAAGCGAATGCCAAATTCAGGCTTGGTAAGAGAGAGCCATGAAAGGTTCAGGATATAACTGTGTCTGTCTGCTTGGGGGTTAGAGAACATCAGACAACATATATGAATATCTTGAATTGGGACCATGCTTGGTTTGATTCAGTTAAAAATAACTTAATCCAAAATGACAGTGCCTCTCCCTGCTTGGCTTGCCTTCAACAAAGGAAGGACAATGCACAAGGTGACTTTCAAGATCCTCCTACCAGAGTGTGAGATTGCAAGTTTTAGAGCTTATAGTTAATCACGTGCCATCTGTGCCATGAAAAGATGGAAAGAGGGTGAAGCATCATGAAAATCATAGAGAATCTTGACACGATGTCTGAGTAGTTTCCCTGGGCCTCTGCATTGTGCTAGAATAGCATTTTGTGTTGACCTGGAATGGATTCAAAGTTAGTGGAACATATAGAGGGGGGTATGGTAAATAGCAAATGAAAACCTAGAGACCAAGTCTCAGTTATATGTAAGATTAATGCAAGGCATTTGGGGTGGGAAACGGTGCAGGAGAGAGGCTGCTGGAGGGCACTAAGGATAACAGATAAAAGGATCTCATCTAAGCTCTGGGTCTTGTCACCCTGCTCGAGTAAAGGCGGAGAATGTTTTCTATTTACCAACTTGGCTTCTAAATACTATGATTATAATATGACCTTACTATATCAGATTTACTCACATGCTTTATACAAATAAATAAAATGAATGAACTAAATAAAACAAAAACAAGCTCAGGCACTAGAAGGCCAAATAAGTGTATTAGAAGGATATGTGTAAGGAATGACCTTTTAGTTGAGGTAAGAAGGCCAATTGTATAAAGGTTAGATTGGACTTTGAATGGAGAACTTCCTGTAGTATACAGAGATGTTGATTTATGATGATGTACCCTTTAAACAGGTTGTAATGTCATGCTATTTTAAGCCAAAATTAAATGACACTCTTTCCTTTAAGAGAAATCAACATTGTAATAGATATGAAACAAACTGATTTCTTATAAATAAATGCTGGCACCCTTGCAACACCACAACCCAGAACAACTGAGAGGAGATAAACAGTGTGGTTTGGACCCTTCGTTTCATGCCCTGAAAACTGCAGACCAGGGCAGGTTCTCTTTAAATATTTATTCACAGATTCATCTTTCTATCATCACATAGAGTTAAATAGTATCCCTCATTGATACTGCACTTGCGACTATCTAAAACCAGAGCAGGTAGGTAGCATAGTACTGTCAATGTGCTGATACAAATCTAGCCAATGCAACAGAAACTCTCGTAAGCCTGAGGGGAAAATAATAAAAAAGAATGAAGCATCTCCTAGGAAAAATATTTTTAAAAAGAGAAATAAAGAATTATAAGGCAAGCAAAAATATGGACTACATAATCCATATTGTCAACCAAAAAAAATTTTTAGAGGTAGCTATAGAGTGATAGAAGAAATATATCTACTTCATGTAAATTTATTAAATGCAACTTTCTTTTTCTCTTTTTTTTAGATAAAAAACCTCTTCATGAAATAAAACCCCAAAGTAAGTTATCTTTCCTCTTGTGAATATCATTTATTTTCGTGTTTGCTGCCTTTCTGTTTAGGAGCAGAACAGAATTGAAGTTCACATGAAAAACCCAGGGTTTCTGGACTTCTAATGGGGTTTAGAGTCACATATCAGAGGCTTAAATATATATGATATATGTCTACCCCTACTCTCCCTCACATAAAAAGTTGGTCTCTTGAATCTTTCTCTAAAGTCTGCTTCTCCACAAAGGTCATCATTATTTCTGAAGCGAATTGTCACATTAATGTTAATAAACATTTGGCAGGACATGCTTTTATGAGAATGGCCTCAGCAAAGTCTGACCATATATGCCTCTCCTCTGTGGACCAGGCACACTTAAAACACAAACCGAGAAATCCATAGCATCTGGGTATATTAGGAGCCTGTTTTCTAGTGACTCAAATCATTGTGAGTTAAAAACATTAGCTCCTGTCTGCCTTGAACCCTCGGTATACAGGCTGGCTTGCTGGAGAGATCTTTCTGTAAACTTTGGCTCTCATAATCAGTAGAGATGGGGAGAGTTACGTATTTGAATGGTTAGCAGTTCTGCATTGGATACCATGATTTTTCAGTCTTGACCGGGCTTCAGAACCTTCTGGAGTTCTTTCAGAAATCGTAGTTCCACAGTTGGAGAGATGACTCAAATGACCAAGCTTATGTTATGCATGCATGAAGCCCATGTTTGATCTGCAGCTGCATGTCTCCCCCATCTCCCATGTTGCACAGGTATCATCAGGAGTGATCGCCAAGCACTGAATTAGGAGTAGCAGCTGAGTATTAATTCCCAGAACACACACACACGCACACACACATAGACACACACACACACACGCACGCTACGCACAGGCACACACACTCAAATGCACACATTCCAGACTGAAATTGGAATTAGGGAAGGACTGGATTAACATTCAAGGATATTTTTCCCTACCTTTCAAAGCCAGATCAAGATACATTTTATTTCTCAAAATATAACTGGGGGCCGGGCGATAGCCCAGTGGGTAGGGCGTTTGCCTTGCACACGGCCGGCCCGTGCTGGCCCAGGTTCGATACCCGGCATCCCATATGGTCGCCTGAGCACTGCCAGGAGTAATTCCTGAGTGCAGAGCCAGGAGAGACCCCTGAGCATTGCCGGGTGTGACCCAAAAAGCAACAACAACAAAAAGGATAACTGAATGGTTTTCACAAGAATGCAGAGTCTTGAAACCCTCACTATAGTCTAGGTCAAATAACTTTATTACAGCCCCCCAGGCCCAAAATTTCCAGCATAATTCTTATGTATTTTAAAGTTTCTTGGGTAATGCCAGTGTGTAACTTGGATTGAAAACACACTATCTTTGAAAAATGTTTCTCAAAAGGTCGATCAAAAATTGCAGGCATCAGAATTTGAGCGCTTGGTTGGAGATGGTTAAATATACTGCACCTCAGAATTGAACTGATGACTTGGAATCTCTGACTGGGGAAGGCTCAGGAAATCTGCATTTCAATATGTTCCTCCAAAGAAATCTCAGGCACTCAGAGATAAATGAATAGTGCAGGGAGACCTGAGATAGTTTCTCTTGTCTTAGTATCAAGTGAATATTTTTTGCTGATAAATTTTATGATATTGGGCGTGGATTGTTAAGGTTCTTATTTTGCATGTGGCTAATCCAGTTTTGTTCTCCAGTACTGCATTACCCAAAACCATTGCCTGGGGTCGTCCTGAGCACAGAGCCAGGAATAGTGATCCACTAGCTCTCTCTCTCTCTCTCTCTCTCTCTCTCTCTCTCTCTCTCTCTCTCTCTCTCTCTCTCTCTCTCTCTCTCTCTCTCCCTCTCTCTCTCCTCTCTCTCTCTCCCTCTCTCTCTCCCTCTCTCTCTTTCTCTCTCTCTCACACACACCAGGAATTCAAGAAATCCCATGGAATTAAATTAAATGGATTTTTATTAGTCACCTTCTATACAAGCATAAAGACCCTTTGAGGATAAGACTGAAATCAGTAACTTGGGAAAAGAGTTAAGAGGAAAACCAGAATGTTTGTTCTTCATTATGTTACGTCAGGCAGCCTTAGGATATAACTAAGGCTTTACTTGCAGAATCTGAGACTTTAACAAAGCAATAACAATAAACAAACTAACAGTCCTCACTTCTTCGCACTGCTCTCTGCTGCTTGTAAAGTGTCCTTGTCCCTAGGCAGCATCCCCGACGTCTTGCATGCCTGATTCTGGATTCCTGGTGGGGAGAGCTGAGCTTCTGCTTGGTTTGTGTGTTTGAGTATATTGTGGGAGGAAGAAAATTAAATGAATCTCTGTGTATTAAGGCTGTGCCCATGTCAAGACCAGAGGGTGACAGCTGGCATAAGTGGACATCAAATTCCTCCTGGACACCAAGTTCCTCTGTCCACTGGTTCTGGGTAGCTCTCAACATGAGGTAACACTCAACATGAGAGTTATTTAGAAATGCTTGTGTGTTTTTTTAAAAATTAATTTCACGCTTAGTTTGTGAGTCCTGTGCCATTCTAATTTGGTTACATCTGTACTTTCAGCCATAAACCCCACAGTAGCTATTTCCCGTCCTCAGGGACTCCTGAATTCATTTTTGCTTGGGGTTCTCGCTCCTGAACACCATGTTTAATTGCTGGGTACTGCAACAGAATCATTTAAACTGTTTTAATTTGTGATTTCCTAAAAATAAAACCTTAGCAGAATCAATGTGATTGCAAACAGCTCCCAGAGGAATCCAATTGGGATTCTATAAGCTTCATGGTTAGGAGTGCACTATACGAATTCAGGCTTGGCTATTCCGTGAAAGAGGGGCTTAGTTTAAGACTATGTGAATCATCACTGTGCAAAATCAAAGTCAATTATGAAGATAATTGAGAAACAACCTGTTCCTAAATATAGCTATGCCGGGATCCTCTGCAAGGTCCATGAAAAGAAAACATAGCTCAGTGCCTTGCTGCGGTCTTCTGTGAGTTGTGGGGATGTGTAAAAAGAAAGTCAAGTCTTAAGGTATCTGTTGGCAAATTATAATGACAAACTGGGGAAAATATGTGCACTGCATAGCTCATGAAAGCACTTATTGTAAATGAGATAATTTAATCAATTACGTTTCCTAATGTACTAAACCGAATGTTTCATTTTCTGCTTCTGCACATCTTAAATTATCTTCAGGTGCTTTATGAGATTTAATCATAGTTAATAGAAACTTCATTACCATCAAATGTGCTTTCAATAAATGTTGTGTAACAATGTCAGGAGGTGCCGTAAAATATGGTAGGTTCTGAATGGCAAACCACGCACCCCCAGAGTTAGAGTGAGAAATCTTTTTCAATGAGACTTCTGGTGGGTTGGGACCGAGGCTTCCTTGAAAGCTGCAAACTCCTTAGAAGTGTGGGGTTAGCACATTCCCACAGGGAATTAAAATGATTAAGCTTCCTTCTAGAAAGTAGTCTAGAACCATGCATTTTTTCTTTGTTTCCATTACACATGGCCTTTTTTGTACCTAACAAAGATGAACACTAAAACCAAATCCACTAATAGTTCTAGAATAAGTTCACACCAAGAACTTTTTAGTTGAATATCTCATGATATCCTTAGTTGCAACTCTTTTAAAGTGGAATTTAGCTTTATCTACCCCTGATGTTAATTCATCCCGTCAATTCAGGTTGGTTTAGTGAGAATGCCTTGTTGTTTACTCATTTTTTCTAACTTAGATGGCCTCCAGAGCTCTCTTTCTTCATCTTCTTCTCCTACTCGGTTTCAAAAATCCTTAAGTTCTGACTAGTCTATCATCCAGATGAATCTCAGATTTGTCAGCTTCTATTTCCATTCTAGTCATATCCTTGCCTCCATTCATTCAATAGCTGTTTGTTATTTACCTTATGTGAGGACATGCTCTAGGTGGTAAAGAATTTGCACTAACCAAAACAGATTCTGCTTCTGAAGACTGTGCAGTGATTGGAGATGGAAATGGAACAAATGAGGAAGTCTGTGATATTCTGTGAAATTCAGTGCTATGTATGTGAGGTAAATGTTGTGAAGAGAAGTCAAACAAGGTGTAGCGCTTGGGCAGGACTGGAGGTACTGTTACATTTATGGATAAGGTGTTATACAGTAAAAGGATTTTTTTTGGTACAAGATAATGATACCTCTATAATAAAATCATGTTTGAGATCTGGTCTGGGGGAGAAGGTGAAGAATATTCTGAATAGCGGGGAAGAAAATCTATCAGACAACAGCAGTATGCAAATATTGGGAGGTGGAAGGTTGCTTTGAGTTTCTGAGGAACAGCCAGGTTAGCGTATCTGGAGCAGAGTGGCAAAGGGAAGATTCAGTCTAGCCAAGACCAGGGAAGTTGGGGTAAGAAAACTCCCAGGTGCACTGTAGATCTGTAATTATTTTGACCTTCATTCTGAACTACATGGAAATCCAATGAGTTTTTGATTCATAGCAACATATGCTAATATTATCAAGGATAAACTCTTCCTACTGCATTTACTCTAAACACAGAGGGACCCAAAGTAGAAGCCAGGAGCCCTATAATTATGATCTGATGCAACAATGACAGTGATATTGATATAATATATATGCTTCTACCTGTGCATTAATAACCTAGGTTCAAGGAGACTGTGGTTAGGACCACTGAGACAACATTAGTAAATGAAAACAAAACATTGCCTGCATTCATAGAAAATACTCCAATGATTTGCCCATAGATTGAATATAGAGTAGGAGAGAGAAACGTGCCTGTATGACTCTAGAATTTGGGCTTTGAAACAAAAATGATGGAGCTGTCATTACTGATGTGGGAGAAACTTGGGGTAGCAAATTTGGAGGTAGAATCAGGAGTTCTGTTTCAACAAATGCTATGTTTGAGATACCTACTGTTAACTCCAAAACAGAAAGGTTGAGAAGATTGAATCTATGGCACTGCATGTCAGTTAAGAATACTATTGGTGTCATAAATCAGGAATAATCTGTGTCCCAATGTTATGTAAATTTATTAGGTTGAACAAGCTCAGCAGATGGCAGGTGTGGATGAAAAAAAAGCTGAGCACCGAGCTTTGAGAGACATAACATTTTAGAAGTAGAGGGGGTAGAGGGGTCAGAAAGGAGAGAGAAATAGGGGGGAGAGAGAGGGAGAGAGAGGGAAAGAAGAAAAGTGCCTGCCATAAACACATTGTGGGTTAGGTGGGGAGGTAAAAGGGGATATTGGTAGTGGGAAATGTGCACTGGTGGAAGGATGGGTGTTGCAACATTATATGACTGAAACAGTCATGAACAGTTTTGTAATGTTTATGTCATGGTGATTTAATAATAAAAAAGTAGAGGGGTCAGAAAACCCTTTTCATAGAGTATAAGCAGAAAAAGGAGCAATCAACATAGCAAGAGAAAAAAAACAAATGTGAAGAAAATGCTATATGAAAAATTTTAAAGCTATTAAGCTTTAAAAATAGTTTTAAAGCTGTGTTTATTACTAATTATGCCCCCTGTGTCCATTTGCCATAAAACAATCTCTCTGATATTTCTCAATGCACATTTACAGCACCTCCCTGTTTAAACCTCATTAATAGATTACCACCATTTCTGTATTTCTAAGATCAAGTACAAAAGACTTAATCAATGTATATTCTGTTTTTTTTAATTTTTTATTTAATATTTCATCATCCAACACAAACCCCACTACCAGTGTGTTCCTACCACCAAATACACTCTTTTCCCACTGCCCCCCCACTCCCATACCTCTGCCCCCCTCCCCATGCCTGCTCCCTCAGGTGACACCAATCATATTGACCATTGCAGCCCAAATATGGCAATGGTATAGATAAAGTCATGACTTTTGTTTCTGGTTTGTTATGGGCTAATCTGGTCTACTTCTGTTCTTGTATTGACCATCTAAATTTCTAGAACGTGGTTGGTTTCTACCAGTTTGTTGTTCTGCATGGCCACAAAGCCGGGAGCAGCTCTGGCCTGTGTATTTGTGTCCCTAGATCCAGGCAGACCCAGGAACAGTTCGTGGGCGGGTCCACTGGGCTTCCCAGACCGCACAGAGGTGGGGGAAAGTGACCCCAGCTCCATTTCCATGGAAGCCCAGTTTCACACTTCTGTTTTCACATTTTTCTTAAATCTTATCACTTAACACACTCATACCAGTGTGTAACACTGGTGGCCACACTTGAGTACGGTCTAATTAAACATGAATTGCAGCTGCAGTATCAGTGTGTTACTATGCTTAGTCTTGAGGTGCTTTCCTTCCGTCTGTTTATCTTGTTACTTGTATATTTCTGAACTGAACATTTGTTGGTTTTCTGTCTATCTTATGCCCATTTTACCATATGCTTCCTTTAACAGTTTAGTACTTCTACTGGAAGTACCAAAGTTCTTTCCTTACATTTAATCTAAGTAATTTAGGGTTCTCGTTTAGCTCTCACTTTTCAAAGTTTTCGTTGTCATCCCAAGTCTGGGTTAGATAGTGACTTACTCTGCAATCCACCTTAGTAACATCACGTTGCCAATTTATTCATTGATCAAAGCATATATTCATTGATCCTAAACTTGTCTGGATACTCTTTTTCTTTTTTTGCTTTTTGGGTTACACCCAGCAGCAATACTCAAAGGTTAGTCCTGGCTCTGTGCTCAGGAATTACTCCTGGCACTGTGTGGAGGACCATATGGGATACCGGGATCGAACCCGGGTCAGCTGCATGCAAGGCAAATGCCCTACCACTGCACTATCGCCCAGACCCCTGGATACTCTTTCTGATATATTCTTTGTCATATAGTAGACAGTGCCCGCGCCGGCTGCGCTGTGCAGGAGTGGACCGGACCCCGGGAGCAAGTCGGGGAGCGGGCACCCGCAACCTCCACTGCTCTCGTCCTCCCTTTCCCCTCCGTCCCTCTCCTCGTTCCCCTTCCCTATCTCCTTTCCCCGACCTCCTTTGGGAGGTGTCCCCATCCCAGAAGGTGCGGGAAGGGACTCCTGCCGCAGAACGCCAAGGGCACCGAACTTGGTGGCCTCCTGCTAAAGGCGTCTGTCCCTCCCTGCTGCAATTCAAAATGCTCGGGGGTCGGGACCCCGGGGGCCGCTGCTGCTGCTGCTGGCTGCGCTGTGCCTGGGAGCGCGGTGCCCCGCACCGCAGCCCTGAAGACCAAGAGGCAGGCGTAGCAAATCATTCAGCCGCAGTTCCCCTTGCGTGGGTCAAAACAAGCTTGGTTGTTATGATAATGGGAAGCATTACCAAATAAACCAACATTGGGAGCGCACTTACCTGGGCAATACCTTGGTGTGTACCTGTTATGGAGGAAGCCGTGGCTTTAACTGCGAGAGTAAAACTGAAGCTGAAGAGACTTGCTTTGACAAGTACACCGGAAACACTTACCGAGTGGGTGACACTTATGAGCGCCCTAAAGACAACATGATCTGGGACTGTACCTGCATTGGGGCTGGGCGAGGAGAATAAGCTGTACCATCGCAAACCGCTGCCATGAAGGGGGTCAGTCCTACAAGATAGGTGACACATGGAGGAGACCCCATGAGACCGGTGGTTATATGTTAGAGTGTGTATGTCTTGGGAATGGGAAAGGAGAATGGACCTGCAAGCCCATAGCTGAGAAGTGTTTTGATCACGCTGCCAGAATTTCTTATTCCGTTGGGGAGACCTGGGAAAAGCCATACCAAGGCTGGATGATGGTGGACTGCACTTGTCTGGGAGAAGGCAATGGGCGAATCACCTGTAGTTCAAGAAATTGCTGCAATGACCAGGACAGCAGGACCTTCTAACGCATTGGAGATACCTGGACCAAGAAGGATAACCGTGGAAACCTGCTGCAGTGTATCTGCACGGGCAATGGCAGAGGAGAGTGGAAACGCGAAAGGCACGGTTCTATGCAGACCTTAACAAGAGTACCTAGTTCCACAGAAAATGTCCATCAGAACATTTACCAGCCACTATCTGCCCCTCAACCAGTTAACTTTGGGCACTGTACCTTCGACAGTGGTGCGGTGTATTCAACGGGCATGCAGTGGCTGAAGACACAAGGAAACACACAGATGCTCTGTACTTGCCTAGGCAATGGAGTCAGCTGCCAGGAGACAGCTGTATCCCAAACTTATGGGGGGAAATTCAGATGGAGATCCATGTGTCTTGCCATTCACTTACAACGGCCGAACTTTCTACTCCTGCACCACGAAAGGGCGACAAGATGGATATCTCTGGTGCAGCACCACTTCCAATTATGAACAGGACCAGAAATATTCTTTTTGTACAGACCAAACTGTTTTGGTTCAGACTCGAGGTGGAAATTCCAATGGTGCCTTATACCACTTCCCCTTCTTATACAACAATCACAACTATACTGATTGCACTTCGGAGGGCAGGAGAGACAACATGAAGTGGTGTGGAACCACAGTGAACTATGATGCAGACCAGAAGTTTGGATTTTTGCCCCATGGATGGTAAGGCAGAGCCTTAGAAAACCATGTACAAAATCAGACAGAAATAGTGTCAAATATAGTCTGGTCTCACTCATTCAGACTTAATTTGAAACAACAGAAAACATTAGTTGATATACATATGTGCAGACTTCTTTCATGGAACTTTTTAACAAATGACTTAAAACACCCCAACCCATCACCAACCATCTTTCCAAAAAATCTTTTTTTGTTATTACTGCTATTTCCTCCTCTCCTTTGTGTGAGGCTGTACCTAGCAGTGCTCAGGATTCAGGACCACTCCCTGGTGGTACTTAGGAGTGACATGCAGGACTGGGTATCAAACTCTCAGGGCTTTGTAACATGCAAGTCACGAGTCATGTTTCTTGAACCACATCCAGGCTTTACTCCCCCTCTTTAATTATCTTGCTATCTCTAGATGGTGGAATAATTTTGGGGATTGAAATGAATATAAAGCATATGAAATTGCTGCACTTCCTTGAAAACTAATACTGCGATGTTTATATAGAATACCTAAATATATAGGTATACATATCGTATGTGTACATATAAGCTATTATTGTATGAAGAAGAAGAGCTGATTACAGCCCGGCTAGGCCACACAGTTCATCAATAAATGCTTGAGATCAGAGGTGATATAAGAATATCCGCCCGCATAGCAGAGCCTGGCAAGCTACCCGTGTCGTATTTGATATGCCAAATACCAGTAACAATTATAGACCTCATTCCCATGACCTGATGGAATGGTTTGAGGCTCTTTGTGTTCCTGGAGCAAGCAGATGCCCTTGGGCTCTACTAGCATGAGACAGGACATATGGAGATGTTACTGGTGCCCGCTCAAGGAAATCGATGATGAACAGGAAGACAGTGACAGTGATAGTAGACAGTACTGAATCCTATTCATCATTTTATCTGTAGCATTTACTACTTGCATGAGACAGAACATATGGAGATGTTACTGGTGCCCGCTCGAGCAAATCGATGATGAACGGGAAGACAGTGATACAGTGATGCAGTGATTTACCACTGTGTGTGGTTTATGTTAGACATTCAGCAAGTATTTGTTGAGTTCAGCTTTAAATATTCCTAATAATGGCTCATTGAGCCTCTTATTGGTAAGGCAGAAACAAAGAATTTTGCCGCTATAGAATCATTTTATTTATTACTATTATTGTCAATAGTCTTGAGCAATGAAACATGAAGGAAGACTCCCACAATTTCAGTACAGAGAAGATGAATGACTTGAAAAAGGAAACAATTCTTTTTTAGAGCAGGAGTGTGGGGTTCCCAAGCGTTGCTTAGAGGGCCTTGCAGTGACACTTTGAGTGATACCTCCAGTGATACTTGGTGGTGGTTCAGTGCCACTGGGGACACGGTGCATCCAGGATGTGTAGATTGGGGTTACCCAGGCCATCTGAGTCGGAATCTGGTACCAAACTGCACCCTGAAATTCTTATAAGACCATGTAGTTACAGAAATTGAACCTGTGCTGATGTGCCCCTAACCAATCTGCCATATGCCATCCCAGGAGACGGTTTTAGCAATCATCGACTATGCCAAGTACTCAGTTAAATCCTGAATTAAGTGCTTCCCAGAATCAATTCTAACAGAGTTACAATTGTGACTTTTTATCTGAAGACTAATGTGCCTTCTTAATCTGAAGACTAAAATGTTCCTCTCTTCAGCACTATCCACCCTACTCTGCCTCTTACCGTAAATATACTGACTTGATACACAGTAGAATTCCTACATACATATATATTGGGATTGAGTCACACCTAATGGCAATCAGGATATTCCAGCCTCTGTGCTAATCTAGAGATGTTTGGGGGGGTATCACACACTCAACGTTTGATATCTCTGACCCAAATGTTTTTGCTTCTAGCATTTTGTTTCCAAAAAATTCTTATATTTTTACATCTTCATAAAATTTGAGAATTCCTTAAAAAATCTAATGCCTAATGTCTACAGTCACAGCTTGACATTGTCTTTCATGCAGTGTAGATTAAATAAGTTCCTTGAACCAACATAGTTGTCTGTGTCTTTTGACCACATGTTTAAATTCTCACCAAATTTTTCTGGCTTCTCTAAGATAGCATTAGACTTCTGGCAGTGACATTGATCCTCGACCCCTGCTTTAAAACACATTTCCCCCTATTTTGTCCATCATTTCCCTCATCTACTTCTGATTATTTTCCAATTACATAAATACAGCACTTTGCACAAATTACATGACTTGCTTTGTCCTTTAGAATCGTTCCTACAGGGAATCAATTCAAGCCATACATATGTGCAACATTTTTAATTTTCTTAGCACTAGCAATATTTTTATTATTTTAACTCATTAGCTGTGATGTCTTTTCTTATGACCACTTTCAGTTATACCATTGACTCTACCATAATGGATATGAGAGATTTTGTTTATTAATTAATTCAGAACATAGCATAGTCAGTATCTTATTTGACATTACAATAACACGGATACTTGTGAGGAATATGTATCCATAGTTCTCATCTCTCCACCTGCTACTATATTCAGAGTTTTTAGAATTTATATCTTCAATTCCAAAAAAGAAATTAAATAAAGTGAAGTTGTCTTCTCAGGGACTGGAGTTCAATCTTCTATATTTTTTACTCTCAAACTTTGACTTCATAACTTATGGGGAAAATCTTAGTCCCTTTGAAGTCAGATAAAATGGAGGAGCCTCGATTAGCTTTGAATTTCAGATAAACAATGAATACACTTTAGTGTATTTGAAATAAACATTCCAAATATTGCATTGAGCATACTTATAAATTATTTCTTCATAATTAATCTTAAAATTCAAATGTAACTCACTTTCAAAATTCACTACATTTGGCAGCTTTACCTAAGAGGAGGAATATAGCACTATGACAATATGTGCTACCAAGACATATTTTATAGATTCTATGACCTTGACTCTCAATTTTGGGAGAATGGCTAAAATTGAAACGTTTTAGGAGGGGTGAGACTTCAATAAAGATTTAAAGAAAAGTATTAACAAAAATAATAATTATTTAAAAGGCTGCTGAAGTATCAAGCGTACTTGAAAAAGATAAATAATTAGATTTACATAAAGATGAAAAATAAAAGCATTTGGAGAATGGAATGGAGGCGAAGCATAAAGTATCTAAAGCCATAAGTTCTCAGTAGTGACGTCTCAGTTCCCAATGGACAAAATACACACCAAAGATTCATTGAAAGCTCTCAGAGTGGCAGTAGCCAAACTATGGGGAAGAACAGTCCATGCATAGTTTACAGTGATCAGACAGGAGTCTGGGTTCTATGTGGGATGATTCTTTACAATGTTGAGTGTCCTCTCAGGTGATCCCTGTTGAGACTGAGATGTGAGAGATTCGAAGAATATCATGAGGAAGGCACATACTTGTTGGTATGAAGTTAACAGAAATAGGATGAAAGATTTTGGTTTTTATTTCTCAAGGCTGGTGACTGCCAGAACCAGAAAGAAAGAGCAAAAAATAAATTCAAGAGAACAAAACATTTTAAGAGATAGTAATGATGAATGTGTAAGTCAGATAACAAATTGGAGATGTTAGCACGACATGTTGGTGGTCATGTCTGGTGAGCAGGAAGGGCATAAGGGACGAATCTTCAGGTAGGAGAGGAGACAAAAGATCTTGATTTGAGAGTGTTTGGCATCAAGGGAATCGTTTGCAATGTCTGCGTATGAGTGATTATCCAATTAGATGAACATAAAAGAAAGGCAAAGGGCCACAGCCTGAACTTCAGAGACCATTTATAGAAGTAGAAGGATAAAACAATAAGAAAGGAGCAGGTAGGAGAATTGAATTTAGTGGACTCCTTTTTTTTTTCTAGAACACCTACTATTCTTGTCCCTTACTCCTCAGCAGTGATATAAAATAAGACAAAGAATATTACTGTTAATGCAGTAATTGTGAATGACTTTTAGGGTGAGTCAGTTAATAGGTATGATAACAACCAGAAGAAATAATAGGCTAATTAAATAAGTTATCATGTCAGTGGGTTTAGCGAACCCAAGAAGGGAAAAGAAATGAGGTCTGTAGGTTCTGATAAAAGTCTGCAAGATATTATACATAGTAAAAGCAAAGTTCAGGGCCAGAGACATAGCTCAAAGGAATAAGTGTATGTTTTGCATAGAAGGACCGAGGTTCAATCTCTAGCATCACACAGTCCGCTGAATACAACAGGGAACAGCCATTTATCACAGAGATAAAACATCCCTGAATATGACTGGGTGCGGCTCCAAAATAAAACAAAGAGCAGTATCAAAATCAATGTTCAGTAAAGGAAATACAACATAGAGTTTTAAAGATAATCAAAAGAAGTGAATTTATAATGAGATACAGATATGTAAATGTATGTTCATATATGCATACCTATATCTACATATCTCTAAATAAATGTATATATCTATTATCTATTTCTACATTTTTTGAACAGTCCCAAGATACTCTCAAGAATGGGTATTTTTGGATAAAAGTGGTTGTTTTTCTATAAAAAAAGCATGTTTTCTCTTTTTAGAACAAAATACTTTGTTTTCTAAAATATTTTTCTTATCTCAAACATGTATTATAATTATTTCTTCATTTTAACATGGAGACAGGGCTAATTGGGTGCAGACATTATGGAAGATATATACCAGAAAATATGTCATGCATTGCTGGCCCTGCAATTTGTGTTAATTAATCCACATCCAAATGCTAGCCACTGGTGGTATGCCCTGTTGTCAACATGTTATTCTTACAAAAAATATGTTTTAAGCTCTTTAAAACCTAAAAATACAAAAAAGTCAGTGGCTACTTGGAAGACTAAGTCTTTGAGATGCTGATCAAAGAGTAACTTGGAGGAAGCCTGTATGTAGGGAGAAGTGATTAGGTGATTAGGAAGACTGGACTGTTTGTGTCGGCATAGTGAAAGGCTCAGGTGTAGAGTGAAATGAAGCTCCAAGACCAAAAGGGAATAATGAATGAGACCAGGTCCCCATGGAAGCAGAGAGGGATGCCACAGAAGCTGTGATGGCATAGAAGAGGGCAGCTCTTGAAGGAGCGGAGTAAGGGAATGATGTTTGGAGCAGAGGAACTTTGAATTGTAGAACAAAATGCTCACAAAGAAGATCCTGTCTTTTAACTAGAAAGAGGGGCACGGTAGAATGAGGAGTCTTGATTTAAGGAACCAAGTAACTTGATGAAAATGTTATTTCATCATAAGATTGGCATGCAGTGATTAATCCTCTGTCCGAAGCCCCCAGTGAACTCAGAGCATCATTTTTCAGATCAGTTTGATGATACCAGTATAAGTTTGTGAACCCCATCAGAGGAATAGAATGCAGGGGGAAGACACAGGGTAGTGTGATGGCTAAGCAACATGGAAGCCAAATAAAGCGGCGAGTGTTCAAGTCCTGACTGTGCCATTTTCTCATTAGAAGACCTTGAGTAAATGTCTAACTTTTTTTTCTTTTTTTATTTTTTATTATACCACAGTGAAACATACAATTACAAAGGCGTTCATAATTGGTTCTTGGTAATACAGTATACCAGCACCCATCCCTCCACCAGTGCCCCATTTCCACCACCAATGTACCCCACCCCCTCCTGCCCACCCCCATGCTGCCTTAATAGCAGGTACCCCAGTTTTTTCTCTTTCTCTCTCTGTCTCTCTCTCTGTCTCTGCATCTCTCTGCCTCTTATTTTACACATTGTGGCTAGCCCTGCAGGTATTTAGAGTTTATCACTTAAGTCTCTTTGTGTATATCCAATGGTGAGTCTTAATCTGCCATTACCATTTCCCACATTTAGTAAAACACTGGTATCTATTTATGTCGTATTAATGAATGCAGTCATTCTATATCTGTCCTTTTCCTCCTGACTAATTTCACTCAGCATGATAGTCTCCATGTCCCTCCATTTGCAGGTAAATTTCATAATGTCATCTTTTCTGACAGCCGCATAGTATTCCATAGTGTAGATGAACCACAGTTTCTTTAGCCAGTCCTCTGTTCTCGGGCATTTAGGTTGTTTCCAGATTCTAGCTATAGTGAATAGCGCAGAGATGAATAAAGAAGTACAGATAGTGTTTCTGCTATGTGTTTTTCGGTCTCTCGGGTATATTCCCAGGAGTGCTATTGCTGGATCAAATGGGAGCTCAATATCTAGTTTTTCGGAGGAATGCCCATATTGTTTTCCAAAAAGGGCTGGACCAGTCGGCACTCCCACCAACAGTGGATCAGAGTCCCTTTTTCCCACATCCACGCCAGCACTGGTTGTTCTTGCTGTTTTGGATGTGTGCCAGTCTCTGTGGTGTGAGATGGTACCTCATTGTTGTTTTGATTTGCATCTCCCTGATGATTAAAGATGACCACTTTTCATATGCCTTTTGGCCATTTGAATTTCTTCTTTTTGGAAGCTTCTGTTCTTTTCTTCTCCCCATTTTTTGATGGGGTTGGCTTTTTTTTTCTTGTGGAGTGCTACCAGTGCCTGATATATCCTGGATATTAACCCCTTGTCAGATGGGTATTGGGTGAATATGTAAATGTCTAACTTATATGAATCTATGCTGTTATCCTGAGTAGAGATATATTTGAAAGCAAAAAAAAGGCATAGGTCACTCTCAGCACAAAGATATTCTTAGTACTCATACTGGTTATTCTAGTAATGGGGAGAATGTTGGGGAATATGATCAGAAGGGCAGAGGCCACCTAGCACTCAGTCCTCGTCAGCTACTTCCAGTGTGGAGATGTTGTATAATGCAAGTAATTTCCTTGCTTCACATTATAAAGAAAACAGGTAACATTTATACAATTAAGGGGAAAGGTTTACGTGAGTTAGGACTGGTATGGCAAAATAGGAGTTAAGGGACTTGCCTTGATTTGTCCAACCCTGGCACCTCATAAGTTCCCCCTAGCACCACCAGGGGTCACTCATAAGCTTAAAGCCAGTAACCCCTGAGCACAGTGTGGTATGTCACAAATTTTAAAATAATCAATAAAAGAACAGATGATTTTAGTAGGAGTCAGGTGTCTGATTCAGTGATGAAGAGCAAGCCTCACATGTGTGAGGCCCTGGTTTCAATCCCTGAACCACAAAAATAAATGTATACATTATATATAGTAATATAAGTTAAACTATTCTTATAATATATAAAATATATTTATATATATTTATATATAAATATACATTAAAATATATATTTATATGCATTTATATTAAAATACATATATATATAATATATGTATATATATATATCAGCAGAGCCTGGCAAGCTACCTACCCTTGTCATATTTGATATGCCAAATACCAGTAACAATTATAGACCTCATTCCCATGATTTGAATGGTTTGAGGCTCTTTATGTTCCTGGAGCAAGCAGGTGTCCTTGGGCTCTACTAGCAGGAGACAGGACATATGGAGATGTTATTGGTGCCTGCTCGAGCAAATCGATGATTAACGGGAAGACAGTGATACAGTGATATAAAATATATTGTACATTTATATGTATATATATATTTCGTGAATATAGAGGACTAGGACAGTGTCTGCCATAGTAAGTGCTACTTTCTTTGCTATTATCTTTAATTATAGGAGTGAAACCACCACAAACATGAGATTTTTCAGGGATGGGGAAATGGAGAAGCTCAATTGTTGTGCATTGCAAGCAATGCAAATACAAATGAAATTGCTAACTGCCTGACCAATTACCTATTAAAGAGAAAAGGGATTTCATCAATGGTAGCAAGACTGAATGACTCTTACTAACCTTTGTCATCAGACTTCTTTCCAGAATGAAATCTTTTGAGCATCATTCTGTATTCATAACACATGTGGGGAAATAGGCTGCCTTAGATGGTGCTTCAGTGCCTTCTATGAGACTCCATGTAGCAGCTGGCTATTGTCTATTTATTTTGCCTCTCTTGGGTCTCACTTTTGTGACTATTTACTATGAGGATGACTTAGTAATTTCCTATCTCTTAAATATGTTAATATGCTTTTCTAAACTGGGAGCAAGAATGATTCTAAGATCTATAACTGGAGATAAAACAGTATACATGTGTTTTGAAAGCATTTTTCACTTCCCTTCTATTAATGTGCAGCCATCTAATCTTGTAAAATAGATTGTGGCCTAATATACTATTAAGCTCATAATGTGGAGATGAGTAAAATTTCTATAAGTAAGTGACATCAATATGTCTTTCAGATGGAGTTATGTGAGGAAAGAAAGACAAACTAAGTAAATGGCCAAAATTGGTTTCTGTGAATGACTAAGTTTGATAATCACATAGTCATGGACCTGATTAAAACCTATTCCTCCCTTACTATGCAGCTGTCAGGAAAAAATGAAGTTATGAAATTTTCCTATAAATGGATGGACATGGAGAGAATGATGTTGAGTGAAATTAGTCAGAAGGAAAGAGAGAGACATAGAATGACTGCACTTATTTGCATGACATAAATATACCAGGTGATCTTACCAAAAGTGGAAATTACCACAAGCGCATGGGAGTCAGAGGTTTGGTTAGATAGAGAAGTGAACATGTGTGAATAAATGTCAAAAGGTCTGATACCAACATAGAACTGAGCATTAAATACAGACAAAAATGCAAATGATGGCTTCTAAGTGTGCGTAGTGCAACCCACAATGTGTGGGAGAAGGAGGAGAGAGAGAGGGAGAGAGAGGAGATAAAGAACCTGCCATTTAGGCAGGATGTGAGAGCAGGAGGGAATTGGGGACATGGGTGGTGGTTGAGGGGCACTGGTGGAGGGCGGGGTGCTGGAACACTGTGTGACCGGAAACCCCCAAGCGTGAACAACGTTGTAATTGTATATCTCACGGTGGTATAATAAAATGTTAAAAAAAAAACAGAGAAGGGAACAGTGTGCTAATAATTGTCAAAAGTGCTTGTACCAACCTAGAACTGAGCACTAAATACAGGCAAAAAGATACACATAATAACCTCTAAAAATATGTATTACTATCCACAATGTGCAAGAGAAAGAAGAGAGAGTGATATTGAAAGTGAAAGTGAGAAAATAGATAAAGAATCTGCCATAGAGGCAGGCTAGAGGAGGGGGGGGAGGGAATTGGGGACATTGGTGGTGGGAAATGGGCACTGTTGGATGGATGGATGCTGGAACACTTATGACCGAAACATAAATATGGACATCTTTGTAATTGTATATCTCACGGTAGTATAATAAAATATTTTAAAAAGAAATATAATGATATAAAAGTAGATTAATTTCTACTGATGACAGAATTGAGGTATACCAATATTAATGTGGATTATCAGCTTGTTGTTGAAAATACTGTTTCATTAAAAGGAATGGGTGCTGGAACACTGTATGACCAAAACCCAAACATGAACATCTTTGTAGTTGTATATCTCATGCTGCTATAATAAAATATTTTTAAAAAATAATAAAAAAAAACCTATTCCTCCTTGAACATTTAAGGACTTTTAAGGACAAAAGACTTATTTTTTTATTATAACACCATGAGATAGACATTTGCAAAGCTGTCTGTGATTGGATCTCATTCATACAATGCTGCAGCAACCATTCCTCCACCGGTGCACATTTCCCACCACCAAAGGACAGACGACTTTTAAGGTTTGATTAGCGCTTCTCATTAGTTTTGACTGAAATACTATTAAAAATCTGTGCTATATTTTAGAGTTTTTGTGAAAGATTTTACAATCTCCCTCAGAATTGCACTGATTTTTTTTTAAACAACATTCATTGTAGAAAAGGTCATTTTAATATCTAAGCAGAGTTCCAATTATTATGAAAAGGTCATGCCCTTCTTTTCAGTCTTGTTGGAGATGCTGAAAAGTTGGCAACTAGCTGCCTCGAAACAGGGTCATTGAGCACCTATTGTGGGCCTTTTCTCTTCTTAGAACAACTCCTTCTGAATGAAAGACACTAAGACACTTTATAGCCCTCTCTTTCCCCCACATCAAAGATAGAAGATAAGGTATTTTCTTTCTGAGATCCTAGGTGCTGATTCTTTTTTAAATACTTTCATTTTTTAAGTGAATCACTATGAGATACACAGTTACAAAGTTGTTCATGATTGGGGTTTAGTCATAAAAATGTTCCAACCCATCTCTTCAACCGTGTACAGTTCCCAAAACCAATGTCTCCAGTTGCTTTCTTTCTGTCTCTTTCTTTCTTTCTTTCTTTCTTTCTTTCTTTCTTTTTCTCTTTCTTTCTTTCTTTCTTTCTTTCTTTCTTTCTTTCTTTCTTTCTTTCTTTTTCTTTCTTTCTTTCTTTCTTTCTTTCTTTCTTTCTTTCTTTCTTTCTTTCCTTTCTGTCTGTCTGTCTGTCTGTCTGTCTGTCTGTCTTTCTTTCTTTCTTTCTTTCTTTCTTTCTTTCTTTCTTTCTTTCTTTCTTTCTTTCTTTCTTTCTTTCTTTCTTTCTTTCTTTCTTTCTTTCTTTCTTTCTTTCTTTCTTTCCTTTCTGTCTGTCTTTCTTTTTTTCTTTCCTTTCTTTCTTTCTTTCTTTCTTTCTTTCTTTCTTTCTTTCTTTCTTTCTTTCTTTCTTTCTTTCTTTCTTTCTTTCTTTCTTTCTTTCTTTCTTTCTTTCTTTCTTTCTTTCTTTCTTTCTTTCTTTCTTCCTCTTATTATTATTCTTCCTCTTCTTCCTCCTCCTCCTTCTCCTTCCTCTTCCTCTTCCTCTTCCTCCTCCTTCCTTCTTTCTTCTTTTCTCCCTTTCTCCCTCTCTCTCAGACCCCTTTGAATATATTACAGTCATTCCAAAAACAATGAAAGAACATTTTCCTTAGTTTCCAACAAGGAAATGAAGAATACAAAAAATTGTTTGTTCAATTCTTGTTTTTTTCTTAACATATGAAATATATGCTATTTGTATTCCTGGCCACATGAAGTGATACTTCTGGCTTGCTTCTGGCTATGTGCTAGTGGTTAGAGTGTGGCTGTGCTTGGGGAAACAATATGAGGTGCCAGAGCTTGAACAAGTTTGGTCAATTTCAAGGTGGGCACCTTAGCCCCTTTACTATCTCTCTGGCCCTATATAATATTTTTGCTACCGCATATTTGATTATACCAAGTTTTGCCAATGTGTTTCTGACTCTTGGATAAAGTAAAGTAGGAATATTCATATAGGAAAGATGTTAACACCACACTTTTATGTAAAAAGACTGGACCTCTACAAAAACATAAAGCAGCTTGATCATTCATGTTATAGCAACGTTTTTGTTCTAAATCACTTCCCACAACAAAGTATGTATGTGTGTGTGTGTGTGTGTGTGTGCAAGCAGATGAGTAAGGATGTATGGGTGAAATGTAAATTAAAAGAGACTTCATTCAGCAGGGCTTCTGAAATCAGCTTCAGACTGTAATTTCTCTAATACTTCATTTCCCACAGATGGATGTCATGCTAGCAATCAATAAATAGTTTCATGAAATGATTTATGAATTTCTGTGGGAAATTATAGAGATACTACAACTGTAGAAGAGTGTAAAGCAATTTGGGGTCTCACATTAGTGGTTTTTTTTTAATAACAGGAGATTACAAAATGAGTTCTAGGAGTCATAAGTAATGTGAAAATTCCAAAGACCATAGTGTGACTAAATTGGCTTTAAAAGGTCACTTTTGTTGAGGAGTAGAACACTTGAGCTGATATCTGACAGAGGTAGGCTTGGCCTAGAAGCCTCCAGTGGTGGGGAGTGTATCACAGTGACCTGTCCATGGAAGTGGCACACTCATCAGATCAATTGATTGCAATGAAAATGGGTATATATATAAAGGAAACAAAGATCACAGAACAAATGTGGATCACATCTTGGAAATATCTGAAAATATGACCACCACGACTCCTCTGGGAAGAATCAAGGAACAGCTGTAGTTTCTAATGTTCTTCTGACAAGAGCTGAGTATGTGCTTCTGTGCTTACAGGTATGACTGTATACCCACAAATGATGAATCTTTGGTATCAACTCTGAATACCCACAATTTCACAGACATTAATCCAGGTTTCTCCAGTGAACCAGTAAAAAATAAACTGAGGAATTAAGCCCTAAACCTTTTGCTGCCTTGGAGTAAGGCCAACCTGCTATATTTTGTTGTTGTTTTGGTTTCTTTTTGCTTTTTTTGGATCACACCTGGCGATGCTCAGGGGTTCTTCCTGGCCCTTCGCTCAGGAATTACTCTTGGTGGTGCTTAGGGGACCATATAGAATGCCAAGGATCAAAAAAAAATTGACTGACAAACAGTGAAGGCATGTATAATATTCTTTTTTTAAAAACAAGCAAACAGATATTTGTATTTGGCGGGGGAGAATGATAGTTCTGGTTATCTAGGTGGAAAAAGCGAATGAATCTTAAAGGACAAGATGAGAATCCAGGGAAATAAAGATAACTTATTCCTGCTACTCAGTTTTTCTCAGCATGTCCATTCATGTCCAGCAATATCCATTTGCAGCACAGCCTTTTAAACACTTCTCCTCATGGCTTCTAGGCCTTCCTGTTTTAGTCCCTGGGAAATAAAGGGTGTCTTTGCTTCTGCTTTGCCAACTCAGCAACAGAACAGCTGCATTCGGTACTTTGGCAGGCTGTTTCTCTGTATGTGCTCAGTTGCTGAGCAGGTGTGTTCTCCCCAGATACACCTTTTAAGATGATAGTGTCATCAGTCAGCAGTGCCCAAGGAACTGGGCGGGGGGGGAGAGGGGAAAGGCTAATTGGTTTCAATCCAAAGTTCTCTCACTGTTCCTAATGCCCTGGCTTGCTACATCTGTTGTATTCAGTATCCTCTCTGCTCTGTGGATAATTATTCCCTCCACAGAACATAATTAAGGAGAAGGAGGGTGAGCTTAACAACAGAGAAGATAGGTGCCCTCTACTTCCCCCTCATATCTGTGAAATGTATTGGATCTTCAGGCTTGGCATCCGTCATCCTGCCCATGGTTCTGGATATCTCAAGAAGTCTACTGTATGCCTCCCTCCTCACGCCTCTCCTATTTAGACATCAGGGAGGTGAAACTAAAGCTGAAATCACACCCTACTTCTCAACATGTTTGTGATATGATGAAGAGTGTCTGATAATCCTCTGACCTATCAGAATCTCTAGGATGATTGTATTGTCCCTTGCAATTTATTTTTATGTATCCAATTCACAGCTACTGAACTACTTCTGTTTGATTTTCTTATTCACTCTTTAACTTCACTTGATTACTTAAATCCCGTTATTCATCGATTTGCTCGAGCGGGCGCCAGTAACATTTCCATTGGACCATATCACGTGCCAATGTAGCCCAATGGCATCTGGTTGATTCAAGAATATGAAGAGCCTCAAACCGTTCCTTCAGGGTCTTTACAAGGAAGTCTGACCATCTTGTAGATGGGCGGCCACGTGATCTTTTGACATCCTGTGGGATCCAGTCGGTAATGGCTCTAGTCCAGCGGTTGTCTCCAAATCGCAACAAATGTCTCCAAATCTTTAACTTCATGGAACCTTATTTTATGGCCCACTAATTTTGTTAAAATAAGCCTGGCAAGCTACCCGTGTCGTATTTGACATGCCAAATACCAGTAACAATTATGAACCTCATTCCCATGACTTGATGGAATGGTTTGAGACTCTTTATGTTCCTGGAGTGGGCAGATGCCCTTGGGCTATATCGCATGTTACAGGACATATTGAGATGTTACTGGTGCCCACTGGAGTAATCGATGATCTATGGGAAGTCAAGTGATCAAGTGAAGTTTACTGTTATTCAGAAAGTAAGTTAGTGTTACTCATTTGATAAGTACTATAGTAGGACACACATATGCAGAGTAAGTTCATGCAGTTACAAGGAAACTTATTATGAGTTTAATTTACCCTCAAGACCCTCAAAGATCTGCGCCATAGTACAGATCTTCCTTCATAAAACACTGGATTTACTTCATGATAAGCCCATGGTAAGTTGAAAATATCTAAAGCTAAAACATTTAATGCAGAAATTCTAATGTAATTTAGCCTGCTTTTAGCATTCTTATACTGTTCATACTAGCCTACACTTTGAGAAAAATAATATGATTCAAAGTCTATTTTATATTAAATTCTTCAGGGCCATGGACATCTCAAAGGGCTAGAACATGTATTTGGTAGCAGAAATCTGGGGTTAATCCCTAACACCACATGGCCTCTAAGCACCACCAGCTGTGTCCCAAAGAAACAAAATAAATTAATAAATAAGGCCTTCGCTATCTTATGCAATTTGTTGAACACCATATTTAAAATGAAAATCGGAGTGGCCATATGTAAAATTTGAAGCATGGTTTCTACTGGATGCATGTAATTTTTGTATCAAAGTAAATTAAAAAGAAGTTGTAAGTTAAAGGATTGTAAGTCAGAGACTGACTGTAATGACTTTTGAACTTCTAGAATATATGTATCATATCATCCGTAGGGAAAGTAATGATATAGGCAATGCTTGACAACTTCTATCTTCACACACTTTCCAAGGTTAGTCCTCTTTCAGGATAAAACTCATGTGAATTGCATTAGCAGTGATGAATCTCTTCAGCAATGAACTATGCCCAGCACACATCTAGAACAAGAGTTGGAAAATAATCACAACATATTGTGGGGGATGGGGAGACATCCACAATCTAAATTCAAACTAACGCTGTTATTTTTGCTTTGCCCATGCATTCAATAGGATGGAGTAGGAGAGGTATGGGAGAAACAGCATGTGCCCTCTTAGAAACCAGTCCTCTTCCACAAAAAAAGTATTAGAGTGTAGTAACTAATTGGTGCTGGAAGACATCTTCCACAAAATCAAAAGCACCTGGAGCCGAGATTCCATATCTCACAGAATGATATCAAAGTTCTCTTAAGCTAAAATTCATACCTGTCAGTTTTGGTCTTCCCTCTCTTGACTCATATACCATGTGTTATATTCACTATACTGCTCTCCGTGAATGCATGTGCCTCAGGTCATGTTTAAGCAGAGTAATTCACTCATATCTTATCATTGTGTGTGGATCTCATGCCCTCCTTCAAATGAAAAAGTACATAGTTTGCAGATAAACATGACTTCCTCAAACAAGTAAATTAAGGAGTTGTCTGTTTTTACTTGGAAAAATATTATCTTTACAAAATTAGTTTCCTTCAACATTCTGTTACATGGTAAGCTACTTTAATGACTTTAAGATATGTGATCAGTATCCCTTGATGTATGCAAGGCATTTCAGAAACATGGCTATTGTGTAAAAGGGAGTGCAACTTGTGGCTAGTTACATATATCATGTGCTTTGAATAGTAGCTCCAAAACTCTGAGAGCATCTCATTGATATCCTGGGGTGGTTCTTTGGCTCTGTATCCATATTGGCCATTTAGATTGTCTTTTGTGTCTTTCAGGCATCGAGAATGCCAGTGACATTGCTCTATACTCAGGCTTGGGTGCTGCTGTCGTGGCTGTTGCAGTCCTGGTCATTGGAGTCACCCTGTATAGACGGAGCCAGAGTGACTATGGCGTGGACGTCATTGACTCTTCTGCATTGACAGGTGGCTTCCAGACCTTCAACTTCAAAACAGTCCGTCAAGGTCAGCGGCGTAGGTCTCCCCAGCACCTGGTCCTCAGGCCTTCTGCTACACTCTCACAGGATGCCCAGTACTGTAGTACATTTTGATCCTGTGTGAGGATAGCTTTTGGGACTGGGAGAAGCTACCGAACTGCTCCATACATTAGGAAGCCAGGTTTGGGAGAACAATCTGCTTGAGTCCTTGGCTACTGTGAGAACAAATAGATTTTTACTCACCTTTTATCATATTCTAAATACGGCATTTCCATTCTAAGTAGGTAGATATCTTAAGTTATTTTATCACACATTAACTATTTGAACTAGCCTACTTTAAAGATGTATTTTAATGTAGTTTGCTAAAATGCTGAGTATTCAAAGCTAAGAACGAGCTACTATAACATTACCTCCCAGGCATATTTATGACACTGTTTACTATGTGGAATAATTCTTGTTATTTCTATTTTAAATAAGCAAAATGTCTCTCTAGGATAGATGCTGGGTCAGTTACCCATGGAAAAAATGAATTTCTTAGCCTAAATGACTCTCAGGTGTTGCCAAGTTGAAGCAATTTTTTGTTGTAGGTGAAGGGAAAATCTATTGTGTCAAGCTGTAGCAATACTCGCTTTCAAAATAGCGAGTCACTTAATTCTCTTCTATGAACCAAATCTATTCCTGATCTTTAGATGGGAATGAGATGTACATGGCTTTTATTTTAGAAAAGAAAAAAAGTGAAATTCTCTTTATCTTCAGAGTATTTTTTCCCCTTGGCCCTATCATCAATGTTTCATCTTTATTTATTTTTTATTGCATGTCAGTTGCACCAAGGGCATAAGCGAAGTAGTCCTCTCACTGGTTGGCAGACATTGTATAAAGAGAGGGCTCAAAAATGTAAACCTGGGGCCGGAGCGATAGCCCAGCGGGTAGGGCGTTTTGCCTTGCATGCAGCAGGCCCATGCCGGCCTGGGTTTGATTCCCGGCACCCCATATGATCCTCCGAGCACCGCTGGCAGTAATTCCTGAGTGCAGAGCCAGGAGTAACCCCTGAACATTGCCGGGTGTGACCCAAAAAGCAAAAAAAAAAAAAAAAAAAAAAAAAAAAGCAAAAAATGTAAACCTAGGAACTGAGAGATGGCCAGGTGAGACAAAATAATTTGTCACTCAGTTCTGGACACTAAAGTTTCAGATTCAAGTCTGAGTTTCTTTGGCCTCAGATGGAGGCACATGCTACATATTTGGATATAGTGTTTACTATATATGAATTCTAAATAAATCTAATGAAGCATGGATCTTTATATTCCATAAAGAAATAAAAATACATATGGCTAAGTAATATACTGCCAATATCACAGACTATGACACTTGAAAATAGAGGAAGTAAGATACTGTGAGAAACAGTTTAACGCCTTAGTCTACAGCTTTGAAGTTAGATGTTAGCACAACATTTCTATGTGAAATAGCTAATCACTTATACTCTGAGACTCAATTTTTACAGTTTTAAATTGGAAATACCTGGAATCATAGGTAATATGCATTGGCATAGCAAGGTGTTCGATCGATGTTGTGAATATCATTCTAGAAGCCAGGATGTTTTTCCTTCTCTTGGCACCACTGCCAGTGTATTTTCACAGAGCAGCAGGTGAGAAAGACGATTCCCTGGCATCAACACTTAGAGGAATACTGACTTACATAAATTAAATGCTTCTTACCATGGGACTCCATTGTGAATCTCTAAGTTAATATGTTACCTTTCCAAATGTATTTTGCTCTTTAAATACGTATTTTGACTGTGAGTCTCACAAAACTGTATAAGCAAAACCTTTTATTAAAATGCTTCTCTTCCCTACTTCAAGTGTGCTGATAAAACGTTCATGCCCACTGTTTTCGATACCCACTTTTTTTTTTTTTTGCTTTTTGGGTCGCACCCGGCAATGCTCAGGGGTTTCTCCTGGCTCTGCACTCAGGAATTACTCCTGGCAGTGCTCGGGGACCATATGGGATGCCGGGATCGAACCTGGGCCGGCACAGGCCGGCCCGCCTGGCAAGGCAAACGCCCTACCTGCCGGGCTATCGCTCCCGCCCCTCGATACCCACTTTTGATGTAGCTGATTGCCCAGGAAAAGTCTTTCAGTGCTACTTACAAATAGAATTTCATCCTTAGAATAGATCGGGCACCCTAAATAAGACTTCCAAAGAGAAACGTGGGAGAATCTAATGATTTTCTCATATATGACAAATCAAGTTATCATGTTGACAGTGGATGTTCTTCAACTATAAAATCCCAATGAACATACATTTTTACTTTCATGGATCCTTTACTTAATATTTTCTTGGATTTCTAAGCTCCATTTGTAAGTACCTTGTATTTGAAGGATTTTTAATAGTAATAACAATTATACTTCAGAAAATGAGGACTTGAAAATATATAGTCAGCAAATTAGATAAATGAATTTTCAGATTTCAGTATAAACTTCCAGTTTCAAAATTCTTGAGAGGTAAGATAATTCTTAAATACTACTTTTTCCTCTGGGAAGACAACCAGTAAGAGTAAAATGAGTACCTCTTAATTCAGTGGATTTCTATTTAAAACACATAGTACCTAATCAGGAAGAAAACTCAACTTTTAGAATATATGAATCACATGTAGGGTGCATGAGTGTGAGAACTGGTACCATATGGTTTCCTAAGCACCAGCGGGAGTGACCCCAAGGACAGAAAGGAAGTAGTTCTGAACACCACAAGATGTGGTCCATTCCACCAAAATAACACAGCATTTTCATTGGTGTGTGTGTCTTGGCACAAGATAGCCTCAAGCAAGAAGAAAATGTAGCATAAAGGAGACTTTCATTTGTTCAAGGTTATTTCATCTCATTCAGAACCTCCTCTATGCTTTTGGATTCTTAAAGCCTCCAAATAAGGGGTGGAAAAGTCAGAGTTATAGATTTCCTGCTGGTATTACTGCAAATTATGAAAATGGAAAAACAATAGTGACTAATGCAATTTGGCCTAGAATTGCAAGATTTTCAAAAATACCATACTTTAAACATTCTTGTCAGACCCCAAAGGAAAATTGTTTAATATCGTTTGGGTTTCAATTTGAGATGTCACGTTGACGGACTGATATGGGTGGGAGGTTTGGGACTCAGGGTTATTTTGTTATTTGCTAATAAATGAGATTACTTCATCACCAGAAAATATCATAGCATTTCTTTTTAATATGTGGCTTGGAACAAATTGGTAAGCTCCAATAGATGAAAGTCCCATTTTTCATGATTTTGTGATGATTGCTGTGTGGTTTTCATTTGTGTTGAGACAGAAAGTCAGTTTGAGTGGCTTCCCCACATAGAATCCCTGTCTCTTCCTGTCCCTGTGTGTGTTGCTTTCTTTGCCTTTCAGGAGGACATATGTATTATTAGCACAAACTGACTACTCAAACATGGGGTCATTCTTGAGGTTGCCAGACCTTTGTGCTCCAAAGATACTTATCCCCCGCCACTCCCCTACCTCCTCACCACTGCCCACACTGATGTGTGAAATGTAGTGGCAGAAACACCACTTTCGTTCCCAACAGTGCTCCCTAGTCACCAAGCGCTGTCATCTCTTGCCATTTAAAATGAACAGATGTTATTTTTTGCTACAAACTGGAATGCAAAGCATCTTTCTTCCTTCCCTTTGCCAGTTAAAATAATCACAGAAACAACGATACCTGAGTTGGTTGCTGAGGGAGTGCCAGAAATACTTAATTTGAAAAGACAGCATGCAAGGAATGCTGGAAAGGAAATGATTTGGGTCAGTGGTGTTCAGAGAATTGGCTTGAGAGCCAGAAATCCAGCTTCCAAGGCTGTGATTATGAATGACCAACATTAGGGCTGTTTGTGGATGTTGCACGGAGGGGCTAGTTCTGACAGGACCAGCTGGCAGACTTACAGGTGGGAATGCTGTTCATAGAGGCAGTAGGAAAGGGTAATGGTGATATATTTTGGTTTCTGAGTGACAGGTTATTCTTTCACCAGGAAACTCCCTCCTTCTGAATTCCTCCATGCAACCAGACCTGACAGTAAGCCGAACATACAGTGGGCCCATCTGTCTCCAGGACCCTCTGGACAAAGAACTCATGACGGAGTCCTCGCTCTTTAATCCTTTGTCAGATATCAAAGTCAAAGTCCAGAGCTCATTCATGGTTTCCTGGGAGTGTCTGAGAGAGCTGAATATCATGGCAAAAATCATTCTGGAACATTCCCCCCATGGGAACAACCGTGGCTTCAGTACCATGCACCCCAGAAACAAAACACCCTATATCCAGAATCTTTCATCACTCCCCACAAGGACAGAACTGAGGACAACAGGTGTCTTTGGTCATTTGGGAGGACGCCTAGTGATGCCAAACACAGGTGGGTAGTATGTGATTGTGTTTTGAGTTTAGATAAACATTTTAGATATGCGTGATTATAATCAGATACATTTTTATTATTTTTATTGAATCAATGAGAGATATAAAGTTGTTTATGATTGGGATTTAGTCATACAATGTTCCAACACCTTTCCCTTCACCAGTGTAATTTTACATGTCCAATGTTCCCAGTTTCCCCACCCTACCCGTACCCCCCAGTCTACTTCTGTGACAGGCTTTTCTTCTCTCTCTTGCTCTCTTTCTCTATTTTCTTATCAGCAATATGGTTTGCAATCACTGTATCACTGTCTTCCTGTTCATCTTCGATTTGCTCGAGCAGGCACCAGTAACATCTCCATATGTCCTGTCTCATGCAAGTAGAGCCCAAGGGAACCTGCTTGCTCCAGGAACATAAAGAGCCTCAAACCATTCCATCAGGTCATGGGAATGAGGTCTATAATTGTTACTGGTACCTGGCATATCAAATACGACACAGGTAGCTTGCCAGGCTCTGCCGTGTGGATAGCATACTCTTGTAGTCATCTCAAAATCCGCATTTATTGATGAACTGTGCAGCCGCAAGCAGCCGCGTGAGCCGGGCTGTGATAGGCTGGTCTGCTGGATGGAGTTCTGATGAGGAGGAAGTCGGGATGTGGAAAATGGAGGTCCTCATGGATTGGGGGGGTTCGTCTGGCTTGTTGTGAGGCTCTGCTGGGGTGGCGGGCCAGGGCTAGAACCTGCCATCTCTCCCAGGCCCTCATGAGTGGCTGGGCACAGTGAGAGCCAGTAGCAGCTCTGCTCCATGTGTGTCTCTGGATCAGCATACCTGGGCCGGATTAAAAAAAACTGCAGCAGGGTGGATCTCGATGAGCTGGGCTGTGATAGGTTTGCAATACAGGTACTGAACAGTTATCAGATACATTTTAAAGATGTTTATAATTCCAAGCAACAAACTGTTTATATTGTTCAAACAACAAACTGTTTTTGCCATCAGTCCTTAGTCTATGAGAATGCAAAGACGAATGCCAAGATTAGGTTTTACAGTCTTCATCTGAGCATGGACCAAACACTCCAATTGATGACATTATTGCTGAAAGCCATATTTACTGAAACGTTTCTTTGTTCTGCAGACTCTCAGGTCCTTTGACATAGATTTCCTCGAACATGATCAGAAACTCCAGAGGAGGATCTTTGAAATGACTGACAAATACCTTATGTATAACCAAGAGAGGTTTATGCATTGAAATAGTACTCAGGACTCAGACTTTTCCAGTCGCAGACCTAATGAACCCTGCCAGTGTCCTTAGACCTAAATAATGCTACTTTGGGTCAGTGTGCAGTTGAATAGGGGCCAAACAGATAGTACAAGAGAAAGCCCTTGCCATGACAGTAACTGATGCCAGTGTGATTCCTGGCACCATATATGAGCCCCCAAACCTTGGCAAAGTGATCTCTGAATACAGAACCTGAAACAAACGCATCACAACTGGAAAAAGCAAAAACATTCATAAAATTAAATCTTATTTATTTTTACAAATGCTGATACTTTATGATGAGTAGTGAAAGGGTTTATGATGAAATATTTGAGTTCAGTTGAATATTTGAGCTTCAGTTTGAGTGCCATTAAAGAAGTAAAATTTGCTCCAAAGTAGTTTTTTTCTCCTATGGATAGATGAAGGGTTGTTTTTTTTTTTGTTTGTTTTGGTTTTTGTTTAAATTGAAGTGCTTGCAGGGACACTTAAGGTGTACAGCCCAAGTGCCTTTTGAAATGACATATGTCAATAGATGTAGTCTTTAGATTTACCATCTAAGATCAACCGGATGGCAAAAGTGTGTTATCTCCCTTTAGATTTTTAAGTAATGAGAATTAGATATTGTTTTTGATCATAGCTTTTGGCTACTGAGAAAAAAAATGTACCCAGATGACCATTTTGGGGGGACCTTCAGGTCCTGAATAGATTTTTCTCTAGAGCTAACCATTATATCCAAATCGAATAAATTTTCTTCTGAAATGAAATCTGCACTAGTCTGATGATACCATTTCTACTGATTCCAGTTGACTAAAGACTAAAATTTGTTTCACTTCTTCATTGTTGAAGTCTATCATTCATCTGTTGCTTTCCTAAACATTTCAGTCCATGGGGTAGAGCGATTGTACAAAGTGTAGGGTGCTTGTCTTGCATGTGGCCAGTGTGGATTTGATTCCTGGAATTCCATATGTTTCCCTCAGTCAGCCAGAAGTGATTCCTAAGTATTGCTGTGCATGACCCCCCAAAATAATTTTGAGTCCAGATGGCTGGAGTAATAGCAGGTAGGGTCCTTGCCTTGCACACAGCCAACCAAAGTTCAGTCCCAATCACCCTATATAATGGGGGTTATACCCACTAAGAGAGATCTTTAAACACCCCTATATAACCCAAAAACATAAAAAATAGACCAGGGCCAGAGAGATAGTATAGTGGTTAAGTTACTTGACTTGCATAAGGCCAGCTCCACTTTATTTATTCATTCATTTATTTATTTACCCATTCATTTATTTATTCATTTATCTATTTATTTTCTTACTTTCTTATTATACCACCATAAGGTATATAATTACAAAGATGTTCATAGTTGGGTTTCAGTCATACAGTGTTCCAGCACCGATCCTTCTACCAGTGCCCATTTCCTACCATCAATGTCCCCTGATTCCTCCCTACCCCCAGCCTTCATCTATGGCAGGCACTTTGCTTCTCCCTCTCTCTGTTCCTTCTCTTAAGTATTGTGGATTTCAATACATACATTTAGAGGTCCTCATTATGTATGTCCCTTTGCCTATATTCAGTGCTCAGAAAAATGAACAGGAAACTTCCAAAAAGAAGAAATTCAAATGGCCAAAAGGCGTATAAAAATGCTCATCATCACTAACTATCAAGGAGATCCAAATCAAAACAACAATGAGGTATCATCTCACACCATAGAGACTGACACATATCTAAAAGAGTAAGAACAAGTGCTGGTGTGGATGCTGGAAGAAAGGGACTCACATCCATTGTTGGTGGGAATGTCGACTGGTACAGCCTTTATGGAAAACCAACTCCACTTCAATCTTTAACACCACACACTGTCTCCAAGAATCGCCAGAAGTAAGAAAGCTTGGAGCAGCCCCTGAGCTATTGGGCATGACCCCAAATTATTCACAGGAAATCAAAACAAATAAAACAAATAACAATAGAAACACTAATTTCAGACATATAACCCTAACTGCAGCTCTGACATGAATGTGTTTTCTAAATTTCTTGTGTTATCCCCCCTATTTTTTTGTGGTGGAGGAGTACATCCAGCAGTGCTCATGACTTATTCCTGGCTTTGTGCTTAGGGATCTCTCCTGGTGGGGTCAGAGGACCAGATTGAATCCAGGTCACCCACATGCAAGGCAAGCACCTCACCTATTGCTATTTTCTGGTCCCTCTTGACCCCACTCTCTTAATCAGTGTTTGACCTTTGATAGCTATTGCTTATATAACTTGATTCATTCTCTTTGTGTGTATGTGAAGAATGTTAAAATAAACCTGTTCATTGGTGATGTTTAATATTCATCCAAGAAGTATGAACTCATGATGCAACTGAGAGTGTTGTTTTCTCTGACTTGAGAAGTACTCATGTTGAAAAGTTCTGACCACACTCCCTAGAATTCCCAAAGAGCTACTCTTGAAGGGGCATCTTAAAATTTTTAACAAGAAGCCCTAGACAGGATTGAGGATGTATATTGGGAATGAATTTGATGAAAAAAATAAGTATGGGGAATTGAAACATATGCTCTGTTATTTGCAGAACATAAATGCAAAATATGCCCTAGGGAGCTAAAGAGTAAAGAAGCAAGGCATAGAAATTAGATTGTTCTAATGTCAACCATCCCAAATTGTGTGTTGCTTGGCAATGATTTCTTTAAAAAGACTTGGGTTGCACCCACACTCTAGAAACCGTTTTTTATTTAAAATATGAAGTGAGAACTTCAGAAGATGATTCTGTTGCCATTCAAATAAAAGACTGTCAGGGTTGCAGGTGAAGGTTTTTTTGGGGGGGGGAAAGGGGAGTGGCTTGTTTTTCTTTAACCAGAGATAATTGGTGAATGGTATATTTAAAATAGAAACTTCCTTATGAGACCAGAGACAGAGATAGAATATCCAGAGAAAGAAATGTTTCCTGTGATGCCTTTCATTCTTCATAAAATATAACTTGCCACCTACTTTACTATCTCTGACTTGCTTCAATCTCAACATACAATTTGCATATTTTGGCAGGAGGGAGTATGTTTTAAGGACAACCACACAATTTCTGATTGACAAACAGGTGAAATAGGTTTGGGTTGCATTTGTGGGTATTATGAATAATATTTTCATCTAAGCATGGGGAATCAAGCTGATGTTAAAGCAACGAGATTCACTCTGCTCTGCTGATAGTCCTTTCAAATTGCCCTTTCTCTAAAGTCAATTTGTTCTAATTTGATTTAACAGTAAGTATCTGTCACTGATGATCTAAAGAACATGAAATTCTCAGAAACTAGCTTTTTGCTTTTTTTCTTTATTAGGAGTTTTGAGTTTTTGTTATTCATAAACGTATTTATGATTTGATTTTTTGATTGTGTACCCAATACCAGATATTGCACAAGATATTATTGATGTAATATAGCACTATATTTAAACATAGTTTTATCTCATTTGTTTGAAAGTTCAGAAAAGGCATGCTGTGTAACATGTCAGAAAATATATATGTATATAAAATTTGGATAAGCAATTAAGAAATTGTTTTCCAAACAGCACAGTATTTTTGTGCTACAAAAAATGTCCTTTATGAAAGTCACATAAAATTATTCAGTTACCCATAAATAATCAATGTATACATTTATCATGGGTATGTCTCATTGCATGTGAATTATGTCTTGGTAATTTAAAGAAAAAATAGGAAAATAAAGATAAAAGAATATTGAATTGATTCCTTTGGGCTAATACCCAAGATGCCTTAGAGGCCATTAATAGCATCATGTGTTTCTGTATCTAAGGAACAGGGACCGAATGTTTCTTTGGTCATAATGGCTTAGCTCAGTGTTTTTCAACTGCTGGTCCAGGACTGGTCTGCAGATATAGGGCTGAAAACTGCTGGCCTAGATGGCATAAAAGAGAGGTAATAGAGGAAGTGCCATGGTAAACTATGTCATCTCTGGAATGTGTATTCAGGTTACAACCACAAACAGTGTATATAGAACTTCTGCTTCTCAGGAGGAAAGGATATAATGCAATGCACTTTGCTAACTGCATTTAAGGAAAACCAAGGAATGATGGGAGGAGCTTAATCAGGCTCCCCTGCGTATGGCAATTATAGTTCTCTTACTATTGACATTAAGGTCCAGAATATAAATGGATACCTCTGCTGAAAAGCTGTAAGCAAGATGTAAATGGGCTTCATTCTTAGTGTTACTGAAAGATACTGATGATAAGTAGTATGTTCCTGAATAATACTCATAAATGTGAATCACAAATAACTTGTTTTGCAATGTGTCTTGAATTCCTCAAATCCACAGCAACTAACAGGTGGCTAGACAGATATCAGCAAATCCCTCTATCTCTAGATTCAAATAATCAGAAACAACCCAGAGCTTTCTGTGCGATGACATCAGCTCTAATGAAGGGAACAAGGTGAAGACTGCATTATTCAAAGAATAGGAAGGAGGATGCCAAGAGATGTCATTTTGTAAAATTCTTAGCGTGTTTTTATTTCACTCATTTATATAAAGAAGAAGCTTTCATTAGGGAGAACCTTTGTCCTGTCGGTCCCTTTTTGTCATGACTAGAATGAAATAATTATTTTACGAGTCTTTAAGAAGAGAGGGGACATTTCTAATGCATTCTGTCATCTCTACACTGCCTTCCCTCCTTGGGCTATATGATCTTGGGTTGTATGATCTTATAAGTCTACTGAGGGTTTTTTTTGGGGGTCATGAAGATAATTAAGTAACCTCTAACCTTTTCTAGCTACGTTTTAGCAGATGTGCAACCAAATAGTAACTGTTCAACAACCTATGTATTCCCTAAGCATATAGGTGATATTTTCCTCCAGTTTTCTGGAGAAATTCAATACTACATTAATTAACTCCCAAATTTATTCCACATTCACAATTTATAAGAGTATTTAATTGTTATAAAATATTAGAAAACTATAGAAAACTATTAGAGGAGTCTTCTGTGTTCCCCAAATGTCTTTTTTTAGCAAAGAAATAGAGACGAAGCAAAACCATTTATTAATTTGGAGATTAACTCTATTTATAAGTTGTTAACTCCATTGAAAATTCATTTATCAGTGCATACTATGTTTGATACAAACATGTGCATTCATGATATGTTTGATAGCACCAATTCTCAAGACAAACAATCATTTAAGATCATTATTTTTATTTCATTTTTTGAATGCTGTGGTATTATTGATTTGTTTGTTTGGGCATTATGGCTGGTTTTGCAGTCAGACCTGGCAGTGCTCAGATGCTAAGCCTCACTTTGTGCGTAGGGAACCAGGCAGAGCTGGGAATCAAATCTAAGTTTCCAGCATGAAAGGCGCACACTCAGCCCCGTGAGCCAATCAAGATCATTTTTAAACGCCAGGAAAACTTCAAATAAAAATACAACTTTCATATCCAGAGAATGATTATAGGAGGTAAAGTGCTCAGCTTCCTACTTCTAGTTCAAATGCCTGCCCTGTTTCTGATTCTCCAAGCACTTCCAGGGGTCATTGCTACACACAAAAGCAGGAATAGTCCTTGAGCATCCTAGGTGTGACCCCAAAGCCAAAATAAACCCAACAACAAGAGATACTAGTATGAGTATGAGTATACATTTAAATAAAATCGCCCTTTGATGTTAATTTGCAGATAATGTTTTCTCCATTATTGGTGTAATCTTTCTAAAATCAGGATTTCATACATTGCTGTGAATCTCATAAACTGCTATTGTGTAAGTTGAAGTGCTACTAGACAGTTGGAAAGTCTCTGAATAACTGGGTGGTTGTCCTGTTTGTTTTAGGAGTGAGTTTACTCATACCTCATGGCGCCATCCCAGAGGAGAATTCTTGGGAGATTTATATGTCCATAAACCAAGGTGAACCAAGGTAAGACAAAAAGGATGCTATATTAATGATGTTTGGAATGTGGGATGGAGCATCTCCAGAAAACTTGAAGTTAATAAAAAATGTGATGTCAAGGTGTGGACTATGATGATGATCTGCCTACTATAGAAGGAAAAAAAACTAATCACCAAAAGCATTGGCCAGAATGAAAATAGATAATCTAGATATTAAATACTAAACAGCATGTAGGTGAGCAAGTCATTAGCAGGCCTTTTCCATAAATATTGACTGATTTGCAGTCTTCCAATCAAAGGGAAATAATATTCCCGAAAGTACTCTTCAGTGCTAGGTATTATGGAAATGTAGATAAACCTATGACCTTTCAAGGTCTGTAGAAATCATGCTAAAAGACTTTCCTTCCTTCCCTCCTTCCTTCCCTCCTTCCTTCCTTCCTTCCTTCCTTCCTCCTTTCTCCCTCCCATCCTTCCTTCCTTCCCTCCTTCCTTCCTTCCCTCCTTTCTTTCTGCTTTCCTTCCTTCTTTTCTTCCTTCCTCCTTCCTCCATTCCTTCCTTCCTCCTACCTTCCTTCCTTCCTTCCTTCCTTCCTTCCTTCCTTCCTTCCTTCCTTCCTTCCTTCCTTCCTTCCATCTATCCTTCCTTCCTTCCTTACTTTCTTTCTTTTTTTCTTTTTCTTTCTTTCTAAAATAACCAAGACTTTCTGTCTTTATTGTACACACTTGTCTATGCTCAAGGCTGTGTGCTCAGAGGTTACTCCTGGTAGAGTTTGCAGGACCCTATGGGGTTCTGGAGTCCAAACCCAGGTCAGCCCTGTGCAAGGCAAGGTCTTTAACTCTGTACTATCTCTATAACCCCCCAAAGACCACGTTAAGCCAGTGTCCCTTTATTTAAAAACATGGGTTGCATTTCAAGAGCATGTGGGTCTTCTGACAAATTTCAGCAGGATTGAATTTAGTTATGTGAACATATGTAAATCTTGCTGCTTACTCGTTAATGAAAATATTTGCTTCCTTTCAGAGTGCAACCATAATATTTGTAGAAATATACCTTCCTCTACATAAGATAAACCTTGTTCTCATAAACTTGATATATACTTCTGGCACTTTCAGTCATAACATCTTGGTTATTTTAGAATGGATTTTCTGTTGTTAGCAAAGAACACAAGAAGGGAAAATGCTGAAAGGAGAAACAGTCTGAGAAACAGATGGCTGGAACAGATTTTGATAGATGTCTCCATAAAGGAATTTGTTGATACTCAAGTGGTTTGAACTTCCTGTCCCGTAGAGATTGAGAAGGGGTGGAAGAAAAGATTCAACTAGTTGTCTGTGGTAAGACTCTTGGAGGGCCTTGTGTAGTCTGAGGGATAGGGATGTCAGGTTCTTGGGCTGTTTCCTCAGAGCTAAAGAGTTAGATCATTTGTCTACTGCTTCTAACAAATAGCTCTTGGCCAAGAGGCTGAGAAAGCTTTTAAGAGAATGTTCAATATTTTCATTAAGCAGATCTGTAAGTTGGGCTCTTGGAGTCACCTCTGATTTACATAAGAGAGCTCATTTGCATAAAATTGAAATTATGATCTGTGACTCAAGGCTTTAGATGCATCAGACAGCAAAGATGGCAGAAAAGGCAGAACTCTTTGGTCTCTTGAAAACCCAGATCTATTGTCAGCTTCTTTCCTCACACAAAATCAGTGGGATCTTCAAAACCATAAGCTCTACATAAAGTGTATTTTGTTTTCATAAAGATAGCATTCTGACCGTTTCATTTGGAGTTCCCTTCCTGGCCTAACTGATATGGCTATAATATTCAGCTTCCTCTGAAATCCACCAGGGACTTCTACATCTTTGTAGAGGAGCCAGTCCAGGGCTACTTCACAATTTAGATACCTAATTTACAGCTCACTAGAGTTTCTCTCTCTCTCTCTCTCTCTCTCTGTCTCTCTCTCCCTTCCTCTCTTTTTTCTCTCTTTCTCTCTCTCTCTCTCTCTCTCTCTCTCTCTCTCTCTCTCTCTCTCTCTCTGAAACCAGTAGGAACACTACTCTGTGCTTGAGAGTTGCCCTAACAGTGCAGGAAGAATCCTGTAGTGCTGAAAATATAATTGAGGTCTACATGCCAAGTATGGCCCTAACCTGAACAATTATCTCTGGCTCCCCAGTCCCTATCTGTTATTAGAAGCTTCCCTGGAGATCAGAACTAGAGTGTGACAGAGTGTATCAAACATGCACAGACTAAAATCGCTCAAAAATATGGGAAATGGCATTGGGAGAACATGCTATTGTCAAAGAGAGCAGTGCATAAAAACGCACAGACATCTGTGGACTGAGAGTTATGTGGTCAGTCCCCAGACTCCTCTCTGGTTGTGTAAGCTCCGTATAAACTTGGAGCTTGGATCCATCCTTCTGTATTTGATCCATCCTTCTGTATTCAAGGTATGAAATGATGCTGCTTAGAACAGAACAGCAATGACTCATTCAAGAATCCAGATCTATAAGTTTTGTCCTTCCTGATCTGTCATAAGGGTGGCAAAATAAAATTGGAGGAGAGATATATTATTTTAATATTGTTTAACTTTTCCAGAAATTCCTATCTCTTACGGAAATAGCCAGTCACTGGACTAAAGCCCATTAACTTTCCTTGGCAATCATTACTCCTTCTTAAGTAGCTCCAAAAATATTTATGACAATGAAAAAAAAAATCAAAGGTCTTTCTGCTTTTTAAAAGAAATTCAGGTGAATTGCTTGCCTCCTGTAAATATGACTTAAATTTGTATTCTTCAGCTTTTAATCCTGTGATGAGTCAGGCAAATGCCATTTATGTAACCATGCTGTGCCATCTTGTTTTTGTCAAGTTACTTGAAAACCCACTTTTGGCTTGTGCTATCATTCTGTCATTGTGATATTTGTTGGTTCCGTTGGTTTTTGTGATGCAGGGTGATAAAACCAGAGAGGACCTTATATATGTGGAATATGCGGAATAAAAGTGTCTTTCTCAGAGTCCAGATCACTAGGACAGTGCTGTCTTCTTTCATGATTGCCACTATAAGTATCACAGTTCATCCCATTTTGCTCATGGATATGAGCACTGGGTTTTTCTGACTCCTTTTCACCTCCATTTAGAAGTACAGTGAAGTCTTCCAACCAACGTCTCTATTCCATGTTTAAAAAACCTGTTTTGTTTGTCTACATTAATACATTTGGTCACTGCTTTCTGAGTTCTATCCCTGTGTAGCATGGTCGTGTCTTGGTGGATCTGGAATTGCCTTCATGGATCCAGATTCTATCCCAGATTCTCGGGAATAAGAGTGCATGAAATGACTCATAGTCTTAAATATCTCCCCTGTTTTTAGCTATTCTCCACTAGTTATATTTAGAGATCATGGTAAGTTTTAAGTGTGACTTCTCTTCGTCTGAATTAAATATGCCCTGCCTCCTTTGAAATCTCCTAATGAAATTCCTGGGTGGGGGGGGGGGTAAAATCCAGTTCTAAGAGCGTTCTCTGAACTTGGTAGAAGTAGGGTCAAGTTGCTTTCCTTTTCTGGTATGCCTGCTCTGTGTGCATTTTCAGAGTTGAATAACTAGAAGGATAAATGTTTCCAACCTTCTCTAGCTATCTGGACTGTTGGTTAATTACAATGCTTAGGAAATTATCTTTGTTGACTTTTTGTACCTTTATACATAATTATTGTGCTGGAAGGAGAATGCATCCGGAAAGTAATAATTACTTTGTTTTATTATAACTTGCAAAGTGCATGCTAAGGTTATGATACTTAATGATATAAGCTGGGATTTGATCTCATGATATATGAGTGCTATTCTAATACTCAAGGACAAAGGGATGAAAGATCCCCATCGTTCCTTATTCTTAGTGCATATAAAGAAACTTCTTTCTTGGCTAGAGGGAAAATGCATAAGGTAAAGTACTTGCCTTTTGTGCTACTAAACCTGGTTTGAGTCCGACCACTGCTTATGGCCCACTAGCACTACCAGGGCTTACTCCTGAGCACAAGTCTGGAAGAGTCCCTTAAGAGCCTCTAAGTATGACACAATACCCCCAAAGAGCAAGTGTCTAGCTATGCAGTTCAAATATTAGCTCCTATAAAGAGATGTTTTCTGGAATACCTCTGTAGGAGCATGAGAATTAAACAAGACTGGAAGTCAAGATAAGGTTGAACAAGTTTTCTTACAAGTTACAGGGGATAAAGTACTGTTTTACATAAAATAGAATTGTGAGAAGAAAGAATGGAAGCAAGTTTTACAACAGGGCAGAATTTCAGTAGATTTGATCTTAAGAACTGTTTGAGTTCCATGCCTAAGTGTGAAAGCTTAGACAGTCTTAGAGATACTAGTTTTAGATATGACCATCACTCTAAGTAATGAAACTCTTTGCAACTCTGTCCTCATATGAAAAATCAATATTAGATACTTCTCTGATAGGGGTTATTACAAAAGATAGTGATAAAACAATGTGAAAGATCACTGAACAAGAAAATTTGATACATTTATTTTTGATAAAGCACTCTACCTAGAGTATTTTTCCATTAATCCTGAATGGTAAATAATAGCATTTATTTTAATATTAAAGATCTGAAATTAAGACCAAGTAAAGTTTAGAGTTTTGTTTAGTTTATAACTGAATTGGGAACCCAAAAAAAGATTTACTGACAAACATAATTTTAGACTAAATCACACTCCCCACCTACAAGGCATAATTAGGTATGTTATTCTTGAGTTTAGTAAGACGATGATAGATCACTTTTTGATGAGAGACAGACATCTGTCTAATCATGGAAATGAACCAGGAAATGGATGGGGAGATTTAAATTTTGAGAGGAAAAGTTAAGTTTGTAAATTATTATGGTTATTAATTTTATCTTAGGTTTTATAGAAGGGAATGGAAAAACAGAACAGAGTCCTTAGAACATTCTAAGGATAAACTTAAAAAAAGAACTGATGTCCAGAGTAGCCTCCTAAAATGTCACTTGATCTCAGTCCTAAAAGATGAATAAGAATTTTCTAATAGCTATAACTCAATGAGTATTTTAGCCCAGATATATTTTCAAGTACTTATATAGTATAGTGTAAGGGGAGGGGATATAAAAATCTTGTAAGTCCCCAGGTTAGATCCCTGGCATCCTGTATGCACCCCTGAGCATCACCAGGAGTAATTTTTGAGTGAAGAGCTGGGAGTAACCCCTGAGCGTTGCCAGGTGTAACCCAAAAAGCAAAAAAAAAAAAATAAGAAAAGCTAAATCCACACATTATATCTGCTTTGAAGCCACACTGATTCTGATTCCCACATACTGCCTTCAGCAATTGCCTCCCAACTCTACAGACCTTGTCACAGAGGGAAGGGAAAGAGGGTAGCAGGCACTCAGACACTCATTCACAAAACAGAGAACACTTAGGGACCCCAAATGAACAGCAAACATTATCACCTCTGGAAATGGCAAGAAATTGAGGCTGTCCAAAGTATTATCTGACCTCCTACTGAATTATGTTATTTGGCTAGCTAGCGCCAAGCCATTTCTTATTTTCTTTATAACCTTTGAAAGGTTAAAAGGAGAAGTAAGCATTCTTCAGAAGTCTAACTCTCTTACCAATCTTTACTTTGGAACAGTTTGGGTCTTTTATTCTTAGGGAATTCTTTTATGGGAAAAAGAATATTTTACATCCATACAGTTTTGATAGAATTTTTATAAAATTGAGGTGGTATTTATTTTTATTTAATTAATTACACAGGGGAGTCTTTGGGTCTACACACGGTGGTGTTCAGGTGATCCTGACTCTGAGCTCAAGGATCATTTCTGGCAGAGTTTGATGAATCAAGTGATATCAGGGATAAAACTCTGGTCATGAGTAAGGAAAGCAAGCGCCTTAGCCACATATTGTCTCCCTAACCCCAGTAAATGGGATTAAAAGCTACAAAGATTTCCCTCACGCAATACAATATCACTGTGTCACTGTATCACTGCCTTCCCATTCATCATCGATTTGCTCGAACAGGCACCAGTAACATCTCCATATGTCCTGTTGCCTGCTAGTGTAGCCCAAGGGCATCTGCTTGCTCCAGGAACATGAAGAGCCTCAAACCATTCCATCAGGTCATGGGAATGAGGTCTATAATTGTTACTGGTATTTGACATATCAAATACGACACAGGTAGCTTGCCAGGCTCTGCCGTGCAGGTGGCTGGTCCATCATTAATACAATAATAATTTAAAAAATACACAAATTTAATAATCTTCTTACCACACCTCTTCCAGACATTTTTGGTATACCTCCCCTCCCTATAGTTGGAGTAGAGAAATCTGTAAGAAATTATTATATGGAGCATTATTCTGATAAGCAGTAAAAAGAAACTAAAGGCAAACATTTTTTTCCAATTACCTGGTGTGTAGATATTCCTGATTCAATGCTTAGACTAGTATTAGAAATATATACAATCTTATTGAGGAATTTGCAAATGAACATATATTTTTTCATTTGAACTCAGCCAAATGTGCTGTTTTTTTTCTTTATTTTTTCATCAAATGGTTTGGTTCCTTCAGACACACACACAGCTTGGTTGGAGGGTGGAGATAGATAATGTTTTTAAAAAACATTGTGGGGGCCAGAATGACAGCACAGCAGGTAGAGTGTTTGCCTTGCATGCGGTCTACCTAGATTCGATCCCCGGCATCCCATATGGTCCCCTGAGCACTGCCAGGAGTAATTTCTGTGTGCAGAGCCAGGAGTAACTCCTGAGCATTGCCGTGTGTGACCCAAAAAAGCAAAAATAAAAAAAATTGTGGGTTTTAGGATATAAATAGTGTTATTAATTTAGAGAAGAGAGTTTGAGCCACACCAGTAGTTCTCAGAGCTTATACCTGACTCTGGACTCAGGGTTTTCCCTGCTGGTGCTCACAGGACCATATGTGTTCAATGGTTTGAACCAGAGTAGGCCATGTGGAAGGCAAATGCCTTAACCCCTGAATCTCTCCAGCTTCATGGGTATGACGGTCTTAATAGAATTGGCATGAAAAAAGACCTAAAAAAGACAAGATTAAAAAAAGTAGCTATGGATGATGATCTTGATTGAAAATCTATCTCAGTGGACAGGAACCTGCACCAAATGTATGAGAACCTGATTCAATCTCTGAATTGAATCCTCTACCAAAGACACACTTCTCTACCATAGACACACAAAGATAGACATTGTAATGTGTGTGTGTTTGTGAGTAAAATGGTTTTATTTAACTTTTTAAAATAAATGTAAGGAGAGTCAGATGGATAGAGCAAAGTAAACATTGCAGGTGGTCGTGCAGGCAGCAGAGAATGTCTTATACCTTGTTTACTTGTTAAAAAACACATAGTATAGGCTGTTCCTGTAGAATGGCTCCACAGCAGCAAGTACCACAGTCACTTCTGTATTGCAAACCACAATGCTGTGGAGTTGAGAGAAAGAGATGGAGAGCAAGAAGTAAAGTGCCTGCCATAGAGGCAGACTAGGAGGGTGAGAGTGGTGGGAGGATACTGGGGACCTTGGTGGTGAGAAATTTACACTGGTGGAGGGATGGGTGTTGGAACATTGTGTGAGTGAAACCTGATCTTGAATGTCTTTGAAACTGTGTATTTCATGGTGATTCAATTAAAATAATTACCAGTATCAAAAACAAAAGAACCATTGTCAGAATGCAGTCATCAGCATATGCTTCCTCACATAACATGCCTAGCACACAGGCACTCAGAAATTGTCTGTAGACAGTTCAGGAGACCTCCATTCTTTGCGGCATATATAGAAAATACACATATGATTGATATTCTGTAAGTAAAAATGGGGGTATTCTTTTTTTAATATTTTATTATACCACTGTGAGATATAAATCACAAAGATGTTCATGTTTGGGTTTCAGTCATACAGTGTTCCAGCACTCATCCCTCCACCAGTGCCCATTTCCCACCACCAATGTCCCCTGATTCCCTCCCCCTCCCTCGCCTGCCTCTATGGCAGATTCTTTATCGCTTCTCTCTCTCTCTCTCTTCCTTCTCTTACACATTGTGGATTGCAACACATACATTTAGAGATTATCCAGTATATCTTTTTGCCTATATTCAATGCTCAGTTCTAGACTGAGCATTCATTATCATTTTCTGTGATTATTAGCACACTGTTCCCTTCTCTCTGACTCCCACATTCTTGTGGCAGATTCTGCCTTTGACAAGACCTCCTGATTCATGTTTTGACTGAACTTGGATATTGGTATCATAATAGATATGTATATATACATATATATACATATATATATTTATGTCATGGAAACAAATGAGGTATTCTTAAAATGAATGTTTATTGACACAGACACCTACAACCACTCTAAAACCCTCTTTCCCAACAAAGTTCATGCTTTGAACTTTGAACTATTGCATGTACATTCAACAATGGAACTGATAACCTACTACCAGAGTATTACACTTAGTATAGCAATCCCATTAAGATGATATGTCTTGGCATTACATTGGCACCAGGTCACTACAGCAGCTTAGGGAAGAATGCTAGACCCAAACCTTCTGTCTAAATTTGTATCTTTTTTACCTTTACCAATTTAGAGAATTCACCTACTAGAGTTTGTTTCAAACCATCTTCTATCTCAGGCCCAAAGTCCTAGCTGTCTAACTGCAGAAAAGTTATGGCTATTTGAAATCATTTTCACAATTGATGCTATAAACTCAGCTCAATCACTATTAAGTACAAATAAATTAAGTCCTGGGAACAAAAACAGGATCCTGTATGTATGAGTAATTTATCTCTGATGGAGGTAGGAGTTGAAAGATAATTGTGTTCTTACAACCATCAAATGTCTGGTGTCATGTAAGCTTCTTCTATATTTCTATAATCTGACAAAAGACGGAGCAAATTTTTAAAAGCACCTTAACAGTTGAATTTCAGAACTTGCCAAATGTAATTGCCAGGCTACTAATTCCAATAGCCTTCAGATCTGATGATTAACATCATTTCATTAGACTGGGCACTGCTACTAGACACCCATCATCTTACCCTACCATCTCCCTCTCTATTGATTGAAGAATGATATATGAAGATAAAAAGTCACATTTTGGATGGGAATTAGTATTAAACATGTCTGACTCTTCCTCACCAGAGCTATGGAGAATAGCCAAAGAGTATTTATAAAGTTGGACTCAATTAATGCAGATAACTAGTCTTCTTAGCATTCATCAGTCTCTTGATTTGTTTAATGCTACAAAAAAATATGATTAGAAAGCTTTGAGACGAGAAGCATGCCGGCAAAGCCCAAGAGAATGGTTCAAGTAGCATTTTGGTAATTTCCAGAAGCAAGTATTGCAAACACATAGAGAAGAATCATCCTAACCAGGTGATAAGTGAGATGAATAGCAGTTTGCCAAGTGCTCTCAACTGTAAGGCAAGAGCCTTGGAGAACAAAGTTGTGCTGCCAGAGTGGGGGCTGTAGGCATATTTCCTGAAACTTACAAGAGCTTACAGAGACTGAGAGATGACTCTATGTCATCTTGTTTCCTACAACCTCATTTGGAGTTGCTATCTAGCTATACTGAATCCATTATCATAAATAAGTTGTTCAGAAAAACTTTCCATAAATAATTTGGTCAGGAAAACTTCCTGTCAAAAGTTAAGGAGGGAGAGAACAAGTGTTTTCCTCCGTTTCAACAACAATGTCAGAGGGATAAATACATAGGAAAAGGGATATTTAAATGAGCAGACAATTTATTCTCTCTTCTAATTAAAATCTCAATTCTATTTCAGTGCACAGTTGTATGAGCATTGTGTACCTGGGCTTTTATGTATCTGTGAAAATGATACAGCGGGAGGGGAAGACAGGAACACAATTTTAATTAATATTTTTGGTGAAAAATATCAAGTGAACAGAAATAATTCCTAAGACTTAAGTTAAACTTAAGTCTTAAGTCTTAAGAATGGTTGAACACTAGAACTGAGCATTAAATAGAGGCAAAAAGATACACATGACAACCCTTTAATGTATGTTCTGTAATCCATAGTCTGGAGGGGAAGGAAAAGAGAAAGAGAAACGGAAAGAAATAAAGAACCTGCCATGGAGCAGGGCTGGGGGAGGGGGGGAGGGAACCGGGATGTTGGTGGTGGGAGATGGGCACTGGTGGCGGGATGGGTGCTGGAACACTGTATGACCAAAACCCAAATATGAACTTTTTTAATTGTATATCTTTGTAATTGTAAAAATAAACAATTAAAAAAAAATAAATAAAAGAATGGTTGAACAATTGCCGCATGTTCAAGGCTGGACTATGACAAATTACTCATACATACAGGATCCTGTTTTTGTTCCCAGGACTGAATTTATTTGTACTTAATAGTGATTGAGCTGAGTTTATAGCATAAATTGTGAAAATGATTTCAAATAGCCAAAAACTTGAACAATTGCCAACTGTTCAGGCTGGACTCCATTGCTTCGATGAGCTCCACCCAGAAATCAATTCGTTGAGAAACTCAGTGTTTTGGAAACCAGTCAGGGACTCTCTGCGGTACCGCAGGGGTGCCAGGTTTTGCCGCCCCGTTGGAGTTGGTCATTACAGACAACGGCTGTTCTCTTGAGTTTAGACAACTGGTCCACAGTGAACCACATTGTCTTTGAGAAGAGTTTCCATGACAACCTCCCTTTTTTTTTTTTTTTTGCTTTTTTTTGGGTCACACCGGCGCGATGCTCAGGGGTTCCTCATGGCTCTGCACTCAGGAATCACTCCTGGCGGTGCTCGGGGGACCATATGGGATGCCGGGATTGAACCCAGGCCGGCACAAGCCGGCCTCTGTCAAGGCAAACGCCCTGCCAGTTGGGCTATCACTCCGCCCCCAACAACCTCCCTTTTCAAGAGCCTTGCAACAAGCCAGATGACCCCCTCCGCCACTCCATGAGGGCCTCCATTTTCCACATCCGGACTTCCCTCTGGTCAGAACTCCACCCAGCCAACCAGCCTATCACAGCCCGGCTCATCGAGATCCATCCTGCAGCAGTCTTTTTAAATCCAGCTCAGGTTCATCAATAAATGCTGGATTTAGAGATGACTACAAGAGTATGCTACCCTCACGGCAGAGCCTGGCAAGCTACCCATGTTGTATTTGATATGCCAAATGCCAGTAACAATTTTAGACCTCATTCCCATGACCTGATGGAATGGTTTGAGGCTCTTTATGTTCCTGGAGCAAGCAGGTGCCTTTGGGCTCTACTAGCATGAGACAGGACATATGGAGATGTTACTGGTACCCGCTCGAGCAAATTGATGATGAGCGGGAAGACAGTGATACAGTGAAGTTAAACAAGTGTAACACCTAAATATTCCTAATATTCCTGGAAAGTCATGGAATTAAAATGAAATATCTTTAAATAACCTGCTACCATGGACAGTTCCACTCAGCAAGCTCAACAAGAGGGAATATTCACTTAACATTATAGCATAGGGAAGCCCCCAAAAGAAAATGCAGTCAGTCTAGTAAGTGGTAATGTCATGATGGGATAAAGTGGTAACCAAAATACACAGGTATTGGTGCAGGAAGGAAAGGATGAACCCTGTCTAAAGACTAAAGGGAGATTCAGAGAGAAAGTGATAAGTATCTTAAAATCTAAAATAATACTAGAGAGAGAATTCAATGACACAATCTCTCATAGGATTCTCATGCCTGCATGCAGGAGGCCTCAGCTTTACGTCCCCACCAATACTACATTGGCCACATAGGTACTGTCAGAAGCAATCACCAAGTACCAATGCAAGAGTAGCCTCTGAACATTACTCAGTACACTGAAACACAGAAAGCAATGGACATTCCAATTAAAACCAATAGTACTGCAAAGGCACATAGTTGTAATGAGCATCAGATATTTCACAACTAAGCAAATTAGAACAAAATAGGAAAGAGCAGTTGATAAGGAATGAGGTAGAAAAGATAAGGAAAGACTAAACCAAAATTTGCAAATGTATTGACCTACCAATGCTTTTCAGGAAAAAATGGCTGTTAGGCTTTGTAAATCCACCTTCTTTACACAGTCATAAAATTGTCCAGGCTCCTACCAATACCCACCCGCAACTGTGCCAGTGCCGGCTTAGTCTTCAAGCCCGTGTTCTCCCTTGAACATGCTTGTATCTATGCTTCTTCGCTTGCTATTTCTCTGAAGAAGCAAGCCTGTTTTCTCGAACATGTGCTTAATATGTACTTTTCCCTTTCTCACCCTTCACATCTTTCTAAGGAAGTTTCAATAAAACTTTCTTGCTTCACTACCCCCCCTGAAATATAAAAAAAAAGCTGTTCAATGGCTTCCCAGAGGCAACATTACACTGGAATAAACCCGATGCCGGTTGCCTGCTGCATAGTGGAAACGAAAATTTGCTTGATGGGAAGGAATTAAGGAGGTTTAATATTAGAAAGACTTGATGTAATTAATATTTTATCTTTGTAATCTGCTTCATTTCAGCTGTCACTGTCCAAATTCTTCACAACACACCCCTCCATGAACACAGCAAACAAAAAATGTCATTTTGACTGATCCAAGCATGAATAGTGCCCCTTGGCCCTCGGAAGTAACTCAATTTCAACAACAAATTATAGTCACTCTACTGTTGAGTGTCCTTGTCTCTAGTGGTGAACATTTTAAATCCTTTCTCTAATCCCCACATTGCTATCAGTGGGGAGTTGGAGAGACTTGGGGAGTGAAAAGATGAAGTGGGGTGAAAAAGATGAAGAAGTGGAGATAATTTCTAGAATTCTGACTTGGGAGCTGATGATTAATTAGTAGAGAGAGATTTGACAGCTGAAGGTCACCTGAGAATTTGAGATAATTGTTGCTCTGGGAGCAACTTTGGATTTCTTCTTAGGGAATAAACACAGCTTTTTAATTTATGAGAAGTAGGAAGAAAATTGATTAAAAGAGAAATAAAAGGCAACATAATATTTATAACCAAGAAAAATTATGACTTTTAAATTAAAATATGTGTAGAATTTTGGCTAGAGTATATGAATAGCAATATTGCTTTGCACAAGATGTCCTAAACTTGGGAATAGACTTTAGTTTTTACTGCCTCATGAATGGCAAAATCTGGCTTCAGGTTTACTGTCATAGTTAGGGAGGAATCTAAAATTTCAGCACTCAATGATGTGAACTCATAATGTAACATTATGTCAGGAAATTTGTGCAGATATATATCTATTGGCGTTACATGGTAAATAAATTATCAAGACCAAGATGAGACAGTAGAATGAAGAGAACACAGGGGTTGCAGAATCTGTTACAATCCCCCTTGCTGCTAATAGGCCAAGTAGCTTTAAGTAAATCAGTTTCTATCTCTAGGCTGCATCCTTTTCTCAATGTTTGTATTACTAACTTCATTGTAGGATTTGAGCAATTTTAAAATTGCTTCATTTACTGGGACTGGAAAGGTAGTGCAGCAGGTAGGGCATTGGCCTTGCATGCACCCAGTCCAGCTCAATTCTTGACACCCCACATGGCCCCAGGAAGCCTGCCAAGTGTAATTACAAAGCATAGAGTCCGGCATAAACCCTGCCAACCTCTGGGTGTAGTCCAAAAACAAAATAACAAAATAAAATTTACAAATTCTTCATGTGTTGAAAATTCTATACCAACCAGGTAACATAAAATTGCTACTTTTTTTCTATCATTACTTTTGCCTATTCTGTATAGACAGTTCTATAGAAAGTTCATGAAACTTGCTATGGCTCTTCCCAATAATGCTGATTTTTTTTTCTTTCTGACTACTGTCCCATTCTTAGAAGGAAGATTAATTCAGCTGCAGAAATCATATTAGCTTTTTAATAGCAAATCTCTAAAAAAAGCCTTGCAAAAATATAAGGACTACCTGCTTCACTTTCTTTGAGGCTATTTCTATAGCTAATAACTTTCTGAACTATGATTTATTATTTGAATGTGATTTAAATGTTCAGCTAATGGATCCAAATGGTGTTTTCCAGATAAGTTGGTACTCGGACATCAATAATCAGTCAGGCTAGGCAGGTTACTTATGTCACTTTGAACCAACTCTGTGGCAATTTCTTTGTCACAGTCCATGCTTGGTAGATATGGATAGAAATTAATATATTATTGTTATCCAATTTTGTTCTTTGACCAGTCATGGATTTGAATCCAGTTTGCAGGTTTATGTGAACTTTAGAAAATTTTATTGGAAGCATAAAACTGATGGCATATACCTATCCCTTCGAGGAAATTTGGCATTAATTAATTCCATAACAGGTAAAAGAACAACTGGGGAAAGGTGATTTCTGGTAACAAAGGGCCTCTTTCTGCCAGCACAAGGGGAATAAATTGCTGCCATTTGGGAAACACATTAATTCTCTCAGTCTACCTGTGCCAGGCAATAGAATAAAAGGGCAATTTATCAAATGGTATCTTAATGGCCTAGATGGGTTAATGCACCTTTTGCTGGAGATTGTGCTCTTTTCCGTAGTCCAATCATGATGGTTTCTTCACAAAGTCATCCAGCTTAGAATATAACTCCATTGTGCCCAAAAAGTGATGAGAAGAAAAGTAGATAAAGAGAAAAAAACAAAAGGACAAGGAATTTTCACATAATCATTTTAAGATCTGCTTTTTAATATAAAATCTACGTTTACTATACCATGCTCTTTACCATCATATCATATCAAACCCTCTTTTGTCCAAAGCAAATATCCATCAATAAAAGTTGCCATTTTTTTAATCATAGTAAATTTAAAGCCTACATGAGCTCACAATATGAAGTGATTAGAGTGGTCCAGAGGAATCTTTAATTAAAGGTGCCATTGACAGGATAACAATTGTATGCAAATGTTTTAATAGATTAGAATGAAAGGTGCATCTTCATTCAATAAGAATAAAGTCATTGGTTCATGAGTTTGATTGCACATTGTAAAGGAACATGACATTCTGTAATTATTTTTATTTCCATGTGCCATCACTTTTATTGCCCATGCTGTATGTAGAAATAACTTGTGCTATTAAGATATTTAACACATTATCACCCTGTCTACTTCATTAGAGATAACCTAATCTAAATTCCAGAAAATACCAACCCTTTCTTCTATTCATGCTTTCTGTCTCTTAAGAACTTAGATGATGCCCTTCCCAGGTCCCTTTGGTTGAAATCTTGTAGACAAATCAAGACTCCATAAATTTCTGTACAGATGTGGATCTTTACTTTGAAAAATAGATTTGGGTGCCAGGAGTAGAAATAATGAAGATGAATCAAAGGTGAATCCATACCTCACTATGATTGGGGTGCCTAGCGATAGCAGTGGACCAAGTGATAGCAGCAGAGGAGGTCTGTGTAGGCGTAGGGACTGCAAAGGGATGAATCCTCAAATAGTCTGATTCTAGACAGAACAGCTCCTAAGTCATGCCTGCATCCTAACCCTGGAATCCATGAATATGCTAAAGATGGGATGAAAGCTAAGGATTTTGCAAGGGAAAATTAGCCTGCAATATGCAGGTGAGCCCAATATAAAGGCCTTCAGAAAAGAAGCGCAGCATTTCAAAGTCAGAAACAGAGACAAAAGCACTATGCTTGTACTTCTGATTTACACCTGGATGCTTAGTTTCTCCTGCTACTTTTTTCTATCATTACCTTTGTCTATTCTGTGTAGATAGTTATCTATGGGTGAAAGGCCTCTAGATTTAAATTTTGAAAGGGAAAATAAGAAAACAAAAGCAGGTACTCTAGTGGAGGCCGTGGTGTTGGAATGATGTATGCAGAACCCTGTCATTGATAGTACTATAAATCAAGGTACCTAAAATAAAATTCAGACTTTTTTTATGAAAAGCAATGTTCTCTCTCTGTCTCTCTCTCTCTTTCTCACCTCCAGAGAGAAGACAGTGTTACTGACACGTACATTTCAGTTGCTGACATGTCTCACCTGCAGAACTGTATGATAGTAACTTTGTGTTGCTTTAGTCAGTGACTGCAGTATAGCAATATTAGGAGACTGTCTTTGTTGTGAACACTGCACTGAAGCCTTTCTGTGGTGACTATGAGTATAATCTTAGCAACTCTCATGCCAGTTATTTTGACTTAGAAGAAACTCTAGGCTTGGAGAATATGTAGCAAGAAACATCTGTTCTTTCCTTTCCTTCCGTTGTGCAGACCCAGCCACTCAACCCCCAGTACACATACATTCCTTACCCAGAAAAAAAACAGGAGCTTTGAGCCTAAGCTGCATTACATGGAAAGTGTGACATTGGCCATATCACTCCATGCCCCTGCATGCATATCTATTTGTACATCTGAAGACTTAAGATGGGAATGACTTCTCCCTTCAAGATGGGCCAGATTACTCCCCGGCCTTTCCGAGGCTGATATCAAGTGATTTTGTGAAATGGGATTCAGGTTTTCTCCTAGAAGGCTGTTTTCTCCATTCAAAATGTAAATGAATAAACAACTGAGTAGATATGAAAAATGTTGCGGCAGTATGCTACGGAAATCCATTCTCCTCCCTCACCCCTCACATCTTTCACTTAAAAAGCACTTTCAGTGAACCATCATTCCACTTCTAGTAAACAAGCTAAATGCAGGCCTGACACTGCATGAAAGATGAAGCTTAAATTGTGTCTAGGAACTGGTGATTTACACTTGATTTGTGATTCCTTTAGTATATTAATTGGTAAACACCCTATGAATGTGTGTGTAAACTAAAACCGTTTAACATATGCAAACAGTTTAATCTCTCAGTGTGGGGATGCTCCCCTTTCAGCAAATTCGGCTACTCATTCCACAGTACGCACAATTCCCCTCCCACTCCAACCCTCCTTGTGCCATCTCCCTTCTTGCGATCCTATTTCAGATAATACCATGTGTGCGACCCAGATCTTTAAACCCTTTAATACCAGAGCCATATGCTTCTATCTTCAGTGAGTTGCACTCATTGCTTTCTGCAATGCGCTGCTCTAACTATTCCTTTCCCTGCTCCAACTAATGGAATATAATAGCTGGGTGGAACTGTAACATTACTTCCAGTTATTGATAATCAACCCCTGAACCAATCATTCTTCCTCTCTTATTAAAACATAAACAGCTAGAGAAAGACAATGCAGGAACGGTCTCTCTGCAGTTGAATTTTCAGTCATACTTGCCTTCATATTGTCTTTAAACTTCACCAGCATCCAGATTCCATTTGCCTATTTGATCAGTATTTGACACATCACCGAGGCCGCTCTGCATTGCTTGGGATATTTTCTCAAAAAATTATGTCACATTATTCAAATGTTAATACCAGGTCTATCTTCTATGAAGGGACTGCAATAAAATGAACAAGTTTCTCCAGTATCCCTGAAAGACAGAATCAGACTCTTCATTAGTGATATTCAGGAATATAATTTTTAAGAAGTTGCTCAAAAAATTCTAAACCACATTTATTTAGAACCACTTAATAAGTAAGAGAAGGATCTCTTATGAGATTTTATGCAATATTACCTTTTCCCTTTTTCTGTTCTTCATTCTCTATTCTCCCTTTCCAGAAATTATTTTATTAAATACAGATGAGAGTTAATGCCTCAGAAGATTTACTCACTGTGACTGGGCCCAATTGTGTCTATAAGGCTAATGTCTGCAAGATCTTCTGCAGAAGTTCAGCCCATTTCCTGCCATCTATGGTCATCACTAGAAAAAGTCAAGAATCGTATCCAAGAAAGAAAACTCAAACTTTTATTTTTATCTGTAACAATGTTAGCATACAAAGTCAGCATATGGGGCAAAAGGCATGCAGGGGTTGCACTGCTTCTCATTGGGCAGACATTTATATTTTAGCATTATGTTGCCATCTGAGCTCTAATTTTAGAACTTAAATACATCTTCCATCTATCTGCCCTTTAGGTCTATTCCATTAAATATAATTTAATTATATATCAACACAGGGTTTGGCATAGTAAAACTATCATTACTCTCCTGCCTGCACTCCTGACTGATACCCTAGGAAAGGTGATCAAATCTACATTAATCTATAATATAAACCATAAGGAGGAGATGGGGAAACAATAATTACCAAGCACAGCATGAAAGGCAATAACAATGAAAATCTCCTTATAAAATATGGGACTTGTTTTTTTGAGGAGCGTGACAGATTACTTATCTAGGTTCTGTTGAAGAGCAGAAGCAGAATCTGTGCATACCGCTGCTGACCCGCCCTGGTTAGCATTCCCCAACATGGTTTCTTCTTGGCACTAGTGTGCATAAAGGCCCTGCTGAATCTCCATTGCATGAAAATATTTGGAGCAGATATCTCCTTCCATCTTTCATGTGACCCATCACATGTCCATACATGCACACCCAAACTTTGTGGTTATCTACTAACACTGCTGATTTCACTGCATAAATTCTGGAAAAATTATCCCTGAGGCCTTTTCTCATTCATTCCATTTTGTTTACTTAATTTCAAATTTAAGGAAAAGGGTTAGAAGAATATATCAGAACTCCCAACTATCCGGTACCTAATATTTACAAACGTCAATATTTTATATTTGTTCTCTTCTCTTTCTCTCCCCATTGGTTTATTTATATGCACAAAAATATTCATGCACACATTTTAAACAATGAACAAGATATCCCTTTATCACTATATGTACCATTGTGCATATCCTCAGAGAAACTCTGTTCGTCATGGCATAATTCCCAAGATTAGGCAGTAAATATTATTGCAATATTGTTACCTACTTCACAAACTTTATTGATCTATTACCTGTTGACAGAATAATGTTCTTTATATCAAAAGAAAATCCAATTCACCCATGTGATTCTATTCTGATAAATCTCCTTTAATCTGGAACAATACCTGAATATTTGTGGTGGGGGATGCTTTTCAGTTAAAGTCTTAACTATTCATCAACTAAGTTTTTTCTTTCGCTTAGACTCATAATATGTATTGATCACACTGGACCAAACTGAGTGCTAAAAAGGAGGTGAAGTGATATGCATGCTTGCTCTTTTGGTAGCAGTATTGCAAACACCGTGCCAGATGGAAAATAAGAGAAGTTTAGTGTGTCTGTGTTTGTCTCTGTGTGTGTGTGTGTGTGTGAGAGGGGGGGAGGCAGGGAGAGAAAGTAAAGGCAAACTGTTGGGGGGAGGGTTATGCTGGAGGGAAACTAGGGACATTGGTGGCAGAAAATATATACTGGTGAAGGGATGGTGTTGGAACATTATATGACTGAAACTCAATCATGAGCAATTTTGTAACTTTATATCCCCTGGTGATTCAATATGGCAGATCCAGGTTTGATCCCAGGTGCCTCATATGGTTCCCAGAGATGCCCTGGAATGATCCTGAGCACAGAACCAGGAGTAAACCCTGAGCACTTCCAACCGTGGCCCAAAACCATCACCACCCTCCGTCCCTCCCGCCAAATATTATAATTCCTAAAAAGGAGAAAAACTGAAATATGTAGGCATAAATCTGACACGGAATGTACAGTACTTGTATGCTAGAAATTCTACAGGACTAATGAAAATCAAAGATTCTTGAAGAAAAAGATCCTGGACTGGCGGCGTTCTCACCCTGGCCTGCCATCCCAGCAGAGCCTTGCTAGAAGCCAGAGGAACCCCTGCACCATGAGGGCTGCCATTTTCAACATCCGAACTCCACCGCCCTTCAGAGCCACCCAAGTGAAAAACTGATCTCTCCCTGTTGCTTCGTTTCATCAGTAAATACACGAAATGAGAGCCTACTACTGAGAGTATACCACCTGCATGGCAGAGCCTGGCAAGCTTCCCATGTTGTATTTGATATGCCAAAAACCAGTAACAATTATAAACCTCATTTTCATGACCTGAGGAAATGGTTTGAGGCTTTTCATGTTCCTGGAGCGAGCAGGTGCCTTCGGGCTACACTAACACATGATTGGACATATGGAGATGTTACTGGTTTCCGCTTGAGCAAATCGATGAACAACGGGAAGACAAGTGATACAGTACACTTGTCTTCCCGTTGTTCATCGATTTGCTCAAGCTGGCATCAGCAATTTTGTATGTGTGTGTGTATATATATATATATATATATATATATATACGTGTGTGTATATATATGTGTGTGTGTGTATATATATGTGTATGTATATATATACGTGTGTGTATATATGTGTGTGTGTGTGTGTATATATATATATATCTCACTGTATCACTGTCACTGTCTTCCCATTGTTCATCGATTTGCTCGAGTGGGCACTAGTAACATCTAGTAACATCTAGTAACTAGTAACATCTCCATTAGTCCTGTCACAAGCAAGTGTAACCCAAGGGCATCTGCTTGCTCCAGGGACAGAAGGAGCCCGAAACCATTATTCAGGTCATGGAACTGAGGTCCATAATTGTTACTAGTTTTTGGCATATCAAGTAAATAAAAGACGGGTAGCATGCCAGGCTCTGCTGTGTAGGTGGTATAGTCTCAGTAGAAGGCTCTCATCTCGAGCATTTACTGATGAAACTTAAAGGGGGAAGATCAGGTTTTCTCTTGGATGGAGCTCTGAGGAACTATGGAGTCTTTTTTTTAACATTTTATTATACCACCGTGAGATATACAATTACAACGTTGTTCACTCTTGGGGTTTCGGTCACACAGTGTTCCAGCACCCGCCCTCCACAGTGCCACTCAACCACCACCCATGTCCCCAATTCCCTCCCCCTCCACGTCCTGCCTAAATGGCAGGTTCTTTATCTACTCTCTCTCTCCCTCTCTCTCCTCCTTCTCCCACACATTGTGGGTTACACTACGTACACTTAGAAGCCATCATTTCCATTTTTTGTCTGTATTTAATGCTCAGTTCTATGTTGGTATCAGACCTTTTGACATTTATTCACACATGTTCCCTTCTCTACCTTACCTAACTGTCGGGCGCCCCACCGGTCCCGACAGTGCCGGGAAGCGAGTTCCCTTCTATCTCCGAAGCCGGCGAGGAATGGATTAAAACTCAGGAATCCGATGCAGTTTTAAAAGGCTTTACTTATCACAGGTTCAGGCATACAAATCAGCAAAAGGAAAAGCCGGTGCTTAGGATTCCAGGCTAGAACCCCAGCCACGTGTAGGCCAAGATGGCGACCACTACATGTAAAGGAGAAAAAGTTTCCAAGGGGAATGAGCGCTCACAAGGAGAGATCCCACAAAGAAGAAGGCCAAAAGCCAAAAGCCAAAAGCCGCAGGAGCCAAAAGCTGAAGGCTGAGGAACCAAAGGCAAAAGGTGAAGGGGCCTCAAGTCAGCCCCTTATATACACCAAAGTAACCCAATCAGGAGGTTGTCATGCCAACAAAGAACCCTAAACAGAGTGTAGTGCCACACCCTATTGCAGGTATAAACAAAGGTTACACCAAGGACTAATCCCGAGATTATCTCTTATGTAAAACACTGGAGAGAGAGGGGGCTGATATAAAGTAATACATCTTAACTTCATGAGCTTCATGTAATCTAGATGGTACCCACAAGGTCCTTATTATTATCTGCACCAGGGTGATTCTGAGTATCTTGTTCTCATGTACTGAAAGGGTCATACTCGCCTGCTTAGAGCAAACTAGTATGATCCTTCCTATAGTCTTCCTATAGTCTCAGTGTAGCCAGGGTGGTAGTCTCCTGGTAAATTCTAACTGTCCCACGCTGGGTGCAGTGGGTATAAAGAGGAGCTGTGCCCAATCTAGAAAACATAGAAGTCTTAGTAGATGTATAAGTCAGAAGTTATTCAATCAAGGTGACTTCTGTAACTGCCACACCCTCTAGAAGTGTTTACATAGAAGAGAGATCTCATTAGAATGAACATTGGCTTAAATAAGATTAAGCTGGGAGTGAGCAAAACAACAAAACTCCCAGATTAGCTAAACATGTCCTCCAACAACCCAACTGTAAGGTCTCAATTCACATTATGCAAACTAGTAGTAGTAATAATAATAAATTATAACATAAAAGTAATGGACTAAAAGTGAATATGGCTGAGATAAAGAAAGACAATAAAAGGCAGAAATTAACATACAAATTTGAAGAACTCATAATTGATTGTCTTAGAGAGATAAGCAACGAAACTAAATGCAGAGATATGAATCAGAGGTGCAGTACAGGTGGTGTATGTGCTTTGCTTGTATGAAGCTGTGGTTCATTCCCCAACACCCTTTAAAAAGATTAAGCTGGGAGTGGGCAAAACAACAAAACTCCCAGATTAGCTAAACATGTCCTCCAACACCTAACCTCCTGGCTCCCACGCGTTTGTGGTAATTTCCACTTTTGGTAAGATCACCTGGTATATTTATGTCATGCAAATAAATGCAGTCATTCTATGTCTCTCTCTTTCCTTCTGACTAATTTCACTCAACATGATTCTTTCCATGTCCATCCGTTTATAGGCAAATTTCATAACTTCATTTTTCCTGTCAGCTGCATAGTATTCCATTGTGTAGATGTACCACAGTTTCTTTATCCAGTCATCAGTTCTCGGGCATACTGGTTGTTTCCAGGTTCTGGCTATTGTGAATAGTGCTGCTATGAAAATAAAAGTGTGGATTGTGTTTCCGCTGTGTGTTTTTGACTTCCCAGGGTATATTCCCAGGAGTGGTATGGTTGGGTCAAAGGGGAGCTCAGTTTCTAGTCTTTGGAGGAATGTCCATATTGTTTTCCAGAAAGGTTGTACAAGTCAACATTCCTACCAACAGTGTATGAGAGTCCCCTTTTCCCGCATCCATGCCAGCACTTGTTGCTTTTACCCTTTTGGATATGGGCCATTCTCTGTGGTGGAACTATGGAGTCTTGATGTTGAGAATGACTGACTGTATGATGTATGATTTGCTCTGGCTTTCTGGCTTCTTGCTAGGCTTACTGGTATCAGTTACAACCTATCTGAACTGCATAAAATGCATAAATGTGAAAGATCTTGGCAAGGACCTTATCCTAAAATCAGCATTCTCTAAGAATATAGTGCGGCCGCTTTGCGGCCGTGCACCAAGGGAGCTGTGGGTCTGGCATTGGGGGTCTCTCTCTTCCGGGGCAACTGGCATGGAGGCAGAGGAAAGGGCAGGGCCCAAAACATCACTCTGAGTCCGGCCTGCATGGTCTCTCCCCACCCATGAGAGCAAACCCTTGGAACACACATATATAATATTTGTGTGTTACTCTAATAACATTCAGAGCAGGAATATTTGCATCTGAGAAAATAAGCCACAGACACATGGTTTACCTTCTTCCCCACTGTGGTCGTCATTACCACAGTGGTAATGGAATGGGCAGAGCAGGGCTGTCATGATGGGCAAACTACCATGAAGAGGAAAGAAAGCCACAAGTATCTCTTTACCAGCTTCAAATGTTCTCTGTAATTATTCTTCAGTTCTTGGATCTCTTTCTGGTCACTAACCCATGCTGGCCATACAGTTCTTCCTTTCTTATGAGATGGCCAGGGAAGGTTTTCATCTTGAGCCTTAGGAGCACATCCTTCTGCCATAGGAGGTTTGCAGTTGGGAAATACTGAACCCGCAAAACAAGCAGGATTTCCCTATTTCTTGAACTCTTACTTGTCCTTTGCAAACAGAAATTTGGATCCACCCCATGTTCTGATATATTTGCTCAACAAGCCACCTCTTTATACAGACCTGACTCTTAACTTATTGATCTTTTTATACTCATAACATTCCTAAATATGATCAGGATATATGTGTGGAGAGAGAGCATACTGAGCAAGTATCCAAAGACCCAACAACAAAGCGTTTCCGTCTAGGTTAGATGGTTATGTCCTGAATTTGTTCAAATGATGGTTCTGAGATCTCTGCTATTATTGTTAGCTCGGAGTTATTATACATTCACAGCAATTTAGAACAACACACTGTTTTTTCTTGAGCTAGAGCCTGAATGTTTTTTATCATGTATTATATAATGTGGGAAAACTTAAATGCCATCCGTGTTTTCTTTGCAGCTCTTCATATTAGCCCAGGCGCAATTAAAGAATATTCTTCCCAGCCCTCCGGCCTTAGATACCCTAATCCGTAGCCATGGCTACACACTTGGGGACTATGCTCCCCACCCCTATCTTCCCATGAGATCTCACAAGATTCAAGATATCTTACAGGAAATATCAGAGAAAGAAAGTGCTCATGGTCACAGAGAACTGGAGCTGAGTCCAAAATGTCAGGCTCTTCTGTGACCGTTGCTTGACTGACTTCTCGGTGACCTTTTGTTGTGAACACCTGCCTCCAGAGGTGTGTCAAGAGCTTTAATTAGTATTTGTAAATCTCCCTGATTGCCACCAATAGGAGGTAGAGGTAAAGGGCAAGGTTTTATTAATCCTGCAGAGATGGAGAGATTAAGTCTTGTTCCTTTTGCAGAGCGAGAGACCTACACTCACAGACACTATTTTCACAGCAGGAGGATTAGGTATAAATCTTTATTTACTTCCTGTGCACTTATGAAAATGCGCAATGCCTGCTTAATGCAATGTTCTCTTTCCTTTCTGCACCACTCGCTATGGACCACCTCTATTCCTCTTGCTATTTAAGTTATTACCAAACGGAGTCTTGCTATTCACCACGAGTGTGAGAGTTCATCTAATTAGCTGATTTCAGTTCATTTGGCATTAAATAATTCCCCAAATTCCCATATGTTTGAACAATATGTTCAACAAGGGGGATGATTTTCTGAGAGCAATTAAATAGTTCTTTTTAGGAGAGCTTGTCATGGGTCACTCATAAGCATCCCTGCTATTCCTGTCTTGATGAATGGAACGGCAATTATGGGGAAAGCGCTCAGCCCTCCCCAAGGCCGCTGGCGGGCAGCCACGTGCAGCCTTCCACTTCACGCTGCTTGTCGCGCGTATTTGAATTTTCCCTCTTTTCTCCAAATCACCAGTTTATTGTTCTAGGCTATCCATGTAACATTTGTTATTGCTAATATGCTGCTTTCCCAGCTCTGCCCACTTTACTTGCCTGTCCTGCTGAAGGTAAATGCAGACGGATTTCCTGGGTCTGCAATACTTTGCTTGCACAAGGAGAGCTAAGAGCTATGAATTGCAGTTACTTGTGTGGCCATACCTGAGTGTTTTGTTTTCTAGGTGTCTCCAATGCTTCTTGGGGAGTGAGGGGGACAGTGTCATCATGTTCAGGCCTGTTTTAGGTTCCAGAGTTAGAAGATGCATCTGCTCAGTTACATGCATTGACTTTTATTACAGCAGCAAATTATAGATAATGAGCTGGTATGTGACCATTAGGAACCTGAGAGAGAGTGCATGCAACAACAAACGGGGCAACAATCAGTTTAGAAATTAATAATATGCTAGAAAAAGTATCATAGAAAAACTGTTTATACAAATGCATGGGAGGAAAGATGCTACCTTTTGATGATAAATTTCATCTTTATCTTGTTTAAAGGGTTGCTTTTAAAAAAAACTAGGACTGTCATATGAAATGTTCTTCCTAAGCAGGGGGAAAGTGGACATAATTCTTTCAGTCCTCACCTTCATGTAGATGGTTCATCTGAGAGTCCTAAATTGCTTTATTGATGATTTTCTGAAACTCTGTACTTCTTACATGTGATAATGCGGCAAAAAATATCAAATAACAAGTTCAAAAACACATAGGCAGTTGATAAAACAATATAAAGAAAACTGGGTTCTTCTCAGTGATAACTGTCTTATAAACTACACCCCACATCCCACACACCCATACTGGGAGCTGAGTTTTTTTTAAAGGACAAGAAAATAAAAGAGGGGGAGATTCAATGAGATGAGATCAATTCTTTTAAAATTGTACTGTTATCTTTTCCATGATTCTGCATTCCCACTGTAAATAATTCAGAGTGCAGTAAAATCTGAACACCGGGTTTGGGTAGAATGATATAAATTTAGACCTAGAGTGGGAAAGAGTTGAAAGATCTATATTTATGCATTTGATTTATTCCCATTTATAACTGTCTACTCTGCCATCGCTATATAACCTATATATTTTGTGGAGCAAAAAATAAATGCTTTAAAACCAAAAGAGTTCTACTCAATCTGGTTATACTTGAACATTGTTTTGTCCCATAATAATTTGTTTTATTATTTGCTAACATTGAAAATATGTGTGGATTGTGTTGCTGGGAGAATGGACTCTGATGGGAAGATGACCATTTCCATTAAGTTCTGTTTTTACTTATAATTTTTTAAAATGTTTATTATAACACCATGAGATAGACATTTACAAAGCTGTTCATAATTGGGTCAGTCATACAATGTTGCAGTGCTCAGTCCTCCACCAGTGTACATTTCCCACCACCAGTGTTCCCAAGATTCCCTCCACCCTCCTGGATAGCAGGCACTTTTCCTCTTCTTCTCGCTTTCCCTCTCCTCTCTCCTTTCCTTGTCCTCTCTCTCTCTCTCTCTCTCTCTCTCTCTCTCTCTCTCTCTCTCTCTCTCTCCCTCTCACATTTAGGGGTTATCATGCTTATTCCTTTGCCTACATTCAATGCTCAGTTCTAGTCTGTTGTTAACATTTCCAACAATTAGTAGAACACTGGTATATATTTATATCCCACAGATGAATGCAGTCATTCTATATCTGCCCTTTCCCTTCTGACTGATTTCACTAAGCATGAAAATCTCCATGTCCATCCATTTATAGACAAATTTCATGACTTTGTATACTTTTTTTTTTGCTTTTTTGGGTCACACCCAGCAATGCTCAGGGGTTAGTCCTGGCTCTGCACTCAGGAATTAAAACTGGTGGTGCTCAGAGGATCATATAATACGCCAGGGTTTGAACCCGTGTCAACCACATCCAAGACAAACACCCTATCCGCTTTACTATTGCTCCAGCACCTCCATGCAGTTCTTGTCTTTAGACATTCACCACGTTATCACCAAGAATAAAGATTCAACACCTGGTATTGACACAGCAGCTAGATCTGCTTTATTTTTGTTCTGCTATAAGTTTCTGAGGAAGCACTTTCCATCTTTTTTGTTTGTTTGTTTGTTTGGTTTTGGGTCATATCCTGCAGTGTTCAGGAATCACTCCTAGCTCTGCACTCAGTGATCCATTCTGGCAGGCTCAGTGCACCCTATGGGATACCAGGGATTGAACCTGGGTCAGTTTGTGCAAAGCAAGCACTAAGCACTTCATCCTCTGGACTATCTCTCCTGCTTCACCATTTGCCATCTTGCATGTTAAAGCCTCTCTTTGAAATCTAAATTCACTCTCTGTCTTTGTGCATCAGATTGAGTGACTTTCCTCCAGAGCAGTCCCCTGCACAAGTTTTCAATCTAGGAGGGAATCCTGGAGAAATCTATTGTTCAGTCTAACTCTCAACTAACTATGTTTCCTCTTTTATGTGTTTTTCTCTTTATCCTCTCCCGATTGCACAGCCTCCAGTCAGATGGATGCGAGGTGCTTCTCAGCCCTGAAGTCACCTGTGGGCCTCCGGATATGATTGTCACCACTCCCTTTGCCTTGACCATTCCACACTGTGCAGATGTCAGTTCTGAGCACTGGAATATCCATTTAAAGAAGAGGACGCAGCAGGGCAAGTGGGAGGTGAGATCAACTTACTCCTCTTTTAAAATCTGGGGTTTGACTTGTAGTGGTGAATTTACTGCCATGTACCCAGACGCTGATGTGCAATGATGTCCATGTAAAAATCTGTGCACTGTTCTATATGAATGGTGCTTCGATCAACAGGTTCAACAAACAAAATTAAAAGTAGGATTTTAGTTCATCCTTCTGTGAAATCGATTTAAACCTTACACACTCTCTAGGCAGATAATCAGTGAGAATTTCCTTGTTTTACAAAGGGTTTTCAATATCTTAAAGATAGTAGCTGATGATTTTCCATAAGATAATATGAAAGAGAGTTAGGATATGAAATGTTTTCATTCCTTTTGGCATACAGTAGTACTTACCCACATTTCCTGTGCCCTTATCTACTGTCTTTGTTATGTGAGACTTTGGCTTATTTCTCTCAGCCCATCCCCCTCTCTGACTTGCCATTTCTGGAATCTCTGTGGAGTTAGGGAGTCAGCGCACACAGGCTATGTTCATATAATAGGACCACTTTGTCTGTTTTTGACATCATCAGAATTAACAGATCTCCTTCTAAGTATTCAGGATTTCAGTAGGTGCTAAATATATTTCTGTTGATTTAATACATGCAGTGAAAATGATTGAGCATCTCTCCTGGGTGGTGCATCTGTATAAAAGTCACTTAGCAGAAGGAGAGAATAAGGGAGAAATAAAAGAAAGTGTGGACACATCAGAGAAGGGCAACAAGGGAGAGTATGAACAAAGAAAGATTGTGGCTGAATTACTATTTGAAGTGAAACCTCTGATTTATCTGTCTGATAGGGATCCCTTTTATGTCCACCTAAAGTCAGTTTGCATGAAAGCCAGTAAATTATCTTGTTGGAACACAATAACCAGCTCCAACTAGCCTTGCATCTTCCCTCCCAGGAGGTGCTTAAGGCAAAAGAGTAAAAAGTAAAATCATGTTTTCGTAGGAGAAAAAAAAAAGTTAACTGCAATGGAGCACATTTTCGCTGCCCAACAATGTCTTGAAATCGGTCTATATTATTTCTTTGAAATGTGTTCAGCTGTTTATTTAGTTTACTACAACCACAGGCAAATTTCCTGGGGCATAAACTTTGCTGGGTTTTACAAAGGGTCTAGATTTGGTCTACTCGCCTTTATGTTTTGCTTTGCCTTGATTTTTACCACTGCAGTTTTCCTTCTCGGCACCTCCTCACAATCTTTCACCTCCAGATGGTGTTATATTTATGCTCCATCTAGCTGGTCACAGATACCTAAATCCTTATCAGGGAGGGAGAAATAACAGTATGGTTTTGGTTTATTATTCAAACCATGTATTTAATGGTCCCTCACAAATGATTTAGGGGTACTGAAATATTTGAAAGAAAATGCATATTGTCTTGACATTCAAAAAAAAGTTTTTCAGTTATAAACCACCCCTTTTTTTTAAGTGTCCAAGTTTGGAAACTGTGGAATAACAAGTGCTCAAAGAGAATGGAAACAAACAACCTGAGAACTGGTATTTAGAAGGAAACATGTCACTTGTAGTGGCTGGAGAATATGACAGGAAGTAGGCAAGGACTATGGTGAAGGAAAATGTTCAACTGAGGGGAGGAGGTGAAGCTGAAAGGTGGTTAAGTGTTATATATGAGACCCTATCAGCAACAATACTGCAAATCACAATGCAAAAAGAAATTGTGAAAAACGAAAAAGCATCGTTTATAGAGGCAGACTGGTGGATGGAAGACAAATGTGGTTGGTGAAGGCGGCAGCGCTGGTGTAGGGAAGTAGACACTGGACAAGGGATCAGTGTTGAGACATAGTATGCCTGATATCTAAGCAGCAATACCTTTGTAATTTTCCAATCATTGGATATTTTTAAGTATACATTTTTATTTAATGATATCAATGTACAAAACTTTTTAAAATCTCAACATTGCACAGTTTAACTGGAAACAGAACTTCCAAAATGCTATATTATAACCTATCAAGTTGATTCTCAATATACTAAATATAAACACTCCTGGAGTTCCTGATGTAAGTAGTTATTTTGATAGAAGAACACTTAACACCAAGAAAATTAGGACTATAAAAATGTCCTGCAAAAAAAGATTTTGTACTTATGCTTAGATGGGTATATTTATGTCTATCCTTGCAAAGTGATCATTAGATCACATCTTCTTTCCAAGTTGAGAAAATATAACACACTTTTCCCAACAGGAAGTGATGTCAGTGGAGGATGAGTCTACATCCTGTTACTGCCTTTTGGACCCCTTTGCATGTCACGTGCTCCTCGACAGCTTTGGGACTTACGCCCTGACTGGAGAACCAATCACAGACTGTGCCGTGAAGCAACTCAAGGTGGCGGTGTTTGGCTGCATGTCCTGTAACTCTCTGGATTACAATTTGAGAGTGTACTGTGTAGACAATACCCCTTGGGCATTTCAGGTCAGCCCTTCTCTATGATTCTTCCTTTGGTGTCATGAAAGTATGTGGTTTCCTAAAGAGCACTATAAGTAGAAATTCTATAGCAAGAGGGCATGGCAAATGGACCCACACAGCTGGCTTGTCAGAAATAACTACCCTGAGCAAGTAATCCCTTTGTTACTGCCTGTCCAACTAAATATGAAGGTTGAAGCTGTGAGAAAGAGAGGGTTAAATGAACACATGGTGAGAACAACGTAATGCTTAGTTAACTGCCAAACCATAGGCAGAATTCAGGGAAAGAATATTTTTGAAGAGTTTTGATTTCAATAGAGGGTTAGAGGAGAGGCTTAGAAAAATGTATTATATAATTTCATGGATGGTTCAGGGATGAGAAAATGCTCATGACAGAGGAAAAGACAAATAGTCTCCAGGTCAAGAAAGAAAAATAAGCTTGATCCTCCCCAAATAGGAGTTTCTTGATGGGTAGAGTTCACAAAAGTTTGCTTATGATGAGTAAGAAAATTGCTTAGCTCAACTGAAGGCTATAGTTAGGGAAAAACAATTATAAATCATCTCTCTCACAGCTAGTCATACAATATCCTGAACGCATAGTCTATTAATTATTAGGGCTACCAGGGCAGACATTGTTCAAGGTTCTTTTCCATTTTGGGTACTTTTTAATCATGTAAGATAAATTTTAAATTAGCTACTCATGAAGAGTGCAAGTTTATTAATAGCAGCAAGGGGAATGCAGAAGTGGCCGTGTAAGCGCTGCCCATATATAAATAGCATCACTCTCCTGACACACCTCATTCCAAATCTCTGCTATTCCAGTCCTGGATCATTAAGTCCATTAGGCAGAGCATTTCCTCAGTAACTAGCTTTTGAAGACACTGAACTGGAAAAACTCATGTTTACCAATAGAAAAGATATGATGACCTGAATCCTGAACATAAGCCGGCAAAGGTGACACGGTGCCAAAGTGTGTTTCTAAATCTTCCCTGAATATTTCCTCAGTAATGCAGGGCTTTGTGAAGGACACACTTAGCATTTGGCTTCTCACAAAGGCGATGGAGTGGGAGTTTAAAAAGTAACTTTACAGTGGAGAAATCTAACCAACATTGCCCAACAAGTGATTGAGGTTAATCTCAGCAATCATGAGACATGGGCTGTATGCTTTTGTATATGATGTGATGAGAATGGCATTTTACTTCTGTAGACTTTATCCCAACCTCAGTCGAACCATGAAAAAATATCCAATTTCAACTGAAGGTCATCTTTTAATGCAGCTAACTAAAAATCCTCAAAATTATAAAGGTCAGGGCTAGAGGTATCCTCAAGTGGTAGAGTACCTGCCTAGCAAAGTATGAGGTCCTGAGTTCAATCCTAGGCATGGCTTGGATCTCAGAGCATCACTGGGTGTGACTGGGCCATTTTGAAGAAAACTTCGGAAATATTGTCATAGCTAATAGGTGCCTAAGGAGACATTATAACTAAATTGTGATGTGGTATGTTAGATGTTATCCTGTGGATCTTGTATGTTAGTTTTATGACTGCACTTGGCTGTGCTCAGGGCTTACTTATGACTGTGTTCAGAGATTACTAACAGGGCTTAGAGTGTACAGTGCCGGGCTAGTACCAGGGTCATCTGGATGCAAGGCAGCACCTTATCCTCGTTACTCTCTCCATCCCCCATCGTGGATGTGAACTAGGAAGAAAAAAATTATATTAAAAATATTTTAAAAACTGGGCCTGAGCGATAGCCCAGCGGGCAGGGCATTTGCCTTGCATGCGGCCGGCCTGTGCCGGCCCGGGTTCGATCCCTGGCATCCCATATGGTCCCCCAAGCACCGCCAGGAGTAGTTCCTGAGTGCAGAGCCAGGAGTAACCCCTGAGCATTGCCGGGTGTGACCCAAAAAGCAAAAAGCTATATATATATATATATATATATATATATGTATGTATGTATGTATATGTATATATGTATATATATGTATATATATACACATATATATATATATATATATTTTAAAAACTAAGGAAATTTGAATGAAGTATGGACTTTTGAGTTAATAATAGTTAACATTGGTTCATCAGTATGGAATCCATAATAATGTTAAACTAAGAATTCTGCATACCTCATAATTGTTCTATAAATCAAAGCAAGTTGAAAATAGGTTCGTTTTAGTTGGTAAGAGGGGCATTTTTGTCTTAACTAATACCTCATCCTATGATTGCCATTTTATATTCTACCATGTTAGCCTCAAAATGATTTCTTAAAAAAATGACTGTTAGTGATCAAAATTTAAAATAAAATGAAACAATCATTAGTTTGACAGTTATAAAATATACCATAACTTTGGTACTGGCCACCTTTGTGGCAGGAATATGGAGGCCTGGAGCAGTATTAAAACAACTATTGGCATGTCCCTGCATTCTGGCTTCTGCCTGACTACTTGCAAGTAGTGATATGCCTAAGAAAACTGACAGAAGGAGTAACGATTAAAAAACCAGATCAAGGAACTAAGTAATGCTCCTTCCCTGCAGGCCCGTGGCAGGGGACCCCAAAGGTTTGTCACCCCAGCCATCCTTTCCAGTCCTGGTTCCAACCAAAATGCTATCACATATGAGACCCTGAGTGTAGTGTTGGCAGCTACTCCTTCAGCAGGGCAGGTTGACACTGAGCCATATCAAACACTGTCCAGGGTCTTAGAACTGAGGAAAAGTTAGCAGTTTTGGATGAAGCTGGTAAATCTCATGAAAAATGGGGAAACTTTCATTTATTTCCACTTCTGCAGAGGAGATCTTGGAGAGCTTGGAGAAATCTTGGAGATCTTGGAGAGCTTGTCTTTAAAAAAAAAAAAAAATATAAAGTGCATCCCTGTGAAGTTATTTTAGGACTAATGATGAGGCTAATGTGTAGAAAATAGTCTAGATGCAGAAATTTTCCAAGCACTATGCACTAAATATTAGTTCTAAATCTGCTCTTAAACAGCTCTGAACATGTCAGTCTAGTTTTGTGTCATTACAAAATAACTAAGTGGGAACAGATATTTAAGATATAGGAGCTTTCATATTGTGATAGGCCTTCTGATTTACAGATATCAAGACACCTATTCAGAACCACACCTTTTAAGAAGCAATTAGTACCCACATGACTTCCCTCATTTAGTCTAAATGAAAATGATATTTTCACAATGCTTTTTAGAATCTGGGTATTGCCTTCTAATTCAGTTTCCAACTAACCTAGAAATGTAAAAATGTTTTCCAAAAAACTGAAATGTTTGAAAAATAAGAATAATCAAGCCTTGAATGTTCTATTAACTTGCTATTGAGAAGTCACTCAGAAAACTATAATTATCATTATTATGAATCTCCCCCCCAAATTATTAAAATAAGAAGGAAGAGGGAGGTGATCAATAGTATAGTGGGTAGTGTGTTTGCTGACCTGGGCTGACCTGGGCTCAATTCCCGGCTCTCCAAGCCTGCCAGGAGTGATTGCTAAATGCAGAGCCAGGAGTGAGCAATGAGCACTACCAGGTGTGACCCCAAAACAGAAATAAACCTGTCCAGGGACTCAGTGGCAAAAAATAGACCTTGCATGTAAGGAATCCAGGGTTCCAACCTCAACACCAAAAAAAAAAAAAAAAATTCACAAAGGAAGGAGACCTGGAAGATTGTTACAATGATTGTTCAATTCAGTCAGAAGTCTGAAATGTATGATCAGTGTCTTGATTTAAAAAAAATGAAAAGCACCTTGACCCATGTTGACTGTATTATAGTTCAGCCTTATTTTGAAAGCTGAAAAAAACAGGAAGGCCAAAGACGATTTCTGCTCCCAGGCTCATGTGGGTAAACCACTTGTGCCTACTCTGAGCCTCAGGCTCCATTCATCACAACCCACTGGGAAGTCAGCACTGTTAACCAATTCAGAACTTTATTTGACAAATCATCCCACGGGTTTAATCTCAGTAACTTCCAGATCATCTATTTTCACTCCTGTTGATTGCTACCAGGTTCTACCACAGCTCAACTGTTCACAGATTAATATGAGCCGCGAGTCTTGGAAATGAGGCTCTAAAGCACCACTGCTCACACTACTTCCCCTCCTGTGGGTACTATGCCCTTCTCAGTCAAAGTGAGGGAAAGCGATGTTCTCCATTTAATGGGATTCAGGAATATTTATCTCCTCACTTAGAGATATTTCTCAAAACTATTCTACCTTCAAGAAATGTTTTCCAGTGGAACTGCCTTTGGCCCCATGTGTCATCATTGGTTTATCTCTAATGATGTTATTCTTTGTCCATTACATCAAACAGAGCTGATTTTTAAAGTCAGGTTTGGTAGTACTTGGGACGGACAGGAAGTATGTGACACCTGTCTTGAGCAGCACCGATCATGATTTCACAAAGAGATGTTGAGAGATCATGAGTCTCAACTAAATGGCTTTTCTGTGTATTTACTCCCTAGTTAGTCTCTCCGGTTTTTGGTTTCCATAAAGATGTTACTTTCTTTTTTCTTTGCTTTTTTTTTTCTTTTCTGGGTCACACCCAGCGATTCTCAGGGGTTTCTCCTGGCTCTGCACTCAGGAATTACTCCTGGCGGTGCTCGGAGGACCATATGGGAAGCCCAGGATCGAACCTGGGCCAGCATGGGCCAGCCGCGTGCAAGGCAAACGCCCTACCTGCTAGACTATCGCTCCAGCCCCCAAAGATGTAACTTTCTGGATTTTTACCTCTCTAAGCAAATGTGTCCAGGATGTTCTGCACAGCATCATTTAAATTCCCCTAATATTCCAAGTCATCTTTCACGGACTTTTATGTGGTATTTAATTAGAGGGTAAAATTATATAGTTACTAACCTACTAAAACTGTTCCACTTTAAGAAAGCCTTAGCAACAGTTCATTCCCTGAACCTCTAAAAGACTTCACACATTAATATTAGCTCCAAAACCTTGTCATAGAAGCTGGAAATATTGTATATAGTGGTGATTTTTTTTCTGTAACTCTGCTAGAATCTAACCTCAAAATTAATATGTAGTTTTCAGCATAGTATTTTTGCAGAAATTGCCCATCCTGTAATTTTTTACCTCAACTATCACTATGATGAAATCTTGATTAAGATTTGGAACTAGATACAAGCAGGACTATGATAGTAACTGTTTATTATACTCTACATGCCATATATCAAATAAATGTTAACAAATATGGCCCTACCTTGGTCTGTGCTCTTAACCAAGTAGTAGTCCTAATTAAAGGGCATCACTTGTATCACTTGTATTACTTGTCTTCCCATTGTTCATTGATTTGCTCAAGCGGGCACCAGTAACGTTTCCATTTAATGGGAATGAGATCCATTATTGTTAATGTTTTGGCATATCAAATACACCACGGGTAGCTTGCCAGGCTCTGCGTGGCACTGGGTTCATCCTAGGGGTCCCAGTCTTTTTCTATGTCAGGCCATCAACCATCCAGGGCCCACAGGGTAGAGATCTGGGTGTAGACAAGCCTGTCTCCTGTCTGCCACCTGCCAACACAGCCAGGCACCGCAGCCACACCTGGAAACACCTTGAGGGGCAGGTATTAAAGGCCATAGTTGCATATTTTATTTTATTCATATTACACTGGGAAGCTATGTTCCTTGTAATCCTTAAAACCCTTTCTGGGGCTTTGGGGAATAGTAGGGAAAAGTCCCAGGGAGTGGACAGAAGCCTGTATTGACAGTTGCTAGCCAATCAAGCCAGTTGGGTTGGGTATACATGCGTCCTTGCAGCATTGGGGATACCCAGGTCATTCCAGCAGTGCTGAGAGAACCTCTAGGACTGCACATAGTGTTGCTCAGGTCTTTAGAGCTGTGAACTAGTGATACTCAGGAGACCATGTGGCACCAGGGAATGAGCCCATATCTGATACATGCCAGGCATGTATTCTCATCACTGCACTGGCTCATAACCTCTCCAGACATGATTTACCTGCCCTCATTCTATAGAAAGTTAAATCAGATTAGGAGATTTTTTGTAATAAAAATTATATTATCCTCTGTACTAAAAAGTGTGACAATATAAGAAGGAAAAAAATGACTTCTTGTCCTTCCTGGACCTGTGTGTACATAATAATTAGAGTTGCTATCTCTCATGTGTTTGACATTGCTTCTTTGATGAATTTAAACTGAAGGTTGAGGAGTGGTAATGTATTTTGAAAGCAATAGCACTTTAAGGTATAGGTTTTGTGATTGTGTTCTCTGTCTGTCCGTCTTTCTCTCTCTTTCTCTCTATCTCTCTTTCTACACGCACACATACACACACACACACACAGAGCTCAAACAAGCCTTGACATAGGGAGAAGCCAGGAATTAAGCACTTGTCCCATCTTAGGAAGCAACAACAACTCATTTTTTTTTTCTTCGTGGCTCCCAGCACTTCTATTCAGTACCTCTCGGTACCCATTACTTACTTGGCATTAATGTGGATTTAGAATCTAATTTCAAAGGATTTCTTCCAGATGTAGTTCTTGTGTTTATCAATAATGCAACCTTGGGAAATATTGTTCATGTAAAGCATTTAAAGGAAAACACCACAGCAACATAATTTCAATGTGTGTATATGTGTGTGTGTTCTCCCACTTTAGTTCAAACAGTTTTGTCTCATAAATATGTAAATTTGGTCTGCCTGTTTTAGTATCCCTGAAGCACACCTGAATATTGCTGCCTGTCTCATTAAATCAACATAAAGAGCTCAGTCAGGCACAAAGCACACGTTTCTCCTGGCCACAACTCCTAGAACTGGATGACTAGCAACCCCCAATGTGAAATGATGAAGTATGGAGACTAGGAAAAACACCAGCAGAGCCTTTAAGTACATTTTATATATGAGAAACCAGCCATATCCTGTTTTCTAGTTTAATTAGCACCGATATCAATTTAACAGTAGAAGCAGAAATGGAACAGAAGGCTCTTGTCATCCAGGAGGCAGAAAGGAAAATTCACATTGGTTTCACCTCTCCGTCGGTGTGATGTATCCATGGGAGGCGACTCAGAACTCACTCATTTGCTCATTTCCAAACCTGACTAGGCATTAGAATCATCCAAGCAGGATTTTAAAGACATAGATGTCCAGGCCCAGTCCCTGAGAGAAATGCAATAGGTTAAGGACATCATGGAGAATTTATTGTGAAGAACAATTTCTTGTACTCAGCATTTATTTCTTTTATAATGTATGCCTTTACAAATATAGGCTTTCTTCATTTTAACAATTAATTGGCTTGCTATGAAGTAGCTATAATTGCTTAATACTTTGTGGAAGATGACAATACACTGTTAGTTTATATAGTTGTTTTCATAGGTATAGATTAAAAGTAATCAAACTAAAATAGTGAAAATAAATCATGGTAGCACTTAAGTGTGGTGTCCTACAGCATCATTTTAGAATTATTTTTAAACGGAGCACTTTCTTCTCTGATAAGTTTTTACTTTGAAATTTTCTAATATTTTTCATTCCCATGGGTACTACCAGACATGACTCCTGAGCTCAGAGAGGAATAATACCTGAGTATCACTGGTTATTTCCACCCCACTAAGGACAAACATAGTAGAAGAAAGGTCATAAAATATCAGTAAATAAAAAAATACTATATAGGGGCCGGAGGGATAGCCCAGCGGGTAGGGCGTTTGCCTTGCACACAGCCGTCCAGTGCCAGCCCAAGTCCAATCCCTGGCATCCCATATGGTCACCAGAGCACCGCCAGGAGTAATTCCTGAGTGCAGAGCCAGGAGAAACCCCTGAGCATTGCCGGGTGTGACCCAAAAAAGCAAAAAAAGAAAAATACTATATAGTCATGATCAAATTGAACTGTTCAAGCTTCAACTCTCTCATTAGTCATATGACTCTAAGAAAATAACTTTCTTGGAAAGTATCCATGTTTTCATCTACAAATAAAGTACATGGTAACTTAAAACAAATTTATCTTCTAGTATGATGGTTATCTATGAAATCTCTAAATATTAAAATACTTTCAGCTCTACATGAAGTAGTGCATGATTTTGAACATGGCTCTTTAGCTCCTGGAATGCAGTTTAGATTTTTGTACATTAAGGCAACTTTGATTTTAAAAAATGGATCCATTTATGAGACCATAATTAAATGTATTTTGAAGGTCAGCACATCATATACATTAACTAGAATATGGTGTAGTTATAAGCACTAAGTAATACAGTGAAACAATAAGTCTCTTTATACCTTTTTCTGGCTTTTCACTAGAATTTCAAAGGCAGATTTTTTATTGTCATGTTAATTATTTTCTGTGCTATGAATGATCCTATAACTGAGACATCCTTAGCCCCACCATAAGTAACTTGGGAGGGAGCCACATAGAAATGTGAGTAGGATCCTATGCTTCCATATTTTTTGTTTGTAAGATTAGTCACTCTATTTTATGTGACCCCCAAAAAATACTTATGCACTTTAAAATCTGAACAACACTACACTAAAATTAATGCAAAATCCTTACCATGGCAGGAAAAACCTCATACTTTGTTGTTTGCCCAAGATTTTCATCTCCTCCAACCATCCCCTTTGACCCTAACCCTCTCACATGGTCTCTGGCTTCCATGCCTCATTGCATATCTCTTCCTTTTTATCAAAATGTTCTCTCTCCTCTGTCATGGATCAGCCTTCTATTTACAGAAAAGGTTAGCTCAAATTTCATCCCATTAATTCCCAGATTACTTGCTTGTGTCTTTTTCCACCTGGGCTAGTCATACTCTGTCTTTTTCTAACCTCATAAGACTATATTTATTGTAATCCATATATACTATAATATAATCACACATAAATAAACATATAGAATTATAATCACCAACTTCTTGGTGATAGGGAGTGTTTCATTTCTACATACCCAGAGTAGAGCACATGTACAACACCAGGAATGCTAGTTAAAGCTACCAGGGAACAGCAAGGAACCAGCATCCAGGGAAGACCTAAAGTTAGCATTTGAAGTTCATTAATTTCCCTTCTTGTCCTTACTCTTTCCTTCTGTATTTGCAAACCCCAGTAGACACTTGATACTACACTATATTTTAGCCTAAATCTAGATCCACAGCATCATTAATATACTGGTGACATCTTATTATTTACAGTCAGTAACAGTAGTTGCTGTTCATGTTTGGATAATTTATCTCATGAAAATTGAAATTTTATTTTGAGGTCAATCAAAAAATTAAATGTGTATTTTTTTGATGCCAGATTTTAAATGTTTTAGCCCTTCTATGGCAGTAGGCATCAGATTGAACAGCATAGCTATGGAACATTCTTACCATCATAGAAACTTCCACATTGAATCCCAGAAATATTCATACCACTAATAAGCCCAAAGAACTAGAGAAGATGACATTGAATTGAATCATTTAATCAAATAACTCTGAAACCTAGTAACAGTTTATATGTATATGAAGGATAAAAGCTGAACAGCTGCTTCTTAGCCAAAAATGTTTTATTAATGTTAGTCTACATGTATATAAGAAATGATATAGCAACATCTAAGCTGCTTTCATTCACTGATCATTGAAATATGTTTTACTATATTAATCTATCTTCCTTCTTACATCTTTTATAGAGTTGGCAAAGATTATCGGACATGATTAAGGGATTTCAGTTTCTTATCTTAACTTGTAAGAAAATTATGTCAATTAATGGGGATTTTAAAAGATGGGTTTAGGGAAATCTGTTATCTCCATTAAAGACTCATCCCTACAGTAGTTTAATAGTTTAAATTATTTCTCTTATGCGCTCCAAAATGATTCTAAAACCACAAACCGCAAATTCAAAACAAATTAAAGGGTTTATTTAGTAGAATGCTTTCCAATTTTACATTAGCTATGATGATTTCTCAATTCATACAAGACTTATTTCAGAAAATTCTTTTCCCTGAACTAAAACTAACTTGGTAGCCAACTTACTTTTTCTTCAATATTAACTTAATAGCATTTCTGAACATTACTACAAATATCTTACATGTATGCCATACCATTTGTTTTGTGCCTTAGTAAACAATGAATAATCCCTGTTTGTGATAAACAAGTGACTCTGAATTGAAAGGAGCTATTTTATGAATTAAATATTTTATGAATTAAATATTTTCATGTTAAATTCAAATATATCCCTTGATTATGATTATGTATATAAAACTTAAATTTATATAAATTCATAATATTGAATTTATAAATTCAATATTACAATTTGCTTGGGCCTGGGTCTGGTGTGGTCATTTAGGTTTGAAAAAAAAAGGAGTAGTATATTTTAAAACTTTAAGTAACACAAATAGTGAAGAACTAGCTTTTCCCTCCCTGATTACTCAACAGCTTCTAGTCCTTAGTCAAGAACTTTCAAAGGATATGGGGTACAAAAGAATTGCATCCCATTATAATAAATTTCTAAGCATTACATGGCAATGCTGTATTATCATAGAAAGAAAATATCTAAGAAACTGGATATAGCAGACTTGTTCTTCAAGCCCATGTTCTCTCTTGAATGTGTATCTCGCTTGTTTGTCTCTGTGTTTCTTTGCTTGCCTATTTCCACTCCGTAGAAGCCTCTGTTCTCTCTTGAACATGTACTTCATTTTTCTTTCCACTTACATCTTTCTAAATAAGTCTCAATAAAAACTATCTTGGGGCGGAGAGATAGCCCAGCGGGTAGGGCGTTTGCCTTGCACCGTGCCGGCCTGTGCCGGCCTGGGTTCGATCCCGGCATCCGATATGGTCCCCCGAGCACTGCCAGGAGTAATTCCTGAGTGCAGAGCCAGGAGAAACCCCTGAGCATCGCTGGGTGTGACCCAAAAAGCAAAAAAAAAAAAACTATCTTGCTTCACACAACAACAATAAAGAAAAGTTGGATATTTAATTGTTGTTTTCCTTTTCCCTGTTCTATAGGAAGTAGTTTCAGACGAAAGGCATCAAGGTGGACAGCTGCTGGAAGAACCAAAGTTGTTGCATTTCAAAGGGAATACGTTTAGTCTACAGATCTCTGTCCTTGACATTCCTCCATTCCTCTGGAGAATTAAACCATTCACTGCATGCCAGGTACTGTCCAAAGTGCTTTTTAACAGAATTTGCTTTGTTTTAACCAACTTGTGTTTCACAAACCCTGGTGTATGACTCATGATTTCCCCCTCCTTTTTAAAGTTTGGCTATCCTTCGATGACTGTCACAGAAATGTAACAGTTTGGACCACACACAGAGAATGAACACTGTCATAAATTCACAGGTTTCAAAAAGGTGCAGAAAAGGTGCTTGCATCTCAGTTAATGTGACATTCCTTCTTTCTCCTGTTTAAACTGCTGCTCCAAATAGGTTGAAGATAATAATTCAACAGCTTGGAACAATGTTGTTTGATGGGTGGGTGGGTGAGTTTTTATTAAAATAGATTCATTACAGGGCATTATTTTAATCAGGTTCTGCAATGAATGAACTGGATGCCAGTGAGAAACCTGAGAAAGGCAATGATGGTATTGTTCTAGAGAGCTGTTATTTCTTTGTTGAGCATATGAAGTTGCTGCCAAGTAAACTTAGCATGAAATGAAGAATATATTCAGAGGCTAAGAAATGATGACTAAGCCTCCCAGGGTCCTTCTAAATAAAGACACTTATATTATTGTTCACATAACTTTCTAATAGAGAATTTCATTGGTGATGGGTTGGATTAAGTAAGAATATTTGTTGTTGCGCTGTTCTGGGCTAGAAGTATGAGATCAGCATTCTGTAATGAAATTTCTTCCTACTTTCTTCAAACTGTGCACTAGAGGCGGAGGGTAAGAAAGAGACCGAGACAAAAAGTGGAGAGGGAAAGGAGAGAGTGAAGGAGAGAGGAGTGATGGATGAGGAGAAAGGAAGAAAAAAACTATAGTTAGAAGAGAAATCCATTACATTTTCTCTCCTCTAGAATATTTTGTTTTCAAAATTCATACATTGCAGAATTCATACATTGCAAGAATTTATACATTGAATAATGATGTAGAATCAGTCTCCTTGGATACATTTTAGAGTAATTCTAGCATGAAGATAGCAACCTGTGTCAAGTTTTGGTTCTGCCACCGAATTCTATGGAAATGTTAGTTATGCCTCTTGGAGTCCTTCTGAATAAATATTACTGTCTTAAACAACACCACCATTTTCTTAATAGTGATCTGTGCTTTAAGGGAAAGGACATTTCCTTAACTGTACAAAACCTTTTTGGTGGACACCTATTGATCTGGAATCACAGGAGACTTTCAGACTTCTTTGTTCTACCTGTCAGCTCAACTTGCTGAGTCCTGTGGGTTTCTTTAACCTTTCCATCCTTGCAGCATTCATTCTGTACAAGGTTATACTGCTTGGCAGGAGGGAACAAGCCAAATCACAAAGAGAAAACCATTGCCACGCCAGGAGAATTAGAAAAAAGTTGAACCAATGGGCCTTTACACTTCTAAAATTCAGAATCCCCCATTGGGACAAGGCTCTGTTTTCCTACTTCCAATTTGGACTTCTCATCACTTACAGAATTGCTCCTTTTAGATACAGTTTTTGTACATACAAAAAAATACAAACACTTCTTAGAGCAACAAACTCATTGTTTTGCACATACCGCACAATTTCTTAGGGTGAGAAGTTATCTCTGAGTAACTGTGATGTTTACGATGCTCTAGGTATAGCTGTCTCTGCTTCCTGGTAAACAGTACCACAGTTACTAGTTCAAATTGAGCTTCAGAGTGCTGTAAAAATGAGTCCTGATAGGGATGCAAAGTCTTCTGTATTAATCTTTATAGGTTACAAGAGTCTCACTTTACTGGATCTAATGCAAGTGACTCCAGTTCAAAATAACGATTAGATTTAATGCTTGGAGATAAAAAATCAGATGAAAGAACTAATATCTTATGGCAGCACTTAAACAATAATTCCAAAACTACAGATTCCAAAGGAAGCAGGGAGGATTTGGGGAACTAAGCTCCTGCAACCTCAAAGAATACAGGCCATAGAGGTTTTTGGCTCCTTAATTTCTTTCTTTTCGCCACCCCTGTAATCAATTTACTTGTCCCTATCATCAGTGAAATTACCTAACTTGTGTAACTCTATATTGTAATTGTTTTAATGGTCATGCTGTTTACTCTGAGCAGGCGTTCAGGAAAGGGTTTTGCTCATCCTACTCAACCATCATATATAAAACATGTGACTCACAAACTTGGCATGGCTAATATAGATTGGACTTTGCATTGGTACACACTGGTTAGAAACTAACAAAGGGCTATCCTGGAATCAACACAGCTCCACTATAGGCCGAGACTTCCTAGTAAGCCATCTCTAGTGTGAAAGATCTGTACTTTTACCCTTATTCCTCCTTTCTTTGCCTAGTTTCAGGTTAGGTCTTTAGGAATCAGCATATCCTAATCAGTACCCAAACCTTCCTCTCCCTATAAGTCTTTTATTCTGAGAAAGTGGCATATCCCAGGAAGAAACAGGGCTGGAGTGTGAGGGGTGAGTGGAGGGTACCAGGTAGATAGAAAAAAATGTTTAATCTACAAACTGCACAGGAGCATTGCTCGAATGACTTGGGCTCAGGTTGGATCCAGAGCTGTATGATGACTGCTGTGTATAGGCACATCTAG